>WBMV01006286.1:24816-51131 GCA_013396655.1 Campylorhamphus procurvoides | reverse complement strand
TTTTGCCCCAAAAATACTCTAGTACATGCCCTGTAAAGAAGTCTGGAATTATGTGAGCAAAGGAGTGAAATCTGTGAATCTTTAGTCTGCAGTCTGTAAGCATGCGATAGGAAGGAGAAAGCATAGAAAGTGGTTAGCAAAATTTAGACTCAGGATATGTTTGGGAAACATGATACATTTCCATATTGTTTAGGGGAGAGATTATGTATCTTATTTAGACTTTTATGTGCTTTCATCCATGATGTGAGTACAGACAGTCATGCAGGAAAAGGTATTTAGAAAGTCACTATGTCTGGTTGCCACTTCTTCAATAGTACAATACTGAATATGAACACATTATTGGAAAACCTCTGCAACTGGAAGAATTTCATAGGTGGTATTCTGTAAAATTTGTTGAAACCATCCTCCTTGCACAAGTTTTTTGTGGAGGCAAGTAGTAACAAGTCAGGGAAGAAATCTGCATAATTTTTTGAAGAACTCTGGAGGTCTATCACTGCAAAATAAGTCTCATAATATTGTAAAGTGACCTCATCTTTGAACTGCACCATGGATTTTAGTATTAGCAGCAAAGTATCATTTACAGTGACAGATTTTTTAAAATGCTCAGCCTAGAGTGCAACAGTTTTGTAATAATAACAGTGATAAAGTTCCATGTATTCTTTCTAATTCATTGTTTAAGCCTCATCATCGTTGTTTCATTTATAGCTGCTTTGATGTTGATTTAAAAGTGAGATACAGTCTCATGGATTTTTCCTGTAAAAAAAACACAGCTGAAAAACTGGTACAGGGAAGTGTAGATACAATACTATACTTTCATTGCAAGATAATGAGTACAACACAATTACAAACTTGCTCCCATCTGNCT
The DNA here is from genome assembly GCA_013396655.1 of Campylorhamphus procurvoides. Taxonomy (NCBI): domain Eukaryota; kingdom Metazoa; phylum Chordata; class Aves; order Passeriformes; family Dendrocolaptidae; genus Campylorhamphus; species Campylorhamphus procurvoides. Next base: position 50,266 of record WBMV01006286.1, on the reverse strand, counting down.
ATCACTATACACCTTTGTAAAAGTTCCTCTCCAATTCTCTTCTAGGCCCCCTTAGGTACTGAAAGTTGCATAAGGCCCCACCAGAGTCTTCTCCAGGCTGAACAACCCCAAATCTCTCATTCTTTTCATGCAGGAGAGGTGCTGCAGCCCTCTGGCCATCTCTGCAGCCCTCCTCTGGACCTCCTCCAATAGCTTGGTATCATCAGCCAACTTGCTGATGGTGCACCTGATCCCACTGTCCCTGCCCCTGGCAAAAATCTTAATTAAAACAGGTCAGTATTAGGACCAGGTCATCACTCCTCCCCACCAGGACACTGAGCCATTGACCACAACTCTTTGAGTGGGAGCATTCAGCCAATTCCTTATCCACTGAGTGGTCCGCCTGTCAAATCCAGGTCTCTCAGTTTTAAAGTCAAGGATGTGCAGGAACCTTCATGTATTTCTGAGCCAGATTCATCACATACAAAAAGTTAGCATGTGAGATTTATGCATGGAAAAAAAATTATGTAAGAGAGTATTAAGCATTCTTACAGTGAAGATTTATGAATGGGGATTGACTTTCATATGACTATTTCCATGTACTGAAGCCTAGGTAATTATTAATGCTGCTGCTGTCAATTTGAGGCCTAGCAGGATAGAGTCCAGTGTTTGCACATTCATAAATTTACAACAGAGGTGTTTCTCCTCTTAAGAACATATTGACCCAAGATTAACTGTGTGACTGCCCTCATAACTTACCTTATATGGCTCTTTCAGGACATGCCTGCAGAAGGAGAAGAGAAGTACTCAGAACAGAAATGTGGTTTGTTTTATTGTTTTAGTAGAGTGCTTGGAGGACTGTGCTAATGCTTCTGCTAGTTGCTAGTTGTGCAGTAGACAGAGATACATATCCACTGGCTCTGAGAGAAGCTCCAAGCTGGGACCAGAACGAACAGTTCAGATGCCTTGTGTCACTGTACCATATCTGATGAGATTCCTTAATCTTACTCTGTTTGGACAAGATCATTTCTTGGGGAATTTCTGCAGGTTTATAAGAGAGGTGTTTTAATCTTTTTTTTTTTTTTTTGGAAGGGTCACTTCTTACACTCTCTTGAACAAAATTTATATTAAACATGAGCACAGGATTTCTCTTTCCATTTTTTGGTCATTAAAGAAAGCCATGCCTAAATTTTGTGGGGTTTTTTCCTTTCCATTTTCTTTTCTTTCCCTTTCACCCTTTTTACCTGCTGGCCCCACTGCAAAAAGGAAAAAAAAGACAGGTGTGCAACAATGACAGTAAAGAGAAGTTGTGTCATTCCTTTCCTTTCTTTCATGAATAATCCCTATGAGGATGCTGCAGCATGCACTGTCACAGACTGATACAGATGCTAAAAGCACAGAAGTTCAACCTTGTCCTACTTCTAACTCACCGGTTGCAACCATGGATTTCATGTTTCCATGCAATCTAGTGCATTGGTTCAGGCAGCTGATAGATTTGGTCAGAGGAACCAGTCACCACATGACAGTAATGGACTCCTCAATAAGATGTGTACTGAATAATGTGTAATTACAGTGTCAAGCACTCAGGATGATTCACCTGATGTGGAAGAGTATGTGTATCTTCTCTAGTGACTGCAGTAAAAAAAGTAATGCATTATTTTTAGTCCTTCCCAGTGTCTCTGTTAGTTATTAAATACATCATGTGCTAGTTTTAGAGGGAAGACTTGAGGAATTGACATTTCTGCTCCATTTTCCTGTTAACAGCAAAATACCTTCTTGTAACCACATAACAAAGGAAAGGGGTGAAGTGGTTAGCAGGTATTAAATTGTTATGAATTGGACAGTCCTTTTGTTTCTGGGCATAATGGAAAAGCAGAGGAGCTTTTAATCTGTGCTGTTGTAGTCCAAGTAGTATGTGTAAATTTTAAGATGATGGAAATATTCTATGTAAATTTTAAGAAAGCTGGAAATGCCTGTTGTTGGAGCTACCCAAGAGGTTTCAGAAGCACAAAGAATTAACATTTGGTGTTTAACTTTTTTAAGAATGAATAAAAATTAATTGGAAATAAAGTTTTGATGAATGACACCTACACCTCATATGCTGGAGAGGTGTTTTTATAACTGAGTTTCTTGAAGTCCAATTTATTAGTGACCCATGAAAGGATGAATGCAAAGTTAGCTTAAATAGTTCTAAGAAAATGGGTTTTAAAATGCAAAAATTAATGGTTTGGAATTTTTTTTATTTTTGCACTTTATTCTTTCAGGTTCATATGCAATTTGCAGCTAAAACAGTACCTAAAGTGAACGTCAGGCAAACACAGGCATGAAACAGGAACTTAGTACATAAAAGCACTATTGTATCTGCGATTTTCTGCATGACATATGTGTTTACTTTCATATTATTTGTCTACATCTAATTGCACCTAAAGAAGAGTCTTTGTCAAATGCTTTTTTTTATAAATAACTGAATAGAAAATTCTAGATAAGTGTTGAATGTAGCCTGTTTAAAGTCTTTTTGTATTCTTTTTCCTTACATATGTATTTTACTCTGATCTTCAGCTCTACAAGAGTCATTGTGAGGAGAAGTACACAGGAGACCATTCTCAGTCAGGTTAGAATACTATCATTTACCTCTCTATACTGCTGTGCTGGAGGTCATGGCATGGTTCTTTGCTGTAACACTTGTCCCTTCCCTCTGTCTGGTCAGTAGTCAGAACTGATGTCTAGTGATAGATGCCAGCTGCCACTGAAGTTGCACTATGAACTGGATTTATAATCATCAATAATAATTCAGTCTCCTGTGCAGATCTCTTGCTGTGCATTTGAAGTTAGGATGCATTGCTCTTCATTGTATTAAAACAGTGTCTGATCCTGAGGCTGATGTACCTCGGCCGCCCTTTGCGTCTGAAATGTGGAATGTGCTGATCTGTGCCAGCACACTTGCCCTAACGTTTCCAAGTTTGGGACCTGTCAGCAGGCCATTGTTTTGGCCTCAGCACAAGGCTGACAGTAGTCTGAACTATCCAGGCCTGAGCCAGTCAGTTCCAATCAGTGCTGAGTTGTTGCACGATGTCTGTACGACCCTTGCCCTGTGTCTTCGGTGGGTTTACTTACTCACAGACAGCACATTCCACCCCTCACTGACTTCTGGAGACAGCTTTTGACTAAAAGTGTGGAGAATAAGGGTATAATCCCTTCCTCCAGTGTTGAATAGTGTTTGGATTAACATTTTTCCTTGAAGAAGGAGGCACCAAAGGCCAGTTTTAAGCTTGTGATTAGTGATCACAGCCAGATGCAGTACTCATGTCTTATTATGAGTGAACAGGTTCTCGTGCCCTATTACATTGTGGCACCTGAGGCCCTTCCTGCTATGAAAGATGGACAGAGTTGCTGTGCAATGTCAGGCAGCTTCTGATGTTCACATGGGAGGAGGATATAACATGCCAAGAGCATGGGGCATCACTATTTGTCATCCCCTGCTTTTTCAAGTAGCTTAGGAATACATACAAACATCAGAGATCTTTGTGATGCCAAACAGCAGTAGACAGGGGGAAGAAGAGACAATATGCAATTGGCTGCTCTCATTCCCAGTGCTGATCCATGGTATGTTAAACTGCTTAGTCCTGTGTCCCTGTAATAAAAGCAGATTTTCTTCTCACTGTTTATTTCCTCCCAACAGGAAGGTGAGAAAGCCCATGAATTAAGCTGAAGGGCACTTGTTACTTGTTACTAGTTAACACATTTTTACTAGCTTGCTAACATTTTAAGTTTGCTAATTTTTGTGACAGATTTACACGGGACTGGGAAGTCCAGTCCCCTGGTGCATGTTAATGACTATGGTGCAGTGAAAGTGGGCAAACTTAGAGCATGTGATGTAGGTTATCCTTCCCTGTGATCCCTGGCTGTGCTCCAAGAATAAATTTCCAAACATATCCATGGGCATATACCAGTATATGATGAGTGTAGAAAAGCAATTCATGTCTATTGTGCTGTTTGCAATGGTGTGATTTGTAACAAATCTGGATGACAAGATATTCCGCTCACCAGGTGAAGAAAAATTTTGTTTAGTCTAGATGAAATTGTAGTACAGGAGAGAGTAGCTTTTAGGCACCTGTGTCTCTCTGGGTGGCACTAGCAGAGTTTCCAACTTGCTAGCTGGTATTTAACACAAGAGTTGTCTTGTCAGCTATAGCCACTCACAGCTACATTTATGTGTAAATGATTGCTCCCACTCATGTGCCTGATGATAAACTAATCCAAATGTTAACGTAGGAATGGGGATTGTAAGATGAGTAAAATGGATTAAAAAAAATTACTTGGAATGCATTAACTATACCCTGCTCCTAGGTGTCAGCAGAGGAAACTGCTTTCACTTTCTTCAGTTTGGGTCACAACAAAATAGGAAGACCCAAGCTTATGAATCTGTGGTAGAAAAAGAGAATTAAGACAGAAGCTGTATTTCAAGTAATTTTTAAGATGAATAAGCTTTTAATTTTGGATAATTGTATATTTAATATTTTATTTTGCTAGACAGGCTGCATACATCCTGTCTTGTGGCATGGCCTTTATGTTAAGAATATCAGTGTTATGATATTTCTGACTCTTCAGATGGTTTTATCTGCCTTTGAAAGCTTACTGGGGTTTCTGATCCTTGAGTGGCATTTCAGATACCCTGGGAATAGGTACTATAAAGGCTCTTGCAAGGAGATGAACAGATGCATGGTTGTTGTTTTTAAAACAGAAGGGAGAGTGAAGACTAATGTTTTGAAGGAAAGTGAAATTCTACAAATTTTTTTTGAGGCCCTTTCCTGTAATTTCATCCAGCTTTTGAATTTGGCTGGATGTGATAATTTCTCTTGCTTTAGCAAACAGTGGTTTTAAGAATAACAGCTTTTTGCATGGTTAATTTTCACAGCAACCAAATTGTTTATAATCATTCTCAGCATGCTGAATTTTTCTTATACGCAGGGTACAAAAATTTATTGAAATAAAAGCAAAAGCTGTCTGAATGGTGCTTGTGCTGGAAGAGTGTAGACTGAGATAGGACTTTTCTCTCTTGGCTAGAGTTTTAGGCAGTTAAACTCTGGCTTATTCAGTGGTTGGTGGAGAGCAAAAAGGACTTGCAGGACCCTGAGACATTTCTCCTGAAGCAGGACCTCTAATAACTACCTTAGACAACTACAGCCTGCAAGACTGCTGCTTTTAGGGGGCTAAAGTTAGGTGAAACATGTACCCCATTCCATAAGGCATCTGAAGTTCCTTGTGAAACATATTTCCAGATGACTTCAGACAAGTTGCTTTAAATTGATACGCACTGAGTTCCTTGTTCTGATGCACAGAGATTACAATATTTCCCCTGCTTATATAGTATTGTTAAGATCATTTAATTCAATTTTCATAACTTGAGATGGAAGAGACTTTGTAGGTATTTTACTTCAAACTTTTTTGAAGCTTTTTTTTGTATTTACAGAATCCAATTCCTACAAATGCAAGAACAGAAGGAAAGACTCAGTTGATGTTAAGTCAATAACATCTCAAAATAGTGATGGTAAGAAAGTAAACTGTCAAGAATGATTATATATAGGTACATAATATTATAAATATATAAAACTATATATTTACAAATAAATAAAGAACCAAGCTCACTGAGGCAATAAAACTGCAGAAGAGGAACCAGGCAGATTCAGAGCTGATTAATGAGAGATTACTCCAGTTTTTTATAACTGCTGTAAAATTTTTCTTCTGATTTGCAAAACAGTGCCCCAGCATGAGTACCAGCATTGCTATATGATGCTTGGCAGTGCACAATGCCTTCACATGGAGAAGAGTGACTGCCAAGGGATGGGAGCAGCTTGCTAAAAGAGTGCATGGTGAAGTGTTTGTGCCACCTCTCTTAGAAAGCTTCAGCTTGTGCTCCTGAACCAGCATTTTTGGTTTATTACTGTTCACCATGAAGGGATCTATTGCTGCTGGTTACTTGAGAGCAGTACTTCTGATCCTGTTTGTGCCTAGCTGCCAGGGCTGGAATGGTGGTGGCAGAGATTTCTTTCTGCCCCTCTATGCAGTGAGAGAAGCACACCTTATGGGAGCAGGAATGAGCTTCATTAGACCAGTTGTATCACCAAGATGAGGGACATACACACAACTCACAGGAGGAGCCACGTCTGACAGAGATCCACTGCAGTTAAAGGGCGATTGGCAGGTACTGAACCTGAAGTGTAATAAGTACAGCTTCATTCCAAAGTGAAGGGAGGACGGAAAATCTGACAGCAAAAGTGATGGATGGCTGCCAAGAAGGTAGACAACAGAGCAAGAAATGAAACAGTGAAGTAAGATCTTGTAAGAGGAGAGATATAGGAGAAGTGGGAGATAAGGCTGGATTCTGTTGTCCTGTTCCCCAGCCTTCTGCTCTTTAAATGCAGTCATTTGATTTACGCTCTGTCTCTCTCTTGAACAGCAGCTCCAAGTTTACAGACCCGAAGGTACTCTTCAATGGCAAGGATTCACTCAATGACAATAGAAGCTCCTATCACAAAGGTAAGTCCTGAGCACTGACTTTTTCACAAACTCAGTCATGTATGTAGTTGGTGCACAGACAACCAGCGGTTTCCTGCACTTTGTATTTAACAGAGTAATATAAATAATATTTTTTTAATCCTTGCTACTTTGTACATATTATTGTATTCCAAATCCTCCTCCTAAGGAAGAACATTAAAAAGGGAAAAAGGGTGTCCTTGCTAGATGCACTGTTGCTAGCAGGAAGAGGACACTTCTGTTGGGCTGTGTGTGTATGTATAGGAGGATGTGTTTTCAGTCTCACCTGTTGATATCACTGTTGATATTTATAAGCTAGTCTGCAGAGGACAAAGCACCTGTTCTGTCTCCTCCACTTTCCTGTAGTCTTTTCTTCACAATCTGTTTTATACAAACTCTGCCTTGCAAACTGGCTGCAGTCACTTGAAACACACACCAATGTACCAGGTATCTCCCACCCTCAAACCATTTTTTCCTCTCTTCCTATCTTTTCTTCCTGTCGTCAAACTCTTACTTCCCAGCACCACTGTGACTGCAAGACCATGTCACACCTGTAGAGAGGTCTGTAGCACCCCTGCAGCAGCCTTTCATTGTGGGAGAAGACAGCACTGGGGCTTTCTCCCTCTCAGTCCTGGCAGAGCAAGGAGCAGTCCTTGCTGCTGCTAGGTCATTGCTGCTTTCCCAGATTGTGGCTGAGGCACAAGGTGGGTTTCAAAGAGCCATTGTCTTCTTCCACAGCCAGGCTCTTTGTGCTCTCTGTCCTTCATTTTCACATGAAGCAAACTAAGGCTTTACATCTAATGTCAGGATATGTGAGGCACCTCCAGGCATTTGTTTGGGTTTTCCTCTAGGGATTGAATGATTGTTTCAGGGCATAACTGGATGTGCTGAAGGACAGGGACTTTGCTAGTTTTTGGTCCACCCCCAGCAACTATTTCAGATATTTCACACCCTTCTGCTTTCACTTCCCAGGAGTCTGACAGTTAAAAACAGGAGATGGATACCAGGAAATCTGAGCACAAATTTACATTTTTAGAATTGTACTTCAAGGGTTGGGGGAATTACATTGCATTTGCTAAATGAGAAATAATTAAGAATAAAGAGCTTGTAGTAAGAAAACAGCGGCCTTCACTTTGCCTGCCTCCTTAATCTGCTTTCAGGTTATTAACATAATTAATGCTGCCCAGGAAAACAGCCCCATCACAGTAGCAGAGGCCTTGGACAGAGTTCTGGAAATCCTGCGGACAACAGAACTTTACTCCCCTCAGCTAGGTACCAAAGATGACGATCCTCACACAAGTGATCTTGTTGGAGGTCTGATGACTGTGAGTAAAATTAGTAAAGATCAAATTACTGCTATCAGTGTCCTACACCACAGTTCAGTGCTCTGCTGTGCTAAAATCTCCAAAGTGATAGGAAGGGGACTCGTAATTCCTCACCATTTCACTTCAGGATTTTGGCCACTTTACCAGCAGTAGGCACTAAGATGTAGTAATCTATGGCCACATCTCAGTCCACTGGGTGCATTCATCCTCGCATATAAGTGAACACAGTTGCTACTAGAAACTTTATCATCCAATCTGATTTTTCTCAGGAGATATTGAAGGAGCTATTTTTTAGAAACTCTAGAAGCTTAGATGGGATTAGAGGGATTGCTCTACAGTTGGTCCAATGTATGAGTGAAGTTGCTTTAATCAGGTTCTGACTTTGGTCTTGTAACAGCAGCAAGAGACAGACTGTCTATATGTCATCATGGATTTACTAGTTTTTTTAATGTACACTGAGCTAATTCCTGCCAAAATAATATAAAGAAAATGAAAAATAAATGATAGTGGCTAATTTGAATTATGAAATCCCGCAGGTGCCAATGAAAGGGACAAGGAGGGCAATACATTTTAGAGATAATAATATCCTTTCTGGAGATCTCCTACCAGTCTTCCTTGGATTCTTCATGTCTGTTTTGAAAGACCATAAAACAAGGATGGTTGTTATAGTGCTACAGTAAGAGCAGTGCTTTTAGTACCCAGGAACAGTAGCTAAAGTGCATGTAGTATTTTTGCAACTAGTGATGCACGGTCACTCTGCCTAAAACTTACGATAAACTTGGGGTTCTTTTTCAGGATGGCTTGAGAAGACTGTCAGGAAATGAGTATGTGTTTTCTAAGAGTAAGCCACCATTTTAAACTTCCTTTGTATGTGTGACTTCTTTTGTAGATACTGCTGACATAGAGCTTCGGGCTAATTTGCAGTGGGATGTATGTCTTTGGAAATGGTTAGCTAAATGACTGCAGACCAAGTGCTAGACTGCCTCCCTTTTGGTGTTGAAGCAGGCTCAAATAATGAAAATAATGCATTTCAAAATGTTAGCAAAAAGCCTGAACTGGCATTCAGCAAAATGTTCACTGATCTTTTTTGTTTATGTTCAAATAATATGTAATAAACCTTATATATATTATAGCTTTTACAGACTTTTTCATGTAAGAGAAAAGAATTGCTTTTCTTGAAAAATAGTTGTTTTTTAAATGGAATTCTGCAGGGGGATTGCAGTAGTGTAGGGGGAATAATCCTGAAACGTGTTAACTCCCAAATTCCATTTCAACAGATACGAACCTGAGCCACAGTCACCTTCCAGTGCCAAACACCATCAATGATGTTCCACCCTGTATTGCACAGCTCCTAGATAACGAGGAAAGCTGGGACTTCAATATTTTTGAGTTGGAGGCTGTTACAAATAAAAGGTACTGAACTCCTTTCTCTGGGTGCCTACAGAAAGGCTGTTGAGGAGCTGTAGCAGAAAGTGCTTTGTTCTGGAAAAATTGAAGCAAGACACAGCAAATCTGTGAGAGCTGTTTTGCTTGACTCATATCCACTCTGTCCAAGTGACACTGTTTGGCATAGTTTGATATTGCAACGTGTAGGATGTCCTGCAGATGCCCCTTTTTCCTGCTCATGTGCAAATGGTCATGCTGGAAAAAGCAAGCCTCTCTCCTGCTTCACCTAAATCACCCCATGATTTGGGAAGGCAACAGTAGCTTTTGACTATAGGGATAAAAAAATGGGATGAAGGATAAACCAGTGATAGAATCAAGAGAATGAGGTTTCAAAGATTATAATGAAAACGGACAACACTAGTTTTGAGGTCATGCAAACTGCAAAAATAAGTACGTCATCCACAGAGAAAAGTGGTGTTCATTCCAAGATGAAGAATCAAAGAGACACTACCCAGTCTTTTGTACTCTCTTTGCAGAAAATGGTCGTTTTAGGAATTTGCATTTGTCTGGTTTTAATATGCAGATGCTGGGTTTTGATTATGCCTTTCTCAGCTCAAGAGGCTCTGTAGATCATCTTGCAGGAGTGAGAAATATGCCTGATGAACTCTCTCACAGGCAATGCAATATAAATGACAACACAGAGTGGATCTGGATTTAAGAACCAAAAGGATTAGAAGTTTTATACTTACTGTTTTACAGATAGGCTCCCCAGCATTAAAATACACACACACACAGAGTGTACATTTGACATTTGACCTTTTGTTTGTCTCAGGGCTTCTTAGCCTTTGGGATGTCCCCATGTCACGTTCAAAGACTGCTTTTTCTCCTCAGGAAAAAAATAAATGTATTTTTGTTTGACTGACAGAAGACCCAGGCTTTTAAGACCTCTTTTTCTGAAGCCACAGGAATTGCTGCAAATCTAATGGAACTGCACCCTTTCTACAAAACATATTAAAATAATGTTGGAAAGAATGGTAGATGCAGTAACTTGTAACTTTGGCCAGGCTTTTGAGAGGTTATATATGTGCAATTTAAAAATGTTTAACATTCCCCACCCCTTTTAATTTTTAAGGTCTTTTTGGTTTCTTCATCAAATATATTGCTTTTAGAACATGACAAAATTTTACAATAGTGCTTTTCTCTTCTGTTATTTTTCAGGCCATTAGTGTATTTGGGCTTAAAAGTTTTTGCCCGGTTTGGGGTCTCTGAGTTTTTAAACTGCTCGGAAGTAACGCTGCGGGCATGGCTGCAGGTCATTGAAGCCAACTACCACTCTTCCAACTCCTACCACAATTCCACACATGCGGCAGATGTCCTGCATGCNTCTTGGTAACTGGCTGTTAGTAACAGTTCTTAATAAAGTTTTGCAAAAGCTTCAGAGAGGGAGGTGTGAACTATTCTGCCTGGTACCCAGTGATGGGATGCATGGGAAGGGTTCAAAGCTGCACCAGGGGAGGTTCAGACTGGACATCAGGAAGCATTTCTTTAGTGAGTGGTCACACATTAGAACAATCTTCATAGAGAGGTGGTCGATGCCCTGAGCCTGTCAGAGTTTCAGGGGCATTTGGGCAGTAACATGCGTTAACTTTTGGTCAGCCCCAAAGTAGTCATGCAGTTGGGATAATGATTGCTGTAGGTCACACTTCCAACCAAAATAGTCTATCCTACCCTATTCTAAGACACACAAAGTGTGTAGGAGCAGAGAGAGTACAGATGCATTCAGGCAAGCACACAAAGAAGGAAACTCTAGATGATCCATCCATTAGAGATTTTTATGCAAAGATACTGCTTAGGTGACAGCATAGTAAAAAGCTTCATTAAAGAAAGAGCATTTAGGTGAGGGTGAAAGTGGGAGTTTTGTAGTACTTAATCTGTCAGCACAGTGAGTGGAAAATGATTGCAAGGAGGTAAGCTGAAGCTTACACTGGCGTAATTGTGGGTACCTGGAAATGATCAGAAAATATTTACTGCAATTTTTGTGCCACATTGTAATTTTTCTCTCTTCCTGTAGGGAAGTCTGGACCATTTGGATGAGGTAGCTGCATTAATAGCTGCTACGATTCATGATGTAGACCATCCTGGACGAACCAACTCTTTCCTGTGCAATGCAGGCAGTGAATTAGCTGTCCTTTACAACGACACAGCTGTATTAGAGAGTCATCACACAGCACTGGCATTTCAGCTTACAACTAAAGACAGCAAATGCAACATTTTCAAGAATATTGATAGGTGTGTCTGCTGGAGAACGGGGAGTATGCATGTGTGGATTTCTTGTCTGGCAGTTTTAGTTTGGGGCAGATTGAGAACCTACCTTCTGAACAAGAATATATAGTGTAAATACAGATACTAATATATATAATAAATACTTCCAGAATCCTGTGTAGACATGATTTTTAAAAAAGGCTTTCATTTCCCCCTCACCACCCCCATCTTCCAATTGCTAGTTTCTGGAAGCTTATAGAGATGTTTAATAATGTTCTGTGGATTACCTTTGCATGGTTCAGTTGACAGCCTTAAGACTGCATCTTGGCCCATGGCCTTTTGGTTGCAGGAGCCTGGAAAGAACTTTTTTGTGTTATGTTTTTCCACCCCAGCAGCTAGATGCTGCATGCTGTGTCTACACAAGGCCCTGTGCTTCTGAGCAATACTGCATTCACATGGGGCAGAACAGGTGGTGGCAGAGGGACATGAACCTCTGGGAGATCTGGAAGTTCCCTGTGGCATACCTGTAGCCTGGGAGTTGCTGCTGCATGAGCCTAGCTTTTGCAGGGACAAGGTGAGAAAGAAAGAGAGGGGGGCCAGACCCCAAAGAGGTAATTAATTTGTCTATCTCCCATAACGGTATTGTTTTTGAAGAACCTGAGCTTTGATTTCCAAGCTAGCATAGAATGAGATGGATGTCTTGGTGCCATTTCCGGAGAAGTTGTCTTAGTGTTGCAGCATTTTGAAACTGAGTTGTAAATTTTTATGAACCTCAGGGGATTGATTTTCATTAGGTGAAAACAACAGAGGTGGAGGAACTCAAGAGAGGCATGATCTAGTCTGTTCCTAACTCTGAAGGTGCCAGCTCATGTGGGTGAGCCCTTGAGCAGTGTTTTGCAGAACTGTCTGGGCGGGGATAAGGAAAGGACAGAGCTCCGCCTGGCAGGCTTGTGAGCAGGAACTCTTTTTCTTTCCTAGAAATCGCTACCGGACATTGCGCCAGGCCATTATTGATATGGTTTTGGCAACAGAGATGACGAAGCACTTTGAGCATGTGAACAAATTTGTGAACAGTATCAACAAGCCTATGGCATCTGAGGAAACCAGCCCACACGTAAGTGCTTGGGGGACTTTACACCCTCAGGCATTTCAGTGAGGTTCTTCCAAGAGAACTTTAAGTCATTTTCATTCACCTTGTATTAATTCACATTGTGGTAATGGCCAAATGACACAATTGGATTTGTGACCTCACACATCCAAGTGTGAAAAAATACTTTTTTATGTCTGGCTCTGCCCTGAGCTCATTTGAACACTTCATTTATAAGCCGTATTCTCAAAGCCATCTTGTATTTGGAAAATATGTGGTGGATGTTGTTTTACATGGAAAACTCTGGGCATAGAGCCAGGTTGGCATTTGCGTCTATGGTGCTGTTTCCAAACAGTGGGATTTGCCTGAGCCTAGGTTTGTAACGGAGAAACCTGCCTTGATGGTTTTGTGTCTGTGTAATCTGGAGCCTTCCAGGGCCCAAGAAGTAAATTCCCGAGACCTCTTCTCTCCTGATTGTACGAGGACATGTCCACGCCTTTTTTTCTATCAGTTACACTCCCTAACGCTCCATCACCAGGCAGGGTATATTTCATAAGCTGCCTCTGCGTTCTCCATCCCCCTTTTACCTTCTCTTGTTGCCTCTCATGGCTGAGCATTCCGGACCTGACAGGCTTCTTCAAGAGAGTGTTACCTGAGGAAAGACTACCTTAGCCCACCTTAGTGAAAACAGTGCTCCTTGGAAACATTGGGAAAAAAAAAAAAAGACAAAACTGAAGGTTGACGACACTAAAAATAAATAAGACCTTTTGTTGGTTACCTGTAACTGGACTTTTTGCACTATAGACTGTCATAGGTGCAGAAATCAGTCAGGATTGGTGGGGTTTATGAGTTTGGTGACAGCATTATGTCAGTTGATCTGAACTGCTTGTAGGAACTGGTGAGCTCCACTCTCCCAAGATTTTGAGCTGGAAATCACAAATGCTGCTGAACTTATCTCACAATAAAAGTGGAGCTCAGAACCACTTGTACTACAGACTGGTTGTTTTCCCCCAGTATTAGGTTGTTCTGTTCTTTACTGTTAACAGTGGCTCTTTCTATTTTTGATCTTGAACAGCAGTTAAGGTGCAGAGCTAACTTGGCATCTCCTTGCTGGGCTACCCATGCTGAAAAAGAATCAATTGTTAAACATAAAGTTAGAGGATTAATCGTTGAACTGGCAAGAGTCACTGCAAAATATCTCCCCATAAACTCCAATGACATTAATTTCGTTGTGGTGGTAAAAAGTACTTCAGTTTTTGACTCAAGAGTTGAATTTAACTGTGAAGGGAGGTCATAATCACACAAATATATTATTTTGAGAATAGTGTTAATGCCATGATGAGCTGAGATGTAGGCTTTTTATTACTCCGTAAGGAACATAATATAACTGCCTTTCTACACTGTTCAAGACTCAGAATATGATAACACAGCAGACTTGTAACTACCTTGTCATCTCCACCTGCTCTCCAGAGCACGGTGAGCAGTTTGGTATTTCACTGTCTAGCAAGTAGAGACTTTCCACAGTCAGTGTGCTGTTCCTGTGTTTTCCTACCGTTAATCTCATAGATTACCTAAGACTTCACAATTGCTTGTAAGTAAAACCAGAGATTGTTCCAGGCTGAGGGTTCCAAATCTGGCACAAAGAAGGCAGTTTTATGTGTAAACATGCTGAAACTGAAGGGGAGCGACCTGCTTTTGTGCATAAAAAAGTAACAGTCAGTTGCGCAAGTCAGTTCAGCCCCTGTGCCTGCCTCAGTTTTCTTATTTAGGAATGAAAATCTAACTCCAGAAACTCCCCTAAGTGAAGCAATCCCCTACCATCACTACCCCCAAATCTAAATGTTCAGCACTGAGGATCATTTATGAGCTTGCAGTTGGTGGATGCATCCCCTATCATGGTCCTTTTCCAAGAGGACAAGGCTGGGATGCAGAGAACGTGACATCCTACCTGATAAAGAGCCTGTAGCTCTTTATTTTACAAGCTTAGCTATTAATCCTGAGAATCTTCGCAACTGTGGTATGTATTGGGGTTACAATTAGCTACTTAGCAAGGCTGCAGTTCTCAGACATTACTTTCTTCTCCAAATTCCTGGTGCTCTGCATGAAATTAGAAGGCGGCAGACTGGGTGCCTGCTTACTGCCTAAGTGCAGTAGAGCTGATAATGACGCCCTCGCTCCTGCCAGCAGGGCATGCAGCCCCTGGTCCCTGTAATCAACTCTCCTTTACAGAGCGAAGGCGGCGACACTGAATGTACAACCAATATAAAGAATTTTCCAGACAACCAGACGCTGATCAAACGCATGATGATTAAATGTGCAGATGTAGCAAATCCATGTCGCCCCCTAGAGCTATGTATCGAATGGGCGGGGAGGATTTCAGAGGAGTACTTCGCACAGGTATGTCTATTTTTATGATTTGACTATTATATTATGTAAGAAAATGCACACCAGCTGGTCTGCTGGGTCACACAGTGTCTGCCTGGTGTCACCACAGAGTCCAGATGTATGGGTTTTTCTTCCCAGCCAGAAGTGGCCCCTCAATTTCATGCAGAAGAATTTACTCCAGGCAGTGAGCTAGTTTGCTTACCCTGAAGCTCATTGGGTCATTGTACAGAATGGTGAAAGGAGGTTTGACATTTTCAACTTTCTTCATCTGGCTAAAACAAAATTATTTGATTAGGCTTAGTCAATTTAATTGGCTGAAATCCAAGATCATCACCATTCTAGCTTGTAGTCCCAATACCTTTCCTGAAGGGAGCATGAAGATCCATGCCTGACGCAGCGCTGCAGCTGAACCATTGGGATGAAAGATAGGTGGGCATGCCTACTATCCAAGTTCAGATCATACATGTGATAGTTATTACGGAAAGAAAATTGTAGCTAGTACTTGGGACATGTCCAAATTTCATTTTAATCACAGGGAATAAATTCTCTCATGTCCTAAGATCAAGGATCACTTAGGCACCATCTCATTAGCAGTCAAGGTATCATGAGCTAGCTTTAAATTGCCCAATTTAGGCACTGGCCTACTTGCAGAACTGTGAAGTACTGAGAACCATTCTGCTGTTCACTCACCTCATCTGCTAATTTTGGGGACTGCTCCGCTCCTAATTTCAGCATTAGGTGCTGCCTATACTGCTTAAAATGGGTTGGTTTGGTTTTTTTTGTAATTCAGTTCTAAGAAACTGTTGAGGTGATTTGGTCCTCCACCATACTAAGTGCAACAAAACCAGCCCTGTTCCAGTTGTGGACACAGAGTTAAAGGGCATACCTTCATTTCTATTCATCTTATAACTTGATACCAGTAGAGAAAGTAGCCTCAGCAACAGCCTCTTCTTCCTTAAAAGACAAATGGTTTGAAACAGCCACTAGAGATGTGGAAAAATGGAGAAGCCAAACCCATCCTCTGACACAAAGGGCTCTGAAACCCTATTTTCCATTTTTTAGCTGGTTTACCCTAATCACCAGATTAGAGCATTGCTGGGGCTAAGTGCAATCACAGAACTACAGTAATAAGAGTATTTGTGAAGGGGAAGAGGTGTTGATTTCAGTCCCTGTTCCAGACAAAATAATGCACATGCAATTGAGGCAGTTCACCTCAGGGGTTCTAAGATTTGTCTCAAATCTCCTACTGCAATTCATCTAATCCCTTGACCTTTGCTACTCCAGCATGAAAGTCAAAAAAGCTTTAGTGGCTAACTGGAGTTTTGTCTTCTTAGACTGATGAAGAGAAGAGACAGGGTCTGCCTGTTG
Source organism: Campylorhamphus procurvoides (assembly GCA_013396655.1). Classification (NCBI taxonomy): domain Eukaryota; kingdom Metazoa; phylum Chordata; class Aves; order Passeriformes; family Dendrocolaptidae; genus Campylorhamphus; species Campylorhamphus procurvoides. The sequence goes on along the minus strand of WBMV01006286.1, from coordinate 33,940 downwards.
TAATGCCAGTATTTGACAGAAACACATGCAGCATCCCCAAGTCTCAGATTTCCTTCATTGATTATTTTATAACAGATATGTTTGACGCATGGGATGGTGAGTACTTCTGCTTTCTGATTCCTTGCTCTGAAACAAAGATTCCTGCAGACTAAAATGACTAGTCATAGAATCAGCTAGGTTGGAAAAGATCTCTGAGATCATTGAGTCCAACCTTTGACCCAACACTGCCCTGTCTACTAGACCATGGCACTAAGTGGCATATTCAATCTCTTCTTAAATACCTCCAGGGACAGTGACTCAATAGCCTCCCTGGGCAGTCTAATCCAGTTCCAAGTCACTCCTTCTGTAATGAACTTCTTTCTAATGTCTAACCTACACCTCCCCTGGCGCAGCTTAAGACTCTGCCCTCTTGTCCTACCACTGGTTACCTGGGAGAAGAGCCTGACCCCCACGTCACTACAACTTCCTTTCAGGTAGTTGTACAGAGCGATAAGGCCTCCCCTGAGCCTCCTCTTCCCCAGGCTCAAACTGGTCTTGAGTTCACATTTTTGAGGGGCAGTACCCATGTATAAGCAGTATAGCATGGGATATTTTGCAATGATAACTGCTGAAGCCCATTTCACTGCACACAACACATGCTTTGTAAAGCTGAGCACTTACCAGGCAATCTATGTAGAGGAATAGTAATGCCTTAAAAATAAGCTTTTTTTATCTGTATCTTTTTTCCTTTAGCAATGTATTTCTTCTGAGCAGCAGAAACTAAGACCACTGTAGTTGCACATTAGCATGATTTAATAAAGTCACATTGCTTTAAGGGAGCTTCTTGAAAGAGAAACACACGAAGAAAAATCTTTCACCTTTTAATATTAGTTTAAGGAGCTGAAGGAACAAAATAGAGTAGGAGAATGCCAGTTTCAGATGAGGTTGGGCTGTTCTTCTGCCCATTCTATATACACAGTACAACTGTTTCTCCTGTTTTTTCAGCATTTGCACATCTGCCTATTTTGATGCAACACTTGGCCCAGAACTACAAACACTGGAAAACACTGGATGATTTAAAGTGCAAGAGTCTCAGGCTTCCATCAGAAAACAACAACTGACATTAAGTCAAAAAAAAAAGGACCTCTTGCTCTAGCAGTTTCACTGTGAATCACTTACAGACTCTTCATTACAAAGGGGATGATACTGCCTTCCAGTGAAATTAACACTACATGACCTGAACAAAATATTTTACTCATCATTTTTAAGCTTCTCTGAATTCTACAGAAAAATGTTTTTCAAAGAGGCTATATAATCCTCAGATGACTAAGTGCTCTTTGGAAATAATATTTTGTGGCAGAAAAAGTACTTCTGAAACTAATTTCTAATACTGAATATGCACTTGTTGAATCTTGTGGATTGATACAATTGCATTCACTAACACTTCACTCAACTGTTTCTCCGAAGAGGGGCAATGTAGTCACTAGGAGAGTAAGAACGGCCTGCCAAATAAGCATAAAAACTTCCCTCTTATCTAGCATAAATTTTTCCAATTCCATAAATATTCCTCAGCTGTCCAAACCAACTTCTAAAAAGAATATGCACAGTAGAACAGTAAACCTCAATAAACTGGATGTAGTAAAAAAACCAAACCTGGCACTTCTTAAAACCATCTTCTTATTACAGAGTTTCTCTCTCACAGCACCACCTGTTCTTTCTTTTCCATATAAAATCCTGGTAGGAGTCAATGTCCCCTCAAACTGATCATATAATGAAGGAAAATAAGCATTTTTGTATAGCTGGTACCATCCACATAGTACTCTGCCATCTGACAGATATTATCATGCAAGACTTCACCACATTTTACACAAAAACTATTGTGGCATTTGATCACCATCCTTTTTTTATAAAGTGAGGTTTGTACACATGGTCATCACTTTTATTAAACTGATCTGAATTTTATGATATGTTCATATATTGTGCTACTTACTTCTAGGATGAACCTGCCACTTTTTAAAAAAAAAATTCCAGGTTATAATTTATAACAGCATTACAATTTGTACTGCTTTATCCTCTTAATAAAATGCTAGTTTGTTTTGTGATGTAAAAAGTACTTTAAAATATGTAAATAAGTTAGAAATCAAACATAGTTTTTCATTAGTTTTAAAATATGAAGTTTATGCTAAGGCTTTCAAAGCACAAATGCGTATTTTTGTACATCTCATTTTAATCACATGCAGAACATGAGTTCAAGTTTTAGACTATTCTCAGATTATTCAGTTAATAAATACTAGCAGAACTGCTGATTTTTAACACTGTGCACTTCAGGCTGCAAGCAAGACTGTCAAAGTTGTGGCTGAAGTTGAAGAAGCAGTCCACCTCCCCTAAGCTGTATCAAGAATCAAACTTGGTAAAGGAAAAAAAAACTAAAACAAAAAGGCAAACAGCATTTAGATTGCTGTGGAAGAATAGTGACAACGCTGTTTACTGCAGGTAGCTTACATAACATGCTAACCTTTTTTGTATGTTTTGTACCAAGTTCTGAAACAAAGGGAAACATTCATAAAATGTATGTGCAAAGAAATGTATATAAGCTATATTTTTGTTAGAATTGTAACAGATCCTTTTGTGATAGCTAAGGCAGGTTGCTATGTATTAAAATGCTGCATTGTGTATATTTCGAGAATTGTGTTTCTGGTGAAGCATGTTTATTCATTCTTTCCTATTATCTATGGCAACAGTCTTCAATGGATTTTTATTCAGATAAGCTGAACCTCTTGTTTTCTAATACTGTAAACTATTGGGTTTTACCATTCCTTTTTTTAGCATTAGTGATCTTGGTGGTTGTACCTTAACTATTCTGGTAACTGAACGCTCACTGCAGATTGCATTAGACAAAAGAATTTCCCAAGATTCAAAGCTTTATCTTAATTTGTTAAAAACAGCAACACTGTAAGACCACATCCATGTACAACATTTCAATTCATCATTTTTGTCACACTTCTGTCACAAGGAAAAAAATGTGAACAGTGGAAGGACACTAAAAAATAAAGTTCAGCTTGTGAACAAAAACTGAGGCCCAGGTGTTGATACGTAATCAATGTATTTGTTTCTTCCCACAGCAAGACTAAGCAAAAAAAGGAGACGCCTGTGTGGAAATACGTCCTCTTTAGGAGCAAAGTAAATCAGCACAGGTCAATCGTCATGTGCCAGTTGTATCAGATATCCTAGACTAGTCCAGTGAGTAACAGCTGCTTGTTTCATGCTATTGTCAGTGCACAGATGTGTAAAACATCCACCTCTGAGCTGTAAAGTATTAAGGGTGGGTCTGATAAAGATACTTGCTTTTATGGTGTGAACATATGGAATTCTGTGTTACTGCAAGGTGAAAAAGAATTTGAAAGAACCTAAATTAGAAGTAAAAATTCTCATCTGGTCACCATAATTCTGCTCACTGCTCCTCCCAACAGCAAGTGGCAAACTCATTTAATGGAGTGGGATAGTATACTCTTACTATGTTCACTGTTACGCTTGAAGTTCATTTGTAAAACAAAGAACTCAATTTAATACTTTCAACTCAACCATCTTTAAAGGAAGAGACCCTTGGGAGATCTATTGCAAATGGAGTGTATCTGAGAACAATGGCACTTTTTGATAGATATAAATATTTATACATGTATGCAGGACTATTTAAGGGTGAATTATAGCCCAGTAAAATGCACAGTGAGTTTTGTGACTAGAACTGTTCACTAAATCGGTCTGTTTCTCTAGCAGGTATTCACTTAAAAGCAGTCACATAAAAAGGAAATAGCTGTTCTCATGGTATAACAAGAGATAATAAAAATATCAGCTTTCTTCTCTCTAGTTATAACTGATTATAGCAGTATTCTCTCAATAAAAACTAGGTTTTATAAGCTTTCACTGTAAAGGTTTAGTAACAATGTGTAAACACACACTTTATATACAACAGTTCTCAGCAAGCTAGAAAAGCTAAAAGGATCCAAGGAGAAACTTTATTGCCCCAGCTTGTTCTGAGGAAGCCAAAAATGCAACACTTGCTGATAAGACAAACTGAAATGATGAAGACTTAACATGCCTTTCTCTCTCCAGTTTAATATCATAAACACAGAAGCAGGTTATCCTCAGGTGTAATCCAAATGCCTTTTCTAGGCTGGTCAACAGAAGAGCCAGTCTGAGCAAAGAACAGCTCAAGTTTGAACACCGATTTAATCCTCCTGAGTTGAAAGGAGAGGGTAGTTTAACTTTTTCTCTATCCTGTAATTTCGAAATACATTATTTGGAACTCTGTACTCAAAATAAGATTACCTATACAAATTAACTTAAGGTAGGGAAAAATACAGCTCAAAATCTTACTGTTCCTCTTCCCTGCCTTGCAGAGAAAGTTAAGGTCAGACTCAAGAGGCAAAGGTTGGCTTCTGGGCAGTAGGAGGAAGGCAAGTGCCCACATCTGCTGTAGGAAGCAAGTCAAAAAGGCTCCTTGGTTTCTTCTAGGAAGCTAGGAGCTTCCTCCTTTTGCTTCTGCTCTTGCCATGATCTGTTTAGCCCTTTGTTTTAATTGCACTTACTGCAACCACTGTATCTTAAATCTGGAATTACAGCCTTATAGTCTCCTATACCGAAACCAGTTCTCATGGATTCAAAGGGAGGAGATGGCACTCAAAGTTCCACATGACTTACTTCTAAACCATTTAATTACTAGATCTTCTGAGGAGACTTGAGGACAGCAGCACTCCCTTCTGCATGGGTTTACAATCTCTCGGTTCCCAAACTCTCCCCTTCCCTAGCTCTTCTCTGTTCAAATGGTAACTTACCACTCATTATCTCACTCTCACTCACACTTTCTTTGTATCAGTTCTGGCTTTAACTATGCTTTTTTTTTGCTTTTTTTGCTTTTGTCTTTCTATCACTGTGTTTTGGGGTTTATGATGCAGATTTTTTGCCAAGCCTCCTTTCTGCACGTAGCACTGTGAATGCCGCCAACTGCTTTACTTTTGATTCATGTGAGGATTTTCACAAATCTTGACATCCACCCGTGATAATTTGAAGCATTGGGAACATTAGAAACTATTTAATGAGTCACCATTATCTTCAGTCTTTCAAGAGGACATTTCTGCTGACAGAGTAAGCTAACATGCAAAATTCTCCTTTGAGAAGAGTAATAGCAACAAATAAAATTTCCAATACATGACATCAAGTGTAAGCATTACTGGTAGTCAGATTCCCACTAGCTCACACATTCCTTTACACTCACATTTAACACATGTCCAGTTTATATATATATATGTAGCCTGCATTCAAGCAATTTGAAGTTTGAGCTGCAAATCACCATTGTGTGCCAATTTTTGAAATAGTGTTAAACTGCGGAGGCTAGATTCTCGTTCACCATCCTTCCACAAAATAATGAGGTGGTCGGCAGAGCATGTAGCCAATCCCAGTTCACCAAAGTACAGGAACATCTGCAATGAAACAATTATTATTACCATGATGCTTGCATGAGATGGTAAGCTTGCTTAACTATTTAGTATACAGCTGGACTAAACAAATACACATATCTGAAATATGTGTATATGTCTGCTTATAAATAGTTATGCAGAATTAACACTGTGTATGTTTAAGATGTCATAAAATCACTACACAGAACAACTCTTTAAACAGCACTTCATACTGAAAGATCTCCATTTTTAAAAAAGCAGTAAAGCCTTATGGATAGGGAAGCTAAAAGACAGAATCTTGAAGAAACCTGCTCTAACTCAGCAACAGAAGAGTGAATAAGTCGCCTGAACTCTAGTTTCTTATGAACAAAAGCCATTGTTCTGTTCATTGGCTATACTGTCCCCTTCCCTACAACACAATAGGCTACTAGCACCAGGCCTGGAAGGATCAAAGAGCAAACAACTATGACAGTCATCAGCACATACCTGATCACAAAGAGCAAGTCAAGCAGAAAACGCAGCACAGGAGGAAAGTACAGCAGCAGTGGAGGGATTTTGCAAGACCAATGGAGACGACAAGTCATGGGGTCATCCCTGACTTCCACGACTTTCACAAGGCTGCTTAAAATGAACTACTAATTGCAGTTCAACACAATAGCTAACAGAGTCAGCGACACCACTATGGCACACTCTCAGTGCCCTGATTCTTCATTTTCTTGAAGGGATCTGCCCAGAGAGAGCCTTCAGGCCAAGGCCTACCTGCTCTGGGAATGACCACTTACTAGTTACAGGGTTTCAGTAGAAATAGTCTGCCAAACCCTCATTACATTTCATCACTGCTCAATATTTTCTTCCTCGACAGCTCCAATCTGACTAGAGTTTAAAAAAAGCCCCATAATTTTCCATACGCAGAATGTTGCAGGAAATTGTATTCACCACCATCTCCATTACTCCTTCTCTCTGCAGCATCCCAGCCAAGACTCAACCTTCTCACCTTCTGTGCTGTGTCTCTTGCTGAACTACACACTATGTCCTCTTTCTCAGATAGCAACTTTCCAAGTTGATAGTAATACCCCTTTCAAAAGTTTCTCAGAAAGGTTCACCTTAGCTATTAAATCAAAAATTTCATGTTTTGGCAGCAGCAGCAGCTCTGAAATCCAGTCTGTCTCAAGAATACTTGTGATCAAAGCTACTGCAGAACCACACAACTCCTCTCTATCTGCGCCTTCCAAGAATGTATATAGAAGTCCACTGTAAGAAAGCAATTTGTTACTCCAACAGATTGTCAAACACAGAAAGGTGTGGACAGAAAATGCCATTTAAAATGAAAACCATATTAGGCAGACAGAAGCATGGAAGGGTACCTGATCTAAAATTAAAAGACCTCCTTAAAGCTCACAGCATAGAGGACTAAGAAACTACTGAATGCATTTTGTTTTGTATGAGTCCTTGTTTAGATTGTGAACTTAAGATGAAAGCTGGGTCATGCACACGGTTCCCAGCTGTATTGTCTGCAGTCCATAAAAGAAACCAAATACACTACCAGATTATCTGTAGCATATATGTACATATGTGCACATACAATCTCCAGGCATCAGTGAGCATGTTCTCATTAGAGTATTAAGGCCGTAGGTATTATTTTTTTCATACTGCACTAAATATACACACAATCAATGTGCTCCTAGCCAACAGACCCAAGCAGTCAAAAGTTACAGCTTTACAGCTGTTTAAGAAACACTGTCAAATTTACATTATTTACTAAGATTCACTTGTTCTTAATAAAGCTGACCTACCTGCACAGCTGATGAATGACCAATCAAATCACCAACCAGCTCCAAGAAATACATAGGTGTATTCTCCTGCATCTTCTTAGCAGCTTGGTTTGCCTGCTTGTTTGCCCTTCCAAATCCCCACATGTTGAAAAACCCTGGAGGGGAGAAAAGTCTTTTGTTTTGGCAAAAATCACAAATACAATTTATTTCCTCTAGCTGAAGAGCCACATACAATCTAAAAGCAGGACAGTCTGCATGGCAAAATGACAGAAACATTGTACTGTGCATCATTTTTATGTCAGGATTATTCATCTGAAGGGAGAAAGGAAACAGCTACTTGTCCTCATTAGATGTAATTTAGAAAACATGCTGAATTGCACACCTGGATGAGAGAAAATACAGATTTAAGAAGAAATACAAAGACTTCCTTAATGAACTAACTGAATAGCAAAGGTTGCTGTGGGACAGTAATGTTCACTTTTGCTCTGTCCTCCTAAACTGTGACTTGTGCAAAGAGGAGCAAAATGAGGTGCCAGTCTCTCCCATGTGTCCTGCACTACAGCATTAACGTGTTGTCACACTGCCTTCTTCCTTCAGATTTAAAACTCAGCCAAACTGGAGTGTAAAGATAGTGCTCCACATGTTCCATTTAGATACCGCAAAAATACACAGCCACAGCCACCAGGGCAACTGTGCAACAGTACTGACAGAAGTAAGAAAGTTGGGTTCTGTTCACAGTGCAGTTCAGACTTTATTCCCAATCCTTTCCTCAGCCCCATCAGCACACAAAAATACAAGTGTGCTAAACCATGGCTCTGATGCAAGAGAAATAACTGGTGAAATGAAAAACTTCTCATGGGATCCCTTAAAATAAAAATAGAGCAAATCCACAGCAATATCTCACTATGGTTTCTTTCAAACACCTGGATTCATAGAAGTTATAAATTTCCCATGTGAAACCAAATATCACTTGTCCCTGTATAGATAACGTGTCACCAGCATTACTGAAGACAGAACATTCCTGGAAAAGCAGTTCTAAGTCAATCCACACAGTGAAAATATAATTGCAAAAGTTACCAACAAGAGATGAACAGCCAGGTAGAAAAAACATCATGAAAATTATTCACAGCTTGAATAAAAAAAAGTCTTACAAGGGATCAACAGTGTTTTGCTCTTTTCAGTCCTTAATACTAATTATATTGTTCAGAGCAGCTGTCCAAGGCCACAACTGCCAGTGTGCAGGGAAGCTGCCACCTGGTCAGAGTACCAAGTACTACAAAGGAACTCCTCTCATTGTTCAAGCATAAGTAGGAAATACACAGAAGACAGAAGCAGGGTCAAGCCACTTGGAATGAACATAAAGAGGCTCTCAGAATAAGTAGAAATCAGACAAGGCAGGCTATCTGGGATTAAATCTGGCCAAGGATGTCAAAAGACAACAAGAAAGGCTTCTTCAAATACATCAATAATGAAATTAAAACTAAGAAGAAAGTCGACCCACTACTAAATGGAGAGGGAACACAGGTAACAGAAGATGCAAAGAAGGCAGAGTTACTGAGCTTTGCTTCAGTCTTCACTGACAAGACCAGCCCTCAGGAATCTCTGACTTAGAAGACCATGGCAGAGGAATATTGAAATGAAGATTTTCCCTTGGCCAAGAAGGNGGCTTCTTCAAATACATCAATAATGAAATTAAAACTAAGAAGAAAGTCGACCCACTACTAAATGGAGAGGGAACACAGGTAACAGAAGATGCAAAGAAGGCAGAGTTACTGAGCTTTGCTTCAGTCTTCACTGACAAGACCAGCCCTCAGGAATCTCTGACTTAGAAGACCATGGCAGAGGAATATTGAAATGAAGATTTTCCCTTGGCCAAGAAGGACCACCTAGGCAAACTTGACATCCACAAGTCCATGGACC
>WBMV01006286.1:0-16041 GCA_013396655.1 Campylorhamphus procurvoides | reverse complement strand
GATGCCCCTTTACAAGACAGGTCAGGTCAGAAGAAGGTTCCAGGGAACTACAAGCCTGTCAGCCTGACTTCAGTAGTGTCAGATCAAGGGTTGGACTTGATGATCCCAGAGATCTCTTCTAACCCAATTGATTCTATGATTCAATACCAGGGAAGTGATGGAACAAATTATCTTGAGTGTGATCACAAGAAAACCAGGGAATCAGGCCCAGCTAGCATGGGTTTAAAAAAGGCAGGTCCTGCTTGATCAACATGAGCCAGCCTTGTTTGCCCAGGTAGTCAAGAAGGCCAGTGGCATCCTGGCCTTTATCAGTAATAACACAGCTAGCAGGATTAGGGCGGTGATTGGCCCTCTGCATGCTGAACTGCTGAGGCTGCACCTTGAATCTAGCTCTGGGTCCCTCACTTCAAGGATATTGAGGTGCTGGGGCGTGTCCAGAGAAGGGCAACAGAGCCAGGGAAGGGTCTGGAGCACAAGTCTTAAGAGAAGGGAGCTCGGGTTGTTTAGCCTGGAGGAGGCTCAGGGAGACCTTATCACTCCCTACAACTATTGGAGAGGAGGCTGTGGCAAACTGGAGACTAGTCTCTTCTCCCAGGTAACAAGTGACAGGACAAAAGGAAGTGGCTTCAAGTTGCACCAAGGCAGGTTCGGGTTGGACATCAGGAAGAATTTCCTCACTGAAAGGGTGGTCAGGCATTGGAATGGGCTGCCCAGGGATGTGGTGGAGCCACCATTGTTGGAGGTGTTCAAGAAATGACTGGACATGGCACTTAGTGCTACAGTTTAATTGTCATGGTGGTGTTTAAAGGTTGGACTTGAGGATTTCGGAGCTCTTTTCCAACCTTAATGATTCTATGACTCTAAATATAGAAAAGTTTTGTCTACAAAATTCCTGAATGAGATTAGTATTGTCTCCTCTTTGTAAAGTAATGAAAAAACAAGGCTGCTGATCACACCCTAATACCATTTATTTTCCTAAAAAATTCCAGCAGTGTGCTCTTTTACATGTATCTCTGATAAGCAGCTGTTATAGAGGAACATGAACCCTTAACAGAAATGCAACATACTCACTTAGCTCTTTGCCAACAGCTGCTGCAACACAATTTTTGGGCAATTCAACCAAAGCGCTGATACCTTTGAAAAAAAAACCCCAAGAATAAGTGAGAAAAGGATAACCATTGGTCAGAAGAGATCACAGCAAACTGTTATTTTCTTACTAATACACTTCTTAATGATCTTCCTTCCACTTAAAAGTTATTACCAAAATAAAAGCATATTGCCTTGAAGTGAAAGTTAAGTGGCATCAGAACTGAACAGATTCTCAAATGGAGGCAAGGTCGGGAGTTTTGGTCCTGAATTCAGCAGAATCCTGAACAACAAACTCGTGGTGAAGCTCAGAGTAAATTATCTTTTTATTTTAAATATAGTTAAGATATTTATGCCCTAATACTGGACAGTATTAGGGACACTGTGGCAATTATTAAGACTCTGAACATATGCAGTAATATAGTTATTAGTTACTGTACATATCTCAGTATGCACAATTCTAAAATACCATGCAGAGCCAGCTGAGGAAGTGTAAGGCTTAAGACAAAATGTCCAGCTTGCTGTTAGTCTGTCTTCATCCTGCACAGAATTTCCCCAGCCTGTGCCGCCACACCATTTATGAAAAATTCCCCAAGGAATAAGCAATCTCTTTTCCCACAAAAGAAGCATGAGATTAGGGCAGAGGACAAGGCAGGCCTACACTGCACGTTCCATTGACTTCTTTTACCAATGTTTCAATAGCACTTCATGCAAAGCATCACAGCACCACTTCCAGCTGGTATTTGGACAATATTTCATACGGAACCAAAAGAGGTATTAATATCCTCAAAGATTCAGAAGGCTTTGCCTACCAGTACTTTATTCTATGACAAAAATAAGGACAATATTAGTTCCACGTGTGAATGTGATTCACAGTTTTATAGGTATCTTGGTAAAGCATGGCAATAACATGCAACAATTTTCTTCCCATGGACATAAAATAATATATTAATATAAAAGAATGATGGACATTGATATCTGATTACATTTATTATATTCCTATCAAAGCCTGCATTTTCTAGATAAAAGGTACTGACTCTTAATAAAAAAAAGTAATCTTTACTGCTTTACTACTAAAAAGCTTCACTTAGAAATAATAAAACTCCCAGTCAATCACACAAAAAGCCAGTCAAAGGATCTGGTACATGTTACAGCAAACACATAAACCAGCATCTGAGTCTAGCTCTCTAAGACCAAGCTAATGTACAGTTACTGAGATTTGACATATTCTAAAATTCACACAGCATAGGAAATTAAAAGCAGTCATAATTCTGAAACTATTAAGTCTGACATTTAAAAAAATAGAGAGGGGCTCTAATACATAATATTATCATTAGAATTAAAGGTAATTTGCCAAGTTGGTTTTGCATCATTATATAGATCCATTTTACTCACACTTTAACAGCTATAATGAGTCATTTACATTTTTACCTGCATCAGTAAGATGACTGGTCTTACACAAGAGATCCAATTTTCGGTTCCAAACACAAAGATCACTCCCTCCAGACAACCATACATCCAGTCTTTGAAGAACTGTCAAACACTGCAGAACAAAAACCAGATATATGTCTCCTGCAAAAGTTCTACAGGGAATTTCTCAGTGAAATATAAGTACTATGAAGCACAGTATCAAGCTGTCATCTCCCTGAGAAATAGAGATTTAACTACATATGTTATATTTTTCATCAACAATGGAAAAACTTATTTATTCATTGATTTCTTCCTACAATCAAATACTACTTTAGGCACAGGTTGCCTTTTGTAACACAGTAACAAAACCAAGCCATAAAATTACCTTTGTTCTGCATTCTTTCAAAGAGAAAACTGAGGTATTAAGAGTTCCAAAACCAAATTAAGATCAGTGTCCACTTCTCAGCCACTCATTATGTACTTCTTCTTAAACCAAACATTGCTGTTCATTTTAACACACCTGCCCACAGGACCCACAAGCCATACATAGAAATTATCCTATCTAACAAAACAATAGACATTCATAGGGTTTCCTCAGCATACCTTTACAGTAGAATGGAAACATGACACTTTCTGAACCTGTCTGCCACTAGTGCAGTCCCAAACCTGTCTTTATTCATTAAGGAAACGGAAAGATTTCTATGTATTATAAATGCTGTGTTTATCACTAACTGACAGATTAGGAAAGAGATATGCAGAGACTCAGTCTTCTAAACCCTGACTGCCTTTCAATATTTGTCCTAAATGACATATTAATAAAGTTCTGTTACGGAATCATTTTTGTAGCAAGGATTGCATCTACTTGTGAACAATAAGTAGTAAAACCTCTGTGTAATCGAATTACACCTAGTGGGTATTATTGGCCAGGAAGTTTTGAGACAGGCTGCAGCCTGTCTCAGTGCTACCTTTAAAAGAAAAAAACACGAAAAGCCCACAGAAATTTGAATTCTCTCTAGATCGAAGGATACAATAACTGTTCTATCAGCTGATGCTGTTATAATCAAATGGGTTTTTTCTTCAGAAACATCTGACGAAGAAAATGGTGCTATAGCTGTAATTTTGTGCGTGTGTCCATGAAGTTCAAAAAGTTTTTCTCCAGTCTGAAAAACAAAAACATGGAAAACTAAGTGTAAAATATGGAAAATGCCTACTGTAGCATAAAACAAGGTATCAAATGACTTTGGAAAGCAAGACTTTTTAGGAGTCTAAAATCTCCCTTTCTAAAGTAATTATGGATTTGATTCTTACTGTCTTCAATGCTGTTTGAGATTAAATAAGATACTAGGTGTAAACTTAAAGGAGTAGTACATAATGCAAATTTCTCGAAGTAAAAAAACCCTCTAAAAGCCCTTATGAATAAAATTCTGTATTAAACTCATTTAATTTTAATGCAAATACTGGCCACTCATCCTTCTTAATGAATACTACGTTAATTCAGATTTGTTGACAAACCCTCTTTTGAAAAAGCAATTTTTTTAAAATATTATAAAAACTTGACCTATCTTTATGGCAATTACAGTACTGCCAATTTCCTGCCAGCTTTATTTACTACATACACTATCTATAGATTCAAGCTGGTGCTTTAGATAATTGGAGCTCCTTCTGCCGTGTTTAGTTAGATGGCAAAACTCTACAGACATGCAGAAGCATACTGCACTTTAAACATGCAACTAAAATATAGGATAATTTTAACTGCAAACTTCCTTACAGTTGCAGGTTAATGTTTTAAATTAAAACTACAAAATATTTGGTTTAACAAATACAACAAAAATCCTACAGGAGTAGAAAATGGAACTCAGTTCATAAGCTGAATATCTAAATGAGTTTTACATTCACGAACTGCTCAGAACACTAGGTATATATATTTGCATACATGAGTTTTCCTATTCAAAACTCCTTCACTTTTCCAAATTACAGAATTAAAAAATTACAAAAGGCCTTCAACAACAGCAAAGTAGTAACTGAAACTGCTCAAAAGAGAGAAGTTTCAAACCTCTTCTTCTGTATTTTAAAATTACACCACCATAAATGGCACATAAATTTTTCAGGTTTGTAAAAAAATTTAGTCTGAGGTTTTTTCTTCCTCATTTGAATGTTCGACACACTTTAGACCACACAGGCTCCCCTTCAGACTTCTTACAGAGCAACGTAACTTGTACACTAGAAGCCCTTAGGACAGGTCTAATGCTCACCCCTTCTCCACAATTTTGTCAATGATATGAAGACAAAGAGCAGAAGACCAGAACAGCAAGTGCCACATTAAAAGAGCACTATTACCATGATAAAACTAACACTTTTGTAAGGTTTTCAAAAGTTATAAGAAGATTTTTACCACAGCAAGCAATTAAGGCCCTGTTCCCGCACTGCAGGAAATTTTTAACTTATACTGACTTTGGTATCTTTCCAATACAGTTTTGTGCTAGCTCTCCATCTAGCCTCATCAGTTATACCACAGGAGATATTACTAGTAGAGTCACTGAAATGTCCTTAAAACATAAGTATATATAAAAATCCTGGCAGGTTTGAGATCTTGCTATATATTTTTTGAGTTACTAGTCAACATTTCAGTGTTCACAGCAAATACAGAACATACTTTAAAGGAGTAATTAAAGCCACACATTCATGCACTCTTCTGCTTTTCACATCATCATTTCATCTAAAAACTCTAAAAAATCACTATATCTTCTCAAAACATTCTAACTTTCAAAACTTATCCTTCTCTTGGATTTTTATTTTCCTAACTCCCTTGTAAACTAAAATTTAACAGACTCCCTTCACTTGAATCTTTTCAAGCAGTTCTGCAGCAATTATTTCTTATTCTAGTTTCTTCATTGCTAGACATCTCTAACTCCTCTCCATGACTTCTACCCTCTCCAGAGCACATGGGCTACTCCAAAAAAAGAGAACACCTAACCTGAGCATTCCACAGAAATACGATTCCATCATCTCCAGCAGATGCAAACCTGAAGAAAAAGAAACAAACAAAAAAACACAAGAACTTCAACATAGCATAATGTAATGGAAACATAGTAAATAGTTATGGAATTAAAAATACTTACAGGATATATCACACTCTGGCTTTAAAAAAACCCCATTTATCTGTAAACCCCAGTTACAGTTTCTAAATTGAAGTCAGTACATTTGAATAGATGTTTATCAACATATACTTAAAATAAGAACAAGATGTAAGAATTCCAATACATACTATTATAAAAAGAACCTCACATTAAAGAGCCAATTCTCTAACCATGTGCCTATATTTGCTCCTCCTGGAACACCTCATTCTTTTCCAGTCAAGACCACTATCATCTATAATCTTGCCTGTTTCCTGAAGGGGCTAGGAATGGTCAAATGAGCAACAAAAAAACCTCCTATTTTTAAAATGTGTTATGAACTCTGTTTAATTCAATGTGTCAAATGCTAGAGTATTACATGCAATTTTATCATGGCCCATTTTTTGGAAGACTCTTGCTCAGGCTTAGCCTTCTTTAGTGATCTTCCAATCAATATGACCCTTACTTCATGTTCGAAAAGTACAAGAGCAAAGAAGGAAAAAAAAAAAAAAAGCCAACCAGCTTTCTGTTACATTCATACAGGATTTATTTAGTATCTTCAAAAACCAATCTGAGAAAATTTTCCACTCACTGGTTTTAGCTGAGCCACTGAGAAAACACGAAAATCCTTCTGCAAAATTCTCACTAAGATGATATTATCAAAAGACCTGAAGCGTGAAATTTGGCTTACAATAGTTGACAAAAAGCACACAATGGAATAGCTGCAGAAACTAAATAAAAACATTTCAGAAGCTGAGTAACAATACTAATTTTACTGAAAAGAATAAAGTGAAAAATATTATCAGGTGTTTAACAATCCAGAAAATACTATATTCTTGATAAATAAAAACTCAGAATTACTGCCCAGTGAAGCAACTCTATTAAAACCCTCAAACTCTCAGAATATTAACCAGCTATATAACTTACTCCTCACCATATGCTATTTTACAGCCTATCTTAAATACAGCCACCCAGGCTTTAGCTTTACAATGATTATCATTAGTTTAGCTTCAGTAATTTATCTGCCACTGAATAACAAAGCCCAAAATGGTAAATGATTTCTTTGTATCAGAGAGCAACCTAAGAATACTCTGGTATTTCTTCAAAAATCAATTACATCTATTCAGTATGTGTTTTGAGAAAACGTACTTTGATAAAGGGTTATTTTAATAACTTATCTGGGGAAAAAACACACAAGATTCTCCTGGGTTTATATGAATTTTCTGGTGGACTACTACCATACAGAAAAATAAATTTTATGGTAATGTATGTGACTTTTCTGATATATATATATTTATGATATTCAGAATAAAAACTGACAGGCTAAAAATTTTTCATGGAGTCTTCTGTGAAATTTATATACATCTATTACAAACCTTATTAGAAAATAGGCTTCTGTGGGCATTCCTGAATAGTATTCTGTGGGCATCAAGACCATCTGCATGATCTCTTCTAATCAATGTGCATCAGGAAGGAGAGAACCTTCCTTCACAAAACACCTGCTGTACATTGCAAGGATTAAAACAAGCTTTTATCCATGTTAACTTTGTCTAGTGTATTGATGAATATATTAGAAATTCTCTTCCAAATCTAATCCATAAAAGATATAAATTACTATAGCTCCTTAACAGAGCTACTGTTGCCTATTTCTTATATTGTTAATCTCTAAATGTTTTCTATTTAATTCTCCACATCACCCAAGAGTCACTATATTTTATTATTGACTAAAGAATTCACAACCTTACTTCTAAGGCAGATAACTATTTCTTTTCTTATAGGATTATAAATTAAAGAACATATAAGATTAATTTAAAGAAAAACAGAACAGAAACCAGGTTGTAATGTACAATGTCATAATTCATTCTTTCAGTCAAACTTCCAAAGGTAAATACAAAGACTTCACCTCTGCTTCTTAACAAGTTTTCCAGTTTTTAGATAACTGTTCTCAGAAGACAGGTAACTCAGTCTTCAGAAGAACAGAACAGATAAAATTGTTAGGGAATATACAAAAAAATGCATGTAGCTGAAAACTGAACAAGTGCAATAAGGGAACTGTCAGGTTTCAGAGTAGTACAGACTGGAAGAAATGAAATACAGAGATTAGGCATGTGGTGAATTTTGCCAAGTAGTCTTTCTGATTAGAGTGGTGAAAATTTCAAAATTTGAGAAGTTAAAAAAAATTGCATTAATCAAAGCTCAAGTGAATTAAGCACTACAGCTTTGGAAGAAAGTGCAACAGAAGATTGGAAAGAAAGGAACAGCAATGTTCAATACTGTTGAAGATGTCATATCCAATTGCTACAGTAATTCTGCAGTAGTCTATTACATTCTTTCATGGAACCAAAAGGTGAAATAACAGCCATTCTCAATTCAGAAACATAAAACACATGTACCCTCTCAGAGCAGAAGTAGACACTACTGCGTATTATCCCATGAGAAAGAGTTCATATCCATGCACAAAAGGGAACACTCATACAGGAACAGGCTGAAAAAGAACAGCTGAATTAGCTAAAGGCCTTTCTTCCAAACCAATGAGTTTGAACCCAGAAACTTAACTCCAGCACCATTATTTTCTCATTAAAGTAAAACATGAGAAGGCACAGTAACATATCGAGAAAAGGGAGGGTTCATCCCTTGCCTTTTTCAACTTAAGTTTCTCCTGCCCTCCTCCCCAGCCCCCAAGAACAAAAAGAGAACATTACAAATATAACTACATTTTCACAAATACTCTCTAAAGTATTGCCAAGGACACTGTGAAACAATTTGAAATGATATTTCATACCTGCAATCATCTATTTGCACTAGAAATCGTACTATGTCTTGATGACCTTTCAACACAAGCAGCTCCGTGTAAGGATTCTGTATTTGTTCTTCACCAATTGTCTGTACAGAGGATTTCTAAAATTCATAAAAAAGTAATTAAATTTATTTTGTACTGACTTAATTATTTTCATCAGGTCTTCCCAATGTCTAACAATCTACATATTGGCGAATGTGTGAAGTTTCTGAAATATCACTTTGCCTTAATGAAAATTATGACAAAATATAATTTCTTATTATTTCAAGTAAAGAATAGCTTTATATAACATGTATTTTAAATTATAATATGGCATTTTCTGTTTAACAAAACCTTTTGTAGTGCTTTAATCTCTGATACAGCAAGACGATAACAGTTTAGTTATGAGCTGTCATGTGGAGCCAGCTTCATGACTCAATTCACCATACACTCAGTTTTTCATTAAATTACATATCTTATGAGAGGTCTGTGAACCTCTCATATCTTTCATCTGCTGTTCAATTTTAAAATCCTATATAAAGACAACATATTTAAAACAAATAAGAACAAATGCTGTTCTGTTACATAATATATAAATCATCCATCGCTACTCTATTCACAAAATACCAAAGCGGACCACTTAAAAATGTGGAGAATGATTAATCATTTTATAGAACAGCATTTGCAATTACCCCCAACTAGACCATTAATTAAAAGGACAATCAATCACTTGGACCAAGCTGATCATCAGGCAGGGTCAATAAAACACTGCATAGAACTGCATGTTCAAGGCGTAATAGTTCTGCTAATCTCAATCATCAGCTTGTTTCAAGACAACTTTTTTGTAATTAAGGTCTTATGCAGTCTGGAACAACTTGCTATTAGACACTATTTTTTTACAAAAACATTCTAAACATCTCAGTAGCAACTTAGTGACAGCACTGTCCTCCTAGATTTATTTTGCCTAACAGTCAATATCATCTTACTTCCAAGACTGTCTCTACTTCGAGGACTTCAAGAGAACCTACACTGCAAAACAGTAATCACAGAACACTGTACAATATGCAGTATAAATGACAGGTAATACCACAGGAAAGACAAACATGTTATCCCTAGAAAGTTGAACATTTTCTTGCAGTATTAATAAATTATTTTCTATTACTTTGCTATTGGTATTGTGATACTATTCTTCAGAAGCTAAAAATGACAAAGTTAATAACTAGTAAAAGAAACCTGTGGTTATTTTTAAAATGAAGAGTTCTTCATTTTTAAACAAAGTTCTTTTGATTTTATCTTTTTTTTATGTTTTTGTGCTATCTGATGCATTTCATGAAGCAACTGTTCCTCATGTTATGCTACCAAGTGTGAATAGCAGTTTCCATTTGAAATAATGCAAGTAGAATCTGCATGGCTATGAAGGAAAGCTGGACAAATATAAAAACTTGGGGTTCAGCTGTCAAAAGCTAACCAAAACATGCCTTAAAAAAATAAGAATATAAATGTCCTAAGAAAATCTCAGTACATTAGCAATACTGTACTCAGGAAAAATACATTTACAAACAAATGTAACACTGCTCTGAAAAACCCAGAATTTGTACCACTGACATGCCAATTCTATAGTCTGTTTTTGCTTCCTATTCAGTACAGGAAAGTGACACTTCTTTTGAACATGTCAAATCTTAATTCTAACAATGCCTGAAAACTGAAAAGTACAGTGCTGATGAGGTACTCTAGATAAGAACAAAACAACATTCTTTTCCCCCACAACTGTTATATAACAAGCTATGCTCCCTTCAGATCTTCATTAATATTTACTGAAGTGTGGGGTTACATGAGCATTCTTCCTCTGAAGAAATTGATTTTTTTATAAAAACTATTAATTGGACTCTCTTGTAGCAACACCAAGTTTTTAGAAGAGAAAGCTGGATGCTGATGCTAATGGAATCAATTCCCAGCTTCGATGTTTTTATGCAGGACCTCTAAGCATCACTACAGTAATCAGTAAAATAAACCCCAAAATATTAGCCTCAACTTCATAGGTTCCTATGAAACCCCATGATGTACAGCATTTAAAAGTGGAATTTTCAAAGGTAAAATGAAAAACATGGAATACAAGTATACACATACATACTGATTTATGGATCACAGAGCATGACAAATTAGCTACTAGGGTCATGAGGCTCCTGCACTTGTGATTCAAAAGAATGGACTCAGAGCCATACTGTAAGCCAAAATACCTTTATTGACATGAGTGGGGAGTGCAGAGGGTTTGCACCTGACAAAATCCAACTCCACGGAAGTAAAATTTTGGCCAGCTGTTATAGTGAATTTCACTAAGGACACTGTACATTCAGTGGTTAATTGCTATATATCAATCATTATACATCCTTCTAAGCTACACATACGTGTCGTAAATTACCTAAGACACAGATTTTTAGGGCTTAGACAAATGACTACCTATCATTTGGTTATATATTTCTTTTCTAACTAGATCTTTGCTGATTTAAGTCTCTAGGGTAGGTAGGTCTTTTAATTTATTTCTTACATCTGCAGGACTGATCTTCTTCAAGGTTTTCTTTATCTAAAGCTCTGCATGGTTAAGTAAATTTGTGTTTTATGGTTTTACTGCTGTTTGTTCAGAAATTCTTGTCTCCTGCTTATCTTTGACAGAAGACAGACAGAAAATATTTGTCTTTCTACAGGATTAAGGCCAGTTCCTTACAAGAAGAACCTTCTAAATCGAAAAAAAGTTACAATATAGCAAGACTCACTTCACTTAGATGCTCCCATCGCCACAGTCACCACACCTAAGATGAATCCCATGGCCATCAACTGAAGAGATTCAGGAGCTTAAATCTAAACGACTTTCAATTCCACAGTAAAAAGAAATAATGGGCAAGGAGAAATTTACATTTCATGAACTCAGGACAGATGTGCCAGAGGCTTTCTCTATTTACCCGTGCAGTGCCACACTAACACATCTGTCTGAAGTCACAGCACACAAAACAAACACCGTAAGTCCACAGCCCACACACTGTTATGGGCTTTCTTACCTATTTAAGAACTAATGGTTATGAAGATGGTTACATGAAAAAATATTACACAAAGCAGTGGGGACGAAAGTTTAGGGACTAACCCTTAGGAATATTTGTTATTCAGTTTTTCCACAGAGAAGCAAAATTAATACTGTCATTCCCCAAACCAGTGGTAACAATGAGAAAAAAAGTCTTGTGAATCAGGTTTAACCAAGCTATGAATGGCAGAATGGAAGAAGTGGGTCACATCATGCTCATGCTTTATTAAATGACAGTATAACTAAACCATAGCCAGAGCTTAAATTTTGGAAAGGGATACACACCAATGCAGTTTTGTAGCACATCTTAGGAAACTGCAGCATATTTCTCATCCTACTTTGAAAAACAATTGCACATAAACCTGCTAAATATGACTGTAATAGAACCAGCATTCTGACTGATGACAAAAGTCAGAGGCATTCCCACACATCGTCATTCCAAAATGGCACAGACCCAAACTTCCACCAAAGTAAGTACTGGCATTTTAAGCCATCCATGATACTGGAATGACTTGCTCATGACCAGCTGCTGGAAAATAATTACCTTTTCATATTTGCCTAGATTACAAGAGCGCTAAGTGCAGGGAGTGCAGCAGTCTCATTAATTAACTCAGAGACATGAAAATCCCAATAATCTCTCCCTCAACTCCAGTAAAACTCTAGAAGGAAGAATGTCAGTGTATAGTGTGCTATATAACAAACTGCATTTCATGGATGAGAAGCTAAGAAGAAATGTTAGAAGACAACTACAAACCCTACAACACACAAATAACAAGTAACTGCAAATAACAAAGTTACTGCCTATAACTTACACTACCAGCCTCACTGAGGGCAGGACTTACATGCAGTTCTTGCAAGCTACACGCCACAACTCCTGCCAAGCAGGTGGGAGGGCACCAGTACGCTCCCAACAGCCCCCAGACGAGTTCAGCTTGAGGGTTTGCTCTTCACACAATCAATTTGGTTGGAAAAGGCGTTTGAGACCAAGCCCAACCCATGGCCAAAGAGCATGGCCATGTCAGCTAGACCATGGCACCTTAAACACCTCGAGGGATGGTGACTTCACCGCCTCCTTGGGCAGCCTGTTCCGATGCCTAAACACCCGTGCTGTGAGGGAATTCTTCCCGATGTCCAACCTGAACCTTTGCCGGAGCAGTTTGAGGCCATTTCCTCTCGCCCTGTCACTTGCTGCCTGGGAGAACAGACCGGGCCCCACCTGGCTACACCTTCCTTTCAGGCACTCGCAGAGAGTGATGAGGTCTCTCTTGAGCCTTCTTTTCTCCGGGCCGAACACCCCCAGCTCCCTCAGCCGCTCCTCACAGGACTTGTGCTCCAGCCCCTTCCCCAGCTCTGCTGCCCTTCTCTGGACTCGCTCCAGAACCTCTCTCACCTTCCTGAGCCGGGGGCCCAGGGCTGGACACACCGCTCAAGGTTCGCTTCTGTGCCTTCCCCTCTCCCGCACGAAGCCGGTCCCCGCCCTACCAGCCCTGCCGGCGCTGGGTAAGGCCGCCCGGTGCTGCCCTCCCGGTGCTGCCCTCCCGGTGCTGCCCTCTNTCCCAACAGCCCCCAGACGAGTTCAGCTTGAGGGTTTGCTCTTCACACAATCAATTTGGTTGGAAAAGGCGTTTGAGACCAAGCCCAACCCATGGCCAAAGAGCATGGCCATGTCAGCTAGACCATGGCACCTTAAACACCTCGAGGGATGGTGACTTCACCGCCTCCTTGGGCAGCCTGTTCCGATGCCTAAACACCCGTGCTGTGAGGGAATTCTTCCCGATGTCNCAGCCACCGCAGCATGGCGAGCGCCCGCCGCCCACCGGAGCGGCACGGAGAGGGCACGGAGCGGAGGCCCGGCACGGAGCGGAGGGCCCGGCACCGGCACAGGCTGCTCAATCGAGCGCCGCACGAACACCCGCCCGCCGCCGGGCGGGGCTGGGCGCGGAGGGCCGGAGCAGTCGATGGCCGAGCGGGTGAGGGCGGAGGGGCGTTCGGCTCCCCAAAACAAGGCGCTTGGGGGCGCATCACCCACGCTGTGTCCCGATCCCGGGGGGAATTTGTGCCGGCACCACCGAGCATCCCACAGCCGCGCTGTTGCCCCCTCACGGTGACGGTCCCCGCCGCGGTCCGTGAGGCGGGGGCGCGGCCCGGGGTGCCCCGTGTCCCGGCCGGGCCCGGCCCGCCGAGCCCTCAGGGCTGTGCCCGCCCTGCCAGCACCCAGCACCCTGCAGGAGCAGCCTCTCCCGGCCCTCCAAAGGATCACAGGCTCCGGAGGGGTGCCCGCGGCGGTGAAACCTAAAGATTTTGAGTGTAATTTGTATATTTTCTAGGATTTTTAGAATTATGTAGGTTTCCCTGGATTGCTTACGTATGAGGTGATTTCAGGAGATCACTGGGCACTTTCTCACACGTTTCTGAGTTTTGCCAAGGTCACGGTGTTTTGAAGAAGCACCTGCAAGATAGCTTGAAGACACAACAGAAGAGAAGGCCCGGAGCCCATTTTATTTGCAGCTGGAAACCTTTCTAGTTGTACAGAACAGCACTGGACTATCTGTACTTATCTGTAATTTGGTTAATATTTCTCCAGAGGCACCTTTTCATCAATACAGAAATAGCTGGTGCAGCCTCCCTGCTGGAGCAGAGCCATCCCAGGGCACATGGCACAGAATGGTTCTTGAGCATCTCCAGCGAGGGAGATTCCACAGCCCCTCCGGGCAGTCTGTTCTGGGCTTGGTCATCCACACAGGAAAGAAGTTCTTCCACGTGTTCAGGTGGACTTACTGTGCATCAGTTCCTGCCCCAACTCTCTGAATTCTTAATAACTTTGCAACAAACTGGAGTTGATTATGCCATAAGCCAGTTTAAAAGCAGATGTTTATCTACTTTAGCGTACTTCTTTTCCACTTCAGTTTAATCCTGCTGATTCCCAATGCAGAGGTGATATTCCTTCAGACTAAGGGCAAAGTCAGTGGGATTACTTTGTGCATGCAGGGTTACACTTACCAGGGTTTCCATGCTAATGTTTTGCCATCACCTATCTTTCTTCACCACTCCTTGAATAATTTGATATCAGCTCCAAACTGGGAAGTGTTGACTCATTTTGGTCCATTTCCTTTATTGAAAGGAATAACAGCATAACACTACTTAGAGTTGACCCATAATCCTAAATTCAGTATTCATCATGATACCTCCAAATACAAAAAGAGAGGGAAGAGCACTTACTACACCTGGTGCGGGGACAGGGAATGCTGCACAGGTTAGCAACATGAATAAGAATGTCATTCTTTAATGGAGTGAGGAAAACTCATTGTTTGACTTTACCTTCTTTATTTTAACTGATTCTGCTGTATTACAATCCACACATCTGGAAGAAACAGAATAGAAAAAATGCAGTGTGGTGCTATGTCAAGCAGCATCTTTGTGGGTAAATACTTTGATGTTCATGGCAGCATCGGAGGGTCTAGATGTTGCATTCTCTGTAAAGACTGCTGGAATATGTTTTCCAAGACAGAAGCTGGAAATGCACCAGGTTCCTACACGGTGAACATGGAGACTTGCGTGGCTTTCATAATGTATTGGCAAGTTTTTGGTAGCAGGGGTGCAGCGGTGGCTTCTGTGAGAAGCTGCTAGAAGCTTCCTCTATGGAGACAATGCCATCCAGCTGCAAGGCAGATCCGCTTCTGTCCAAGGCTGAGCCAGCCTATCAGCAGCAGTGGTAGCATCTCTGGGATACTGTATTCAAAAACAGGGGAAAAACCTGTGCAACAGCAACAGCAGCCCAAGAGAGGAGTGAGAACATGTAAAAGGAACAGCTCTGCAGACACAAAGCCCAGTGAAACAGAGACAGGTGGTTCTCCGAGCACCAGGATAGAGATCCACCTGCAGCCCGTGGCGAACCCCACACCAGAGCAGGTTGAGGCCTCCAAAGGAAGTTGTGATCCCATGGGAAGCCCCCACTGGAGCAGGCTCTCTCCCATGGAGAGAGGAGCCAATGCTGGAGCAAGTTTGCCAGAAGGACTTGTGACCCTGTGGGGGGCCCACACTGAAGCAGCCTGCTCCTGGAGCACTGCACCAAGTGGGAGGGACCCGCACTGGAACAGTTCATGAAGAACTGCAGCACATGGGAAGGACCCACACTGAAGAAGTTCATGAAGTACTGTCTCCTGTGGGAGGAATCCTGTGCTGGCGCAGGGGAAGGGTGTGAGAGGTCCTTCTTGTGAGGAGAAAGGAGTGGCAGGGACAACATGGGATGAACTGACCACAAACCTGTTTCACCATCCTCCTGTGCATTTGAGAGGAGGTAGTAGACAATTTGTGAGTAAAGTCAAGCCCGGAGAGAAGAGAGACATAGAGGGAAGGTATTATATATGATTTTTTTTAAATGTATTTTTCATTATCTTAGTTACTCTGATTTGATTGGCAATAAATTAAATTTTCTCCAAGTCAAGTCAGTTTTGTGCATGACAGTAATCAGTGAGTGATATTTCTGTGTCCTTATCTTGACCCACAATGCTTTTGTCATGTTTTCTCTCCCTTGTCCAGCAGCATGGTGGCCATCTGGCTTCCAGCCGGGGTCAACCCACCAC
>WBMV01006285.1:28516-60015 GCA_013396655.1 Campylorhamphus procurvoides | reverse complement strand
AGGGGCAGGGACAGGGGCAGGGGGGCAGAAGCCGTGGGAACTGCACTGTCGGCAGGACACGCAGCCCCGGGGCTCGTGGGGACCCTCGGAGCCAGGCCTGGCTCTGTCCCTGTGCCAGCATGGAGCCAGTCCGAGAGGGAAGGAGAGGAACAGGGCAGGAGCACACCCAGCCATCTGCTGCGGGGGCGGAGAGGTGTCCTCCTCCACATGCAGACTCGACTGGCAAGACGGAGATGTGGATCAAAAGTTTGGAACTGTTGAGATCCACAGACCCTCTTTAAGCCTCTCTCTGGTCTTGATCAAAGGTTACTCCATAATAATGCCTCGGGGGGAGGGGTTCCTGGCACATAATGAACCCTGTGTCATTGCCTTTGTGTCCACGTTTGGCTGTAACACAGATGGTTCTCACTCCAGTAACTCCGACATCTCTCCCCCTCCGTTATCCCAGACAGGAGCTCTGCATGGTCACATCCTGGACCGCCGTGTCCCACCTCACTGTCTCCCCGATTATCATGCTCGGAGTGTTCCCGGGCCAAGCAGGATGCTGAGCAGATTTCCATAACCTTTCAGCAGGGCGAGGGACGAGAAGGCTTCGCAGCCTGCCGAAGCCCTGGGGAGTCTGATGAGGAGGCACGGGAAGGGAGCCGGGGTGGTGCTGACAAACACCCCGAGGCCGGAGCGCTCCAGGCTGCTCGAAGGACGGCAGCAACCAGGACGGGGGGATTTAATGGCGAGCAGGGATGCAGGAATGCGGGGATGCAAGGAGCANTAGGGATGCAGGGAGCAGGGATGCAAGGAGAAGGGATGCAGGGAGCAGGGATGCCGGGATGCAAGGAGCAGGGAGCAGGGACAGGGATGCAGGGAGGAGGGATGTAGGGATGCAGGGAGCAGGGATGCAAGGAGAAGGGATGCAGGGAGCAGGGATGCCGGGATGCAAGGAGCAGGGAGCAGGGACAGGGATGCAGGGAGGAGGGATGTAGGGATGCAGGGAGCAGGGATGCAAGGAGAAGGGATGCAGGGAGCAGGGATGCCGGGATGCAAGGAGCAGGGAGCAGGGACAGGGATGCAGGGAGGAGGGATGTAGGGATGCAGGGAGCAGGGATGCAAGGAGAAGGGATGCAGGGAGCAGGGATGCCGGGATGCAAGGAGCAGGGAGCAGGGATGCAGGGAGCGAGGATGCAGGGAGCAGGGAGCAGGGATGCAGGGAGCAGGGAGCAGGGATGCAGGGATGCGGGGAGCAGGAGCTCCCAGATGGACAATCTCCGGCTCTGCCATGCTGCAGCATCGCTATCGGTCACAAGCACGCTCCTGCGCACCGATTTGTTGTTCAGACACGATTGCATATGTATGAAGGGGACAAGATGGGCTTTGACACATAAATTAGCACTTGTCAGCTGCTCGCGGGCACACTTCCCTGCTGCACCCACTGTAAATGCCGCCTTCTCTCACCCTGAGAGGAGAACTCCTGCACGGCACCGGAGAGCACGGCGGGCAGGAGCCCTCCCGGCCGGCAGCACCAGCACCCAGCGCCTCGCTTACACATCAAACCTTGGAAGGACGAATGCAAGAAGGTGACACAATAATTAGCAGCCAAGTGGCACTTTCCCCTCCTGTTTTATCTGGAGATTTGATAAAGGACAAGGTTGATGAGAGCTCAAGGGGAGGGCTTTCCCTAAGAGGCGCCATGGGGGCTCAGGTCACGCCAGCCAGGTGCTCTCGGTTGTCACATCCCCTGGCACAGCTCAGGCTGCTCCTCCACCCACCTCGGCAGTGGCAGGGCTGTCCTCTGTGCTCGGCATGGCCTGTGCCTCATCAGGCCTGGCGCTTCCTGAGGGAACAACCATTCCCACATTCTGACCTGCCATCGTCAGAGCTCACCTCCACCTCACCAGTGCCGCACATGAAAGCAATCAATGAATGGTCACAGAAGCCCAGAATATGCTGAGTTGGGAGGGACCCACAAGGATCATCCATTCCACCTCCTGGCCCTGCACAGGACCAGCCCCAAGAGTCACACCCTGTGCCCCAGAGCATCATCCAAACACCCCTGGAGCTCTGGCAGCCTTGGGGCTGTGCCCACTGCCCTGGGGAGCCTGGGCAGTGCCCACCACCCTCTGGGGGAAGAACCTTTTGCTGAGATCCAACCTCAGCCTGCCCTGACACAGCTCCAGCCATTCCCTGGGTGCTGTCCCTGGTCCCCACAGAGCAGAGATCAGTGCCTGCCCCTCTTCTGCCCCTCCCGAGGGAGTTGTCCCTGCAATGAGGTCTCCCCTCAGTCTCCAGGCTGGACAGCCCAGGGCACACACACACGCCTGAACATGCAGGGCTGTACATCCCAAAGAGGAACAAAACTAGCATTCTGGATAGCCCTAAAATCCTCACAACAACCAACTCCAGCAAAAGCATCTCAGCCACAACCATCTCAAAACTCACCAGAATTACAGAATTTTTCGTAACTCAGCCTCTAGCAGAATGTCCAGCATGTTGCTTGTGTGCAAATCATGAGAATAGTTGAAAGCACTGTTAGCGCAGGGCAAGGATTTATTTTCCTGTAAGATCCACATTCCCAGAGATTCAGCTTGAGCTCTGGGGCACTCTCAAAGTTCCCAAGGACTGCTTCATTTCAACTCAAACCAAATATCCCTCCACCTGAAAAGACGAGAGTGCTTCAGTGAAGCACTGGATTCACCTGAACTCGAGAGTTCATGGGGAAAGTACTTCCCCAACCACCAGCTTGGGTATCCTTTATGAATTGCAGAAGACACACCATGAGCTCATCCCTTGGGCAGAAAAAGATTTTTCTCTTCAAGCACCATCATACTCTAATAAAATGGAGCATGGCAGAACTGTGGGAAGTCTGCAGCTGAGAGGCAGCTCCAACAGAACCAGTCTCATGTTCTTAACCTGGAAAGACTTTTTTCCCTTTTATTCTGCTTTTTATTGCTCTTATTTTTAGCAGAACTAGATTTTTAGCACAACATGTCAGATTAAAGTCTTTGACCTGCCATTTGGGAGATGCCAGTAAATATTCTTACCATATTTATCTCCATCTTCTCCTTTGGCACTGATCCTCCTGCCAAGCACCTGGATGTGCTTCCCGCTTGTCCTGCTGTAGAGCTGATAGAGCCGGAGCTGCTTCCTGCTCACATCGTCCCTCGCTCGTGTCTGGTTCTCCACGTGTATCCGAAAATCCACGTTCTCCTCGGCAGCAAACATCTGAGAGGGATGGGGAGTGGAGGGAGAGAACAGAACAGACCATGAACACAACAAGCCTCCTGGACAGGGGGACTGCCCCCCAGCCTGCCCAGGGGCACGTGGTGCTGCAGGACTCGGGTTTGGCTGCCCTTCCCTTGGCAGCTGCAGCCACAGCATCAGCCACTCCGCATGTAACTCTGTCCAGAGCTGGCTCTCAAAAGGAAACCAAACCTGGGGGTTTACAATCAAACTAGGTTTCTTTTTAATAAAAACTTCTGCCTTGCCCTGCTTTGATTTAATCCTGGTCAGCCATGCTGGCCATAAATTAGGCTCTCCACTGCATATGCAAAGCCTCTACCAGGCTACAGGGACACAGATGGGAGAATGGGGATGGATAACCCCATCTCAGAGATCTAGTGCCTCACCTTCAGCCTCTGCACTGATTCACTGGATTAAATGCAGGCAGAAGTCAAGAGAAAAAACTATCTATGCTGCCATTAGCAGACTGGGCTTGAGCTTTGCATAGGCACAAAATCTACTACAATAAAAGTGTCACAGGCACAGCTTAACTGTTTCACCAGCTCTGCCCTTCAGTGAAGCCAACTCCCTGGTGACCATCTGTGGATGCATTTCTGTCCACCTCAACAGGGCCATGGCTTGGGGAGAGATCACAAGGATGGTGAGACTCATGTTCCACTGCACAGCCATGATCAGCAGGGGTCTGACTGCCTCAGCCATCTCATCTGTTTGTTCTTGTCAATGCAGTAAATTAACCTTAGTTCACTACAGCTTTACAACATTATCAGAAACTTTGTTTAGTTTCCTATCTTAACTATTCCCAAGAAACACCAAAGCAGGATTTCCCCTTTTGCTTCCATGATCGTCCTGATTTGCCCAAGGTCAGAGGACATGACAGCACAGACATTCTCGAGATGTCCTCCCAATGGGAACACTGGGCAGCATGCACACTAAAACACTTCACACCCAAACAATACGAAAGCCCAAAAATTGCTCCATGATCCGTCTATCTGTGGAGCATTGCACCACAACATCCACACTGCCCACTCCAGACTCTCAGATGGACAACATCTTGGTAGCAGACTTCCATCACAGTCAATAAATTATTCAGAAACATGGCACTCTTGTTCTCCTGGCCTGCAAGCAACAGTGTTCTAATGTATCAGTGTGGGGAGGAAGCTGGCAATGAAAATGAAAAAGATCAATAAATCATTGTCCAGATCCATTCCAGACTAAAACACCTCAGAGCAAGTGGCCACAACACACAAAACAGCCTCACTTCAGCCTCCTGCATATGACATCTCATACCAGCAGACACTTCAAAGCCATGAACTCCCTGAGAATCAAAAGAACTTTTGAGCATTTCCAATTATAAAGGGAACACCCTGGCCTGAAGCAGGAGGAAAACTTGAGGCCAGCAGTGCTGCTCAGCACCAGACCTTTACTAAGCAGCCTGGCCCACACCATGTTCAGTGCAGAGGCTGCAGCTCTGATGTTCACAGTGATGCTGCAGGATCACCCCGGGCGCTGTTGGCAAATGCTGGGATTCTGCTGCTTGAACTTCGGGAGGGAAAGTGACTTAATGCTCTTATTTGGCTGTGAGAAGCCCGGAGGGAGCTGAAGGCATGGGCATGGGAAAAGGGAGGCTCAGGGTGATGTGGGGTCTAAACAGACATTCCTGGTGATGACAGAAGAGACAGACAAGAATTACAATATTTCCCACCCTCGGAAGAAGCACAGCCAGAAGCCGTGACCCAGAGCTGAGCATGCGAGAGGAGAAGCAGCCGTGGCACCTGCCCAGAGGGCACGGGGGGATGCCACAGGGGGATGCCACAGGGGGATGCCACAGGGGGATGCTGGCAGAGGTCTGTCAGCACAGAGCTCACTCTGCTCCCCCCAGGCACCACAGCTACACCTGAGCACAGCATGCAGGACTTTGCTTTCGACAGAAATAATATTAATGTCTTTTTTTCCTTCCTACATCTCTTTCTGCTTTCTTTTCAAATGCCATTGTTGCAAAGGGTGCTAAACTACCAAGCCCAGAGATGTTCCAGTCATGCTGACAGTCTGCCACGTGCCCACAAAGCAAGGCTATTTGCAGTTAAAATTCTGGCTCCATCATTTTAAGATTTAAAACAGATTTTAAATCAAGATGACGTCGTTACATTGCTTTCACCACATGTTAATGAATTTCACATTTTTCTAGGAAAAAACTAAAACAGGTGGGATCTAAAAAGGGGGGAAGGGAAGGTTGCTTTGCTTTCTTGGAAACTCACAACAGAAAAGGCAATCTGTTTTCCAAAACAGATTTTAGTTCTCTTCTAATTGTCTCTGGAGCACTCACAGTGCAGAGGCCCCAGCCCACAGCTGCAGTGCCTGGGTGCATTGGGGAGCACCCACAGAGCATCCTGCACTGTGCTCAGCCCTAAACACATCACAGACACACCTACCCATGTGTGTCACCATGGCCCTGCCTAAGATCAGACACTTAAGCTTTGCAAGAAGGGCACCTGGCAGCACAGGGGATGATATCTCCTCCTCCTCCAGCCAAGGACCTGGCTGGCACCACCCACAGCCCAACACCTCCTCCAAGCCCAGCAGTAGCCCAGTGTAGGAATCAGCAGGTGGCACTGACCCCCGAAATACAGTCAGCCCCAGCATGTATCAGTCCATCACTTATTCCTTATAACCTAGGGAGAGAAATCCTGGAAGAGGAACACACTACAGGTTCCCCTTGCAGCTGACCTGTCCCTTGCTGAGAAGCCATGGTCCAGAGCAGCAGTGAAACCACCTGGATTTGGCTGCCTGCTTAAGGATAAGCTCACGCTTAACCACTCTGTGGAAACAGGATGCTCTGCTGGAGTGTGGCCAAGGGGAATTAGTTGTGCCAGCCTGGGCTGCATCTGGCCTGCAGCAGAGAGCATCAATACCTAAACCCAAAATTTCATGCAGTGTCGATTTCATGAGATAAAACCTATTCGATCATTGCTGAAATCCACTATCACAGGATTCCTGCTCTACAGAGCACACTCCCTCAAACAGCGAACTTCTCTGGGGTAAGAAAGTCCATTTATATATACCATGAGAGACTCTTCCATAAATCTCAAAAAAATTGGTAACATATGTCTCCTTTGGCAACTGATCACCGAAACTCAGTCTAGAAGGTCACCTAAAACCAAGTACATCCATCCCCAAATACATTACCATAACAATCACAAAAATGAATACAGAAACATCTTTAGGTCCCTTAAACTTCAGGGCTTTCACTCCTGTTCACCAGAGCAAAAGCATTTTTTTCCTTTTTTTTTTTTTTTTTACTATTGATGTGCTATTACTGCACATAAAGATATCATACCCAAAATGACCACCATCTTTTGTTGGCCTTTCGATCTGATCATCCCCATGTCCATGCACTAGGCAGCAAAACCCATGGACTCTGAATCCAGAGCTCCACACAACAGGTCCCTGAAGTGAACAGCTGCTTGCACCTTCCACCTCCCAGCCAGCACCATGCCCTGGGGGACATTCTCCAGGGACAGGAGACAGGACTCCTCCACCATTTAGGTGGGATTTGGGGTTGTATTATGGTCTGGCTTGCATCTGTCCATCTGGCATGGGCCACTGTATGCATGACAACTTCAGCACCTCAGTTTCACACAACTCCATCTCGTTCTTTGGCAATGGTTAATCATCTGCAAAATCCCAATCACTAAATCAGAGCATCAAATTTGGTTTCATTTTCACTCTTCCTCTCTTTCTCTTTTCCATCAGTTCCTTACCCATTTATTTGTTATTTGTCACTACACCTTTCAGTGATAATATACAGCTACAAAGACTTGGCAATACAGAGCTTATGTTAGGGAATAAACAGCATTCCTTTAAAAAACAACCATCACCTCAAGCCACTGATGCATCAGAAATGCCTCACACCAGAAAAGCAGCAGCTCTCCCTGCTCTGTTGTACTTGCCCAATCATTCAAGTTAGGAGCATTTAGTCCTACCTCCTTTCAAAACAGCCACTGGAACCAGAAAGGACATCTGTCTTCAGTGAGTCCACAATGGGAGATTTGCAAGTGATTTTTTGCCGAGTGATTCTTACACAAGGAGCGGTTTCATTTTAAATGGCTTTACAACGATCCTTCAGCTTAAAGAACGACTCCCCTCTTTGTTAAATCCCAGACGGAGGGTGAGGAAAAGCCCCTTTTCTGCTGCAGCCGAAGGTTTCAGCACACAGCAATCCAAGAGCAGCACTGCAGTGTCAGTCCTACACAGGCTGTGTCCCATTCTGCTCTCACGGATGCCTCGCTGTGAGCACAGAGCAACCCCAGCCCTGCCAAGGTCAATGGAATCCCCACTGTGCCAAGCCACGTTCACGGGATTTGGCTTTCCACCCACCCAACCTCCACGCATTTTGGATTTTCTATTCTGAGCTTTCCAGTAAGAGGGGATGTTAATCTGTTATTGTTCATGTCATAAAGCGTTACAGCATGAGATGTCCAAGGCCCACAGCATGGCCAAGTTAGCTCGGAGCTGGACTTCAGAATTTCCTGAAGTTTTTGCTATTTATGCTACGGAGCCTCCAAGCCTCAATACGGAGCAAACCATATGTCATTCCCCCAGCTGAACCAGGAACACAAAATCCCTCTCGCTAAGGGCCATACCGATTGCAAAAGATAAACAAATCAAGCTATTCAAAGTCCCCTCCAACTCCATCTGATAAGCAGGAAATACTTATTACCTTTCAGCCATCAAATCAACCCAATATTAACGATTTTCTCCATGACCTTCTAAACACATGAAAGTTAAGTCGATAAAGTCAACAAGAGGATATCCAAGACAGATCTTTCTCAAGTCCTCAAAGGCAAGTAACAAAGCACTTTGCTTCCATGACTTTGGCAAAATTCCTGTATGCCAATTACAGAAGGATTGCTAGCTCCCCATGACAGCCATCCTCAGCATACAGTGAAACACAATGCACTTATTTGCTGCTTTTCCCTCCACTTAACTGCAAAGTCAGTCCAGTGCCAGGACATTGCTACTTTGGTGTTACAGAGTCTAGTCCAGAGCCAGACAGAAGGGGATGTGCACTGCTTGGGCACAGTCCCTTTTTTGGGCTTAGAAGCACATCTGGAAATTCACCTAATGCAGAGCAGCTCCACACTCAGATATGCAGCAGGAACCCAGGGAGAAGGGACAGGGCCCTTTGGAGTGAAGCTCTGAGCGTTCAGTGGGAGAGGCTGTGGCACAGGTGCAGCTGAGCCTCACAAAACAACAGAACTAAGAGCTTTCCTCTGGTGTTTGTTTCCTCCTGCCACCCATGGAAAAAAATTTTTTCCTTAGAAAGTAATATACAAAAAGTTAAGCTGCACTCTGAGCCTTGGGAGATGTGGATGATGACTGTGCACACCCTGGGATGCACCGGGAACGGGCAAGACAGAGCACCATGGAAGTGGTTGTTCACAGTGATGCAGATATGAGATTAAGATTTCACCAATGGCATTTACAAAGTACCTCACTTGAAATGCTTTTTGATTTTCCTTTTTGGTGAGAAAAAACTGTTTCATCAGACAAGCACGAATGTCCTATAGAAACCCCAGAGGCCCAAAGCTCTCACTCCACAAGAGCTGTACCATTTTACAGGTTGTTCATAAATTGATTCATGAACCATTTTTTGTCTTTGCTTCCTTAGAAAGCTGTTTCAGAAACACTTCATTAATATTATCTGCCTTCATTTTCCACCTCATGTATTCACCTTCAGTTTACATCTGTTTGCTTTTTGTCCTGGTTCTGGCCAGGCCAGGGTTAATTTTTTTGCAGTAGGATGGGATGGGGTGTGGCTGAGGGGCCATGGCCACTACCTGGACTTCATGCCACCTCATGGCATTGCCAGTGGCAGGGGAAAGGGAGTCTCCTCTGGTCTTTCCAGGTAAGGAAGCGCAGCAGGGGCAGCAGTCAGGGTGGGCTGGCACCACCTGTGGTCACATCTGGTCAGGCTGGGGAGCATTTTGCATGTGAATCTCTCTCTCTTTTGTACACTTTCACTGCTAATATCGTTGCTGTTATTGTTCGTTTTCTTATCTCATTGCTGTTTCCAGTAAATTGTTCTTACCTCAACCCATGTGCTTCACCTTTTGTGCCTCCAATTCTCCTCGGGGAGAAGGGGGACTGAAGGAGGGGTAGGAGAGATGAGCCAGAGGCAGCGTGGTTTGGAGAGGCTCAGTGGGAGAACTAAATTGGGGAGCACCACTCCTAAACCACAGCAGTCTTGTAGCAACAGTGTTCTTCAGCTTAAGTAATACTTTTGCCCCTTGTGCTTCTCCTTGCAGTGCATTTAGGCTATTCCCCTTCCCTGCTCTCTTCCCAACCTCCATTTCACTATGCTGGGGTGTGAATTAAGCCAAGCACAGACCCCCTCCACCTCCCCTTGTCATAGAGGGGCTGCTGCCTCCACAGAGGATGGGTGCTGAGCTCTCTCTTGGCATGAGCCCACACAGGAGATGTTGGCCCATCATGGTGAAAAATCCAGAGCTCTCCATGCTCCTGCACAGATGTGTTCTGGAACTGAGCCCCTCATTGCTTTGACTTGAGCATGTTCAAGTTGCTGCAGTAGGTGAAATTCAGGGCAGTTTGCTCTTTGTTCAGTGCACTCTTAAGTGAAGTGCATGTAGGGATGGAGCTGGAAAGGAGAAGGAAACAGGGTGATGAGGGGGCCAAACCTGCCTGTCCCTTTGGATTTCAGAAATGTTAAACAAGAATCAAAGGGAAGACGTTTCCAGGGTTTGGAAAAGGGAACATACAGCTCAGTGAGGTGACACATACTTGGATCTAAAAGCTGCTCTGCAAGCGAAGCCTCCTTTCCTCCAGAGAGCTGCCTGCTGCATTCAGAGGCAGATTAAATCTGCTGGGGCAGTGTCAGACCTCCTTCCTTTCTGAAACACACGGCCTCTGAGGAATACAGCTATTGCTCAGCCATAGTCCCCAGCAGCTCCTGAGACCCTACCAGCTGTCCAAGCCATGTTTCACTGCTAAAGCAAAGTGTCTGTCCACCTTCAGGTGGCAAACACAGTGTTACTGAACCTGGTATGAAACCAGGAGGAAGGCAGGAGGGAGTGCCAAAAAACTGGAACCTGAGAGTTTGAGGAAATGAATGTTTTATGGCCCATCAGTCAGTATTTGACCATTTGCTAGAGAAAGATGATTCCACCTGCATGAAAATTAAGTTTCCCCATCTGATGATGGAGTGAGGCATAGCCAGAACTGCAAAAAAGCACCACTGGTGAGATGGTGACATTGTAAACTTGTTCCATGCTGGGAAATGGTTAATTCTGAGGAAGAGCATGGTTTCAGCCTTATCAATGACTTTTAGAAGCTCAGCCACCCTGCTGCAGGCAGTGCTGCCTACGCTGCAGAGCTGGCCACCAGAGCACTGCCCAAGCACTGGGATGCAGCACTCAGATGGCTCCACCACCCCACTCGTCCCCATCTCCACCTGCATCTGCCTGTTCCCCCAGGCTCAGCACCAGGTCACTGCCAGCACCCCCAGGGCCCCATTATTAACACCCTCCCCAGCAGCAGCAGCAGCAGCAGCAGCAGCCCCACTGAGCCAGCCCTCTGGCATCTGTGCTGTGTTGTGGTGCAGCAGTGCCCCAGGGGCCAGGGCAGAGCCACCTCCAGCACCCAAAGGCTGCTCTTTTCCAGCGGGACCAGTTCCTGCTACCTGTGCTGGCAAAGCAAACCAAGCCTGTGCATCTCAGCTGAGGGAGACCTGCAGGGCACCACCACTTGCCACAAGCTCTCGACAGTTTTGAGTTTCCAGAAATATAATTCAGACCATAAGTCTTTTACTATTTTCTCCAGTTGTGATATATAATTTTTTTTTTTTTTTAGTTAAAGGCTGGTATTATTTTATCACAGCTATCCAGTCAGGCAAGGAGCAAGCAGGGCTTTTTCTTTCTTCCTTTCTTTTTTTGTCTTTCTTTCTTTTTCAATGCTTGTTACATCTCTACTATATATTTCCTCTCCACACAGAAATATCCCTTCAAAGCTTGATATTATTGAGCAGCTTTCAACCATGCCCAGCAGAGCCATGTATTCTCTGCATTTGTCTGGCCTTTGTTTCTAGGAATGAAATACCAATGGCTGAACAGTGTGACTTCGTTTCACTCCTTCATTCCAATACTTGTTCTATTTCTATCCCACTGGGTCAAACTCACCTATTGTGAGACCTCACCGATTTCAATTACATCAGGGATTAATTTGTTCCATGGCGTTGAAGCTGTTAATACAATCCTGGCTGGCTCTAGATTAGAAAAGGCACGTTGAGACCTCCCTCACAGGCAGTGTGTTTAACAGCAGTCTTCATCTTCAGTTTTGTTCGGCAGTGGGGTGGGTTTTTTCTTCCCTTTGTGCCCCTTTGCCCCTCTTTTCACAATCTTCCCCTTCCTTTCTCAACTGCCCTTATCAGAACTGGGTGGTCCCTCTGACTTCCCCTGTGACTGGCAACGTGTTGCCTCCCAAAGCCGCTGCCCAGGGTTTGCACGGGAGGTCAGTGCTGGAAGGATGGTCCGACCTGACCCTGCCACACAGACATGACCACTCCAGCTTTGGCACCTCATCTCCCCCAGCATCGTGCCAGAGGGTCACTGCAGGTCTCCATGTGCCCAAAGGGATCTGCAGGTGGTGGGTTCTGCAGCCCTGACCCTCGGCCACTCGTCTGCCCACACAGTCTCCAGGGAGAACAGAGATGCTCGTCTGGCAGATGGACACACAGAAATGCACCTTTGTTAAGCCCCTCTGGTTGTCCTGTCAGGGCTTCCCAAACTGGGACACAAGATCATGACAGAGCCCTGTGAATTCATAGGACATCTGTGATATCAGCGATCTCAGCAATCCTGACTCAAAATTGTGCTTATTCACAGGATTTTGTCTCAGGAAGAGACACCGATGCAGGGAAACTCAGGGCCCACGTGGGCACAAAGCAGTTCAGCTTTACTTGAATGCTACAACTCCCTCCCACAAAATCCACTTCTTTTCATTGAAAAAAAATATCCAAAAATCTCTTAGCAAATTGTGTTTTGGGGACACAGCGTGATGACTCCAGAATAATAAGAACAAGAGTTTCAAAAGATAAGTAGGAGGAAAAATAGGGGATATTAAAATCAAACGGGCACCTCAACAGATTCCTTCCATGCTTACTGAAATCCATGAAATTTCCACAGTGGTTTCACGAGGTCACCTCAGGCTTCCATGGGGCAGCTCAGTGCAGCCTGGACCAGAGGAGGCTGCAAGGGCTAATGCTGGAGCTGTTGCACTCGCCAGACAGAAGCTGGATGGGCTGGGTTCCAGGGCTCCAAGTTTGTTCCCTTGTTCAGCACCCAGTTTTCCAAAATGTACAACATCTACTACTGCACTATTTGCATTTCCTTATTGGAAGAAACATGGCAATAAGCTGGACCAGTATCACCCAACTATTTATTTAACTCTGCCACTCACCTTAGATGTTGGTGGAGCCATCCAGGTGAAATCCCCATGCTCCAGGCACTGCCCCACCTGCCATCTCCCAGTCCAGTCACCCACTTAGGTCTCACCCCTTCGATGCCAAGTATTCTCTGGACAGAACTGACTTGGACCTGGGCAGTGTCTGATCATGGCAACCCAAGCCTTGGTGCCAGCAGAAACCCTCACACCTCCACAGCACTGAGACCTACATTGCTCTGGCCACACAGAATCACAGAATATTCTGAGCTGGAAGGGACCCACAGAGATCATCCAGTCCAACTGCTGGCCCTGAACAGACACCCCAGCAATCCCACCCTGGAGCTCCTGGAGCTCTGGCAGCCTTGGGGCTGTGCCCACTGCCCTGGGGAGCCTGGGCAGTGCCCACCACCCTCTGGGGGAAGAATCTTTTGCTGAGATCCAACCTAAACCCCCCTGACACATCCTACCCTGCAGATCAAACCCACCCTGAGACACACAGCCCATGAAGAGATCTCAGGATCATCTCTGGATGATGTGGTATCCTCCAACAGCTTTCACAGTCCTGATCTAAAAAAATCACTGCTTCCTCAAGCCTAAGCTTTCCAAAAATATTCCTCTATGGTTGAAATCTGCCATGGTTTCTCCCAGGTGGCTTTGCTGGGGAAGGGCTAAGCTCCCACTGCTGCCACTTCACCACAATTGTCTCCAAGACCATCAAGTTCAATGAGGGCAAAACAAAACCCCAATCGATCCCCCCTTCCTGCTGTGCCTCCCACAGGGTGCACTCTCTGCTCAGGGCCAAGTTTCCCTGTTCATTCACTTCCCAAGTGCTCTGCTGACCTGTGGCAAAGTCCTTCAGCCTTTACAGGTGCCAGACATAATCCTGCACCCCCAGTGTCCCTGTGCTGCTGCCACCACTGCTTGCTGCTCACACCAGCACACACCTATTCCCCAGAAGTGGTTTCATGCCCGTGTCCCTCCTGGGGCTGTGGGTATCACTGCAAAGAAATCTGCAACAGGCTTTGCAGAACAGCCCCAACCAAGCCTGTAAGACCATGGATGGGGAAGCTTGGCATGCTACAGCTGCCTCCACTACTTTAACACAAGAAAAATGTTCTTTTCTTGATGGAGAAAACACTCTTGCTGAAATAAACTGCCTTGCTAGGCTAGAATTAAACCCATTCTGAAATTCTGTCTGTTGCAAGGAGTTGTCTACTGGTGGGTTTAAGCAGTTGAAACAGGCATTCAAGAAACAAAACCTTAAGAGGAAACTGCAAAGCCTCACGAGCCCAAAACACACTCAGAGCAAAGGCAGTCCCGGCAGGGCAGCAGGGCAGGACCCTGTGGGCATCACCCACCCTGTGTGCCATGCAGGAGGAGGTCCCTTCTGCAGCACACCCAGCAGCCAAGGCACAGGGAGCTCTGGAAAGGTGAGAAAAAGGGTGAGGTGGGTGGCCCCATCCCTGGGTGCTGCTGGCCGAGCACACGGGCTGTGCCTGTCACCTCCACCACTCACCCATCTCACACACCGCAGTGGAGGAGCCCGTGGGGCTGCAGTGCAGACCAGCCAGTGCTCCCAGCACGGTGCTCCTGGGACAAAAGCTGCAGCACCCCACTAAAAATACTTACCAGCAGTTTGTTTGTCTCTTCAAACAAGACCTGAGCCAAATTACTGACAAACCTGAGAGATTCCAAGCACTCCTGACCTTTTCTCCCCTTCCCTCCACCAGCAGCAGCCTCTTGCTGGGACAGATGCTCCAGCTGCAAACCCCTTTGGCCACGGCACCAGGGCAAAGTGGGGACCCCAAGCCCACTCCCCTGAAACCAGTCAGGGGTTTTCCAAACCCTGGAAAAAGGCAGTCATTTGCCACAAGGGCTCAGAATGCCAGTTTAAAGCACAGGCCTGCACAGGTTCAAGGTGATATCTCTGCTCCTCTGCTCAGCACCAGCTCAGCCAAGACCTCCACAAAAACAGGAGCAAAAGCACAAGACATGGAAAACCCAAGGGATACTCAGGAAAACACTGCCATCAGAAGGAGAAGGAATATCCTCCCCAAAACAGAATAAACATTTGCAGGGGCAGCACCGCAGCAGATCCGATGCCTATCCTGGGAGCTCCTTTTATCCCGGTCCCCTGACATCCTCCAAGGAACACACAGATCCCTGTTCCCACTGCAGAAAAGCAACTCCCTCTAGGGTAAAACACGGCAACTGCCGAGCAGTGCACACCAGTTCAGGGCAGGATTCCCAAAATACCTTTTTGCATAGCATTTGCAAAGAAAACAGAGCTGTGGCTGACAAGTGTCCCCACAGCAGCTCTCCAGCACTGACCTCATGGGAGAGGTGGCTTCTTCAAAAGCTCACAGCTTATTCAGCAGAGATGCCTGGGGACCTGATTGAAGTATCCCATGCCACTTTTCCTCTATCACGTTTCCCCTCTGGAAATCTTTAACTAAGCCCCAGTCGATCCCAGTCCTGATCATTCTGGCAAGATAACATCCAGCAACCCTCTGCAGGGACAGTGCCAGGGAGACAGACCTCCTCAGATGTCCCTGCTCACTCATCCCAAGATTTGGCAGCCTCTGTGCAGTGCTGGAATATAAGAAAATGGTTGTGCCCAAGGACAGGGAGGTTAATCCATCTAACAATAACTGGAGGCCATTCAGGGGATTTACTGAAATTGCAGGAGTCATTCAGCTGGGAACACTTGTGCTGCTGACACCTCACGTCTGCCTTAGTTCATCCCCACCAGCCTGTCTCCATTTTTTTCATGCCTGCTGCTGGGACTGGCTGACATTAGTTATTTGAGACTCAAAATCCCTCCCATAGTCTGAAACTCTCCCCTCCTACACTCCAAGCTTCTTCATTCCCACTGTCTCCAACAGCACTGCTCTGGAGGGAGATGTTTGCAGGTTCAGGGCAAGTATCAAATCCATGTTATGGAAACTACCAAAACACCCCTGGAAACTGTGAAATACACAGCTGCATCCATGGTTACAGGTCTGCTGAACACCAGCCTGCTAGTAGTTACTGAGGGGGGAAAGCCTTGTCTCTCTGGGCTGCTCTCACTTTCAGGACTTCATTCCAACATGCGGTGGGGATGCCCAGCCTGAGGACAGGCTCTCTGGGCTCTCCATGCTGACCCAGTGAAACAAAGCCTGTGACAGCAGGGCTGGTGCTACCCAGTGTGGGTGACACATGGCAAGGGTCACTGTGGGCCTGCCCTCCCACACCTGCCAGGCTAATCCACAGCTTTGAGGCTTTTAGGGTCAAAACAGGAAAAGGAGTTGTATGTGAAAATCTCTGCAAACTCCAAGCTGTGATTCAGAGACACAGTGACTTCTCTTCAGGTCTAAAAATCCAATAAAATACCAACCACCAGTGGGCATTTCTTTTTCTCCCTCAATTTCCCATGTGCCAAGGATGCTGGCAGTATGTAATGACACATTCTCTGTCCTTGGACATCACCCACCATCTCCAAATCAACTGTTAGATGACCTCTGACTTCAGGTACTGTTGGAAAAGCCAGGGTCACAACCCTTGATTTTCAAAAAGAGCAAAGTATACAGCTGTACCAAACCCCAAAATTTTCAGAAAGGAGACAGAGAGGACTTAAGATTCATCTGCCCTTTAATTGCAGGGCCCAAGGGGTAGCCAGCACTGATGTGCCCACAATAGACTTAGGTGTGGAAATTACATTGGAGGCTCCTGAGCAGGAGAGAGAAGGGAATGGGGACAGCAGCACAGCACAATCCAGCAGCAGACCAATTTCTGGGAACAAGCTGCTGGAGCTCCCAGAACACACTGGGGCTTCTTTCAGGCAAGGTCCTGGAGTACCAGTGTCAAGGAAGAGCAGTCAGGGCGAAAACTGGAGTAGGTCAGCAAATGTCCTGAAACCAAGTGGCAATTTGTGAAATGGCAGCCATGGAATGAGCTGCCCCTTGTCCTTCAAACAGCGTTTCCCCATTGCAGTGCCCACTTTGCCAACAAGTTTCCTCTTTCTCTTCTAAAGTTACTGTGACCAAGCACCTGCAATATTAAGGATGTTCCTTAATATCTATGTTCCTGCAGAGATCCCTGCCTATATACATGAGAAATGTCTTTATTCACACAAATCTTGCAAGCTATTTCTGGAACAAGGCTTTCCAGAGGTGATTTCTATCAGTAATTTAATCAGTTATTTGAAACATAAGATGCAAGATTTCCTTCATCTCTGCAACAAAGATGTTTTCTTTTGATCTTGCTTTATGCTTTGCTTGCCTTGCAAAACCTATTTCATGAACTGTAAGGCTGGATGGAGCTCCCTGGACATTCCCTGAACCCCAGATGAGCCCCACTGAAGCCTTTCTGACACTGAGGGAACAGAACCGACTTCAATTTCTAAATGTGCTACTTGCTTTTAATAAATCTTTTCAAATCAATTTACCTCGGAAGACCCACTTCTATTTAGTAAAACTCAATCAATTGTAGTCATCATTAACCATCTTTTCCATTTCCTATCATTTCCCCAGGGTGGCCCTACCTGTAAACATGGTCTGAGATGGAGAACAGCCCGCAGTGATCATCAAAGCACCATTTCACACTGAAAACATCCCCAACATAAACCCAAGCTTTTTAAAAATGGCTCATGTTCTATGAACAAAATGTATGGCCAGCTCCAAAAGCTGCAAGGGAAAACAGAAGAAATGGGAGCCACCCCCATTCCAGCAGCTGCACCCAAGATGATCCTCACCAAGCCCGGAGCTCTCACAAGCCTGTAGAGGCTGCCAAGCCTTTCCCTCCTGCCCCTGCCAAAGGTGGTCACGGAAAACTGAGAGGGAAGTAAGTGACCTAACCCCAAGGCACGTTTGAGGAGATGTGCTCGTGCATCTCCCAATTCACTAATGCCCTCCTCAGAATGACATTCCTGTTCCATTGCTGCTCCTTTCAGCCTGCTCTACACGGTGGCAGAATCCTGCAAGCCTTGCTGGCACCATCCCAGAGATGAGAAAAATGGCTTTGGAGCAGCAGCTGAGGGCTGCCAGTTACACCAGCTTGGTACCCTCTAACAAATGGGGTCAAGCATCTATTTGGCACTCCTGGTTTCCCTTTGTGAAAACGCTGCTGCCACAGTGTCCCCTACTTGAGGAGTCACAGAACCAGAATGGCCAGGGTCAGAAGGGACCTTAAAGATCACCCAGTCCCACCCCCTGCCATGGGCAGGAACCCCTGCCACCAGCCCAGGTTGCTCCAAGCCCCATCCGACCTCGCTTTGGACACTTCCAGGGATTGGCAGCCACAGCTTTTCTGGGCAACCTGTGCCAGGGCCTCACCACTCTCACCGTCAAGAATATTTCCCTACTATCCAACCTAAACCTACTCTCTGTCAGTGGGAAGCCATTCCCCCTTGCCCTGTTACTACACGCCCTTGTAAACAGTCTCTCTCCACCTTCCTTGCAGGCTCCCTTCAGTACTTCACCACTGGCTGCTCCTGCTTGTGGACTGATCAATTCTGATTACACAAGTTACCCCCAATGCCAACCCCATCCCTCTGCCCTGGGCCAATGGGCTTGATGACCATTTTGGCTCTGAGTTATCAACTCTGCTCCACGCTGCTCCATGGAGTGGCCACAAAACCCATCAGCATTAAGAGGGAGCAATAAAAAATATCCTGGCTAGGTTGTTCTGCAAAGGTTCTTCCTCCAGCACAGCCAGGATCACCCCATACCTGCCAGCAGCCACGGAACTTCTCCTTCCCCGAAAGTGCTTTGAAATACATTCTCAAGCCCTATTATCTCCCCTGTTTATACCATGCTCCCTCTATTATCCAGAAATCTCCAAGTAGTTTATAAGCCCACAAGCTCCTGCACTAACAGGCAATAAATCACATTTCCAAACCCATCACCTACTGTTGTGAGGGCTGTGGTGTGGGGCAGGCACGGGGCTGGATGGAGCGAGGTGTGGGGAGCTGCTGCCTCCCAAACCCTCACACAGCAGCGTGTTCTAAGGAGGAGGAGGAGGCTCCACTCTGCTCTGCACCAGCCAGATGTGTGTTTGCTAAGAATCCAGAGAGGATTCCAGCCAGTGTCCTGCCTCACTGGGCTCTCCCCATCCAACCCCAGCACAAGCACACAAAAGAGGGTTTTCTTTTCCCAAAATCAAACCAAAGGAGGACGATGTTTTTGGCTATTTTCCTCAAGGAAAGAGGTTGCCCATCTAATAATCCCTAAATGGGCAGTGGGTTGTTGGGCTTTCATGTGTGCCTCTGAGCCTCCCCTTGCCGTGCCAGGTCACTGGTTTTCTTTTCCACAGAATTGCAAAAGCCCTGAATGACAAGGTTTGTGCATGGAAGTGCTGACACAACCCTTAACTACAGCATCCTGAACATGATACCAGAATAAGGACGCTCCCTGTGTGGCCCAGCCTATGGATAAATAAAGCATTTCAGCAGCCAGCACTGACAGATCATAAACCTCCATGAGCATAAATACCAACAACAACCCTTAAAGATTAGAGGGCTTATGGGCAAGGCAGGCTGGGATGATTTAGAGTTAAGGTGGAAGGGTCATTATTGCTGAATAGGTGGGGGTGAGTGGGCCACAGAAATCAATAAACCATTCTGCTC
Organism: Campylorhamphus procurvoides; assembly: GCA_013396655.1. Classification (NCBI taxonomy): domain Eukaryota; kingdom Metazoa; phylum Chordata; class Aves; order Passeriformes; family Dendrocolaptidae; genus Campylorhamphus; species Campylorhamphus procurvoides. The sequence goes on along the minus strand of WBMV01006285.1, from coordinate 40,721 downwards.
CCAGGGAAGGAAGGGGCCATGCTAATTGTGCAAACACACAGTTTCCATTTGAGGCTGGAGATTTCCGACTCAGCCAACAGGACGGATATGGGGAACTCCCACTGTCTTGTGGAGAAACAAGGACCATGCCCCATGGCACATGTCCCAGGGGCTCTGTCACTCAGAGCAGAGCACACCTAAGCCCCTTGCTGGGCACAACCCACTGCTGGAGGCAGCTGCAAAAGAGTGCAGACCCAGGCGATGTTCAGCTCCATTAATTTCATTTTCTATGAAGTTAATATATAGCTGGGATAAGTATCTCAGTTGCTTTCAGCATCACCATGAAGTCAGAGCTTTTCCAGTGCCCAGTTCTAGCCCCATACAGCCACCTGACAGGTCCTGTTAGCACCAGTTACCTTCCAGCACCAAAGACAACCTCTGGGACCGACTTCATCCCTGATAAAATAACCCCATTGGGAAGTTTCCACACTGGCAGCAGAGATGGAGGTGGTCACAGTGAGGACAGACACAAAGCTTTGCAGACAGGTTTCCAGGCACACACCTGCTGAGTCTCAGAGGTCAAAGGCAGCAAGCAATTCCACCTTTGCCAGAGAAGAGAGAATCTTCTTTGGTATCCCCCTTCCCAATTCTTTCTTTTTCCCCCACTTTCCTTCTAGGGAACACAGTAAGGAAAAAAGACACCAGCTTTGGAGATTGAAGCCTATTTAAAAATAGAATGTATGTATACTATATAAATAAATATTTTCATCTAACGGGCCAAGGTACCCAAAGGCCCACCTTTGGGACACCCTGCAGGAGGTGGTGCAGGGAACCAGCAGACAGTGGCAATGCCTGTTATTCCCATGAAGAAGCCTGAGCTCACAAGCACGTACAGATACAAACAGTGATGATCTCCACTCCTGCTGATCAGAACTAGGAGCTGGTGCTGGTGGTAAAGTACAAGAACCTGCTTTGGTCCCCCTGCATGGCCCACATTCTCCTGTCTTCCTTTCTAAAGGTATTTAAAAAAACATGCTCTAGATCAGTTAATAAAATAGCTTGAAGTTTGCCCAGCTCACATCAAGCTTACAGCTTGCAGTTAATGGATTTCAACTTTGCTTGGGATTTTGAGAGTTTTTAAAACCAGTAATTTCATCTTCCCTCCAGAAATAAATTCCTCAATGGCTTCACTGCAAAAATATTCCCAGGAATGGACAATTCTGCTGCTCATATACTAAAGACAGCACAAAAAAAATCATCAGATTACTATTGAGCCTTATCAAAAACATGGCATAAACCATGTGTTGACTTTAATCCAAACCAAACTGTCAATCTGCCTTCAGGATCCAATCTAAAAAACATGCGAGCCTAGGGCCAGAAAAAAAAGCAGGGTTTGTTTTCTAATAGAAGATTTGTTCTGATCTCTATTAGCCACGCTTCTGCCTGGAAATATTTACACTGCAAACACCAGACAAATAGGATTTCTTATCTTTCTGCTTTGTTGAGTTAGGGAAAAGTTTCATTTGGTATTAATTAATTTAGATTGCAGGTTTCCCATTTCCAGGGAACAATTCTCAACAGTTTTGGAAAATAAATCTGGTTTTGAACCATTTTAAATAGGGGAGGGGGAAAGAAAGCAACATTAAAATCGCTCAGGTTTGGGCTGCTGCACCCCCACACAGCTCGTGGGCGTCAGGGAGAGCCCCACACATTTTGCTGCATCCATTGCCAGTCACCAGCAGTAGGAAAACACTTCTGGGGGGAAAGTCAGGCCAGACATGGGCAAACACAGGCAGGAAACCTTATGGCATGAAGCTGGAGGTCCCCCAGGAGCCCTTCCTTTGTGGCCCCAGTATCCATTCCTACAGCACCAGGATGCTGGGGAGGGCTGTGCCTTGCTCCACACGTGCCCAGGTCCCTCTTTGGTGTGGGAATGTCCCCAGCTGTCACCCCCCCGGGCCCACCACCCACCACAGAGCAGCTCTGCAAGCCCAGGTCACAGTTAGCACACATCTCATTCAGAAGGGAAACCCCACAACTCAACCTGGTGGTGCTCAGCTTCTTGGCACGCATGGTGATGGTGCACGCTGGGGAAATCAGGCTCCCAGAAAGAAATCAAAGCTGAGCAAATAAATTCCATTTTCTTGTTTGCTACATTTAAACAGCAATTAAATTCCTATTACCTACTCTTTCAACATAAACAGCACAAAGCCCTCTGCCTCGCTGGCAGACTGCTCCCATTTATTACAGGCAAGGGGGAATGGGTTTAAACTAAGAGGAGAGATTTAGATTAGATGTAAGGAAGAAATTCTTTATTCAGAGGGTGGTGAGGCCCTGGCACAAACTGCCCACAGAATCACAGAATGACAAAATATTCTGAATTGGAAGGGACCCATGATGATTATCCAGTCCAGCTCCTGGCCCCNACTGCTTTCCATCCTCTCATTCCCGGTCTGTCTGTACATTTGGGGTTGCCCCATCCCAGGGGCAGAACCTGGTACTTGTCCTTGTTGAACTTCATATGGTTAGTGATTCCCAGCCCCTTCATTTGTCCAGGTCCCTCTGTAGGACCTCTCTGCTTTTGAGGGAGTCAGCAGCTCCTCCCAATTTTGTACAGTCCATAAAACTTGATTAGTATCCCTTCAAGTCCTGACTCCAAGTCCTTTATGGAGATGTTGAAGAGCACTGGGCCAGAGAAGCTGTGGCTGCCCCATCCCTGGGAGTGTCCCAGGCCAGGTTGGACGGGGCTTGGAGCACCCTGGGCTGGTGGGAGGTGTCCCTGCCCATGGCAGGGGGTTGGAACGAGGTGGTCTTTAAGTTCCCTTCCAGCCCAAACCCTTCCATGATTTTATGACCCTCCACGCTGCCAGGGCTGGCCAGTGTTGCCAGGCAGAGCTGGCCTCGCTCCCCCCTACCAGCCAGGGATGTACCAGCTTTGCTGGTCACTGAAAGCCCCAGTGGTGAAACACACACACTGCCCTTTGCACCACTCCCCATCCCCACGGCCCCAGGTCAGGCTGGCTGGGCACACAGCACAGCACACAGCATGGAATTTCACATCTAATTCCAGGTGAAGTTTGTGGAAGAACCACCTGCTCCTGGGACAGAGCTCCCATGCACACTTGGCATCCTGTAAGAGGCCCCAGTGGCCAGAGCTGCTGGTTCCCCAGTGATTGCTGGGGGGCTCTTTGCTATTCTGATCTCAGCTGGCCCAAAGTCTCCCCAATCACCACAAGGTCGTGACCACGGGGTCAGAAACCTGCACTACATAGATCATAATTTATTGTACAGCTAATCAATACTGCACTGCACCAGGCAGTCCTACAGTACAGCCTCACACCAAGGCACTGATGCTGCTCATATGGCCTGGGAGCTTAAGGGGGTCAAAACCAGCTTCCACATTAGAGCTGGGAGTGGAGAACACACTCCACTTACTGTTCATTTGTACATTCCTATAACACAGTCAAATTCCACCTATGATTTGAATTTGACTTGGAAAAGGAACTGTGATTATCTGCTCAGGATTGTATCCAACAGGCCAGTGGGAGAAGCCACGGAGCAGCACCATGAGCAGATCACCCAGGGTTTGACAGGGAGGAAGGGACCTCAGACCCTCTGATCACAGCCTTGCAGACCATCCACCTCCTCAAAAAAGCATCAGAGAAGCACCAAAATGCCCTTCTATTAACAATGTCCTTCCTCCAATTTCCTAATTCCATTCTTACCCCACTGGCCATGCCCACAGACACCCAGCCCACACGCTACAGCCCAGTTATTTACCAGGCTCGCCACTGCTCACTACATTTTTCTGTTAATTCTGGATTTCTGTGCAAGAGCAGCTCAGGGCGTTCCAAGAGATACAACAGCTTTTTAACAAGCTGTCCTTCAAAATGATGCCAAAGATAGCATTTTAGCAGGAAAGAAAGTGATTTGAAATATACAGCAGGAGAAAAGGAACTGGGAGGACTAAGGAGTGTTGGGAATACCATGCAGGAAGAGCAATGCATTAATTGCTGCATCCTGGTATTTGTATCCATGCAATATGCACTTCCCTGGGAAGTGATTTGAATTATGAAAGACAAACAGAGGGGTCACAGGGTGCACTTGGCCCCTCACCACTCTGCTTTTCCTCAGGGCCATCCCCTCCCTGTTGCAGGACCCAGTCTGGACACTGATGGGGACTCTGGCTCTGCCTGGGGCAAGTCCCAGCTCCCCCAGCCTGCCCCACCTTCCATCTCCGTGCGGGTGAGCAGGATCCCACTGTCTGCTTCTTAGCACAGAATCATTTTGGTTGGAAAACCCCCCTAAGATCATTGAGCTCAACTGTTAATCCAGCCCTTCCAGCCCCACTGCTAAACCACGTCCCCATGTGCCACATCCACACACCTTTTGAACACCTCGAGGGATGGGCAGCCTGTTCCAGTGTTTGACAATCTTTTTGTTGAAGAAACTTTTCCTAATACTTCACCTAAACCTGCCCTGGTGCAACCTGAGGCCTTTTATCCCAATGCATATTCTCAGATCCTCCCCTTTGCTCCCACAGCCTCCACAGCAACACCATCTCAGCCATTGCCACACCAAACTGGACAGCAGGCACTGGTCCCAGCCAGGAGCCACAGCACCCCAGACAGCAGCGATGTGCAGGGGTGCACCGGGCACTGCTGCTGGACCCTCCTGTCCAGAGGTTGAAGGCATTCCAGTTTCACCACCTCCTTCCCACAGGCTGCAGCAGAATCCAGCTGGGAACCTCATGCAAAGGCAAACGCAGGCTGTGAGCAGGGTATGAGTGGAGTCCAGCAAAGGGGGAGGATGTGCTGTCACTACGTGGACAGCACTGCCCTGCGGTTCAGCCTGCAATCCAGGTGTTGGTGCAGGCAGAGCAGGCAGGGAGCTGCTGGAAGCGCTGCCCAGGGAACCCAGTCCCACAGGGACGCAGTGGGGGCACCGACCCACAGCCTACCCTTGGCCGAGGGGAAGAGTGGCATGTCAGCTCCCACCCCCTGCAGCCCCCAGGGCGGCGAGGAGCTCACACAAAGGGAAACACACAGACCATGACAGGCTAAGCCTCCTCCTTCCTCTGTGTTCCCCTTTCTTTCTCTTCATGCTATGGCAAAGCTGCTGAATGGCAAGAGGAAATACTTTGGCAGAGCCAGACAGTCTTTTCTATTTCTCTCTCTTTTGTTGTTGTTGTTGTTAATACTTTCCCTCCAGCTGCTTTGCTGTCCTAATGGCATGGACATCTGGAGAGCTACCAGGACACAGAGGTGACATCCAGGTAGGCAGTGCAACGCACAGCTCTGCATAATTTCTGCTTGTACCTGCTGTTATGGCACAGTGGGTGATCAAAACACAAAAACCCAGGGAAAGAAAGAAAGAAAAAAAACACGTTCATTCCTGTTGGGGCCACAGATACCCAGGTGGAAGCCTCCTGGTCTCAGAAGCAGAGCATGGGAAGGTCATCCCTGGAAGCAGAGCATCTCCCAGGCAGGAGGGTGTTCCAGCACCTCCCTGGCCCTGGGGCTTCTGCTCCCCCAGCACAACCTGCCCCAGCCTTCCCAGGGCCAGAGCAGTTTGCAGGAGCTCAGGCAGAGGCCCTGGCAGCAGGTACCATTCCTCACCATCCCTACCTCGGCACCAACAGCAGCCACTCCTCTTTTCCCTTAAGTCAGGCTGTTCCCTGAACACATTTTTCACCTGCACTTATCACAACTGATATCTAAAGTATCCACATCTAGAAAGAACAAGCCAAAAGCAGCTCAGCAAAGGAGGAAAAAGGAGAGAGCACAGTGGGTTTTCCCAGCTCCTAAGGAAAGGAAGAGACACATAAAAATACTCTCAAGGATTTGGGAGTAGCTTTATAGATCTGAAAAAATGATTTTCAGTCCCAGGTGAGTCTCTCTCTTGAGCTCAGCCTCCCACAGCAGCAAGAGATACACACTCACCCTCTGACCAGCTTGGCACTACCAGCTTAGGGAAAATCAAATATTCTGAGTGGCTCCTCAATGCTGTTCATCCCACCTGAGCCTGCTGAAGCGCCTGGCAGTCACTCCCAACATAGGACCCATCACCAGCAGCATCACCACATCCCAAAAGCACCCACAGGGCTTTGAAGTGACACTTCCTTTCGCCATGTGGCCTTTGCCCATTCCGCTCTTTTCACTCCCCCTCTCACTCCCCACTATGGCCAAGCTGCTCTACAAGCAAAAACAATTTTAAGTTTGAGCTGGCCTCCATCCTGCCAAATCCCACACCACTTGTCTCTGTCCAGTCTTGTACAGGCCAGGTGCAATAAGGAAAGCAAACCAGAAATTAAATACAATCACCACCCTGCATCCAGCTATCTGGAACAGGGGAAGTCTGAACCTCACCCTTCTGTGTGCTCTGCTCAACAGCATCCACATCCTTCTCTGTTTCTCTGAAGCAACTTGCATGTCTCTGGGACTTTGGAAAAGCAGATTGCACACACACAGGGTGCACATCAAAGCCTCCAGGCAGCAGCTCTGCTCTGCTGCCCATTGCCACGGCACACCCACAAGTGATGCTGTGCCCATTGCCACTGCACACCCAAGACCCCAAACGCTTAAGAAGCTCAGGTTTGTGTCAGCCTCACTGGAGTGGCAATCTGGAAACAACTTAGTCCTTGCACATCTTACTGCTAACTATGTGTTTGAGGGGTCTTTCCAGCAGAGGACCTGTCCCAGCACACTGAGGGGCTGGGGACTGTGAAGCAGAGGCAGGGCGTGCCCAGGGCAGGCAGCCACCAGCCCCTGGTGAGGACCAGGCTGCACTCCCACCTGTGCAGCAGCAACACCCACATCTGCACTCACTCCATGCTAATCTCAGTCTTGCCTTCTCCCACAGGAGAACCCAAGTGCACATCAGCACAAGCACCATCCTACTGCCACTCAGCAGGGCTTCCAGCCCTGGCAACTGCTCCAACACACCTCCCCTTTCTCCACAGCCTGAACTGTCCAAAGCTTGGGAGGCTCACGCAGGACACCAGGGGCAGCTTCAGGACACAACACTTCATAGAATGGTGCAATGAGTCAGCAGCAGGGAATAAAAATCCCTTGAGGCAAGCAGAAAAGTTGTTTCCTGGAGAGTAAGGGGGTTTGAAACTGGAACAAATTATTTAAGATGCAACCAGACCATGCCTCTGTGGGCTGTGGGCCAGCAGAGCCACGCCAGCAGCTTCTGCATCTGCTTCCTTGAGTCCAGCAGCAGCACAGACACAGAGCCATGGACCATCTCATCAGCTCCGATCCATGATGGGGTCATGCACTTCAACATCACAGAGCAACTCTGATAATTAAATCAGGCTTTGTTCATGCAGTTTCCCTGTTTTTCTCAGTGCCTAGTAATCATCAGGTGCAATCAGAAATATCAACAGAGAGCTGACCAGCCTTTCCCAGACCACCTTTGCTATGTCCTGTCCTTCTCAGCATAACTTCGACACCCTCGTGGAGCAGAAGGCAGGTGCTTGCACAGGAACCCTGTACTGAGGCTTGGTGTTCCCAGCTCCAGGCTGAGCAGAGATGGCAGGCACAAGATCACCCAGGCTGGGAGTCAGGAGGCTCTGGGCCCCACGGAGTCCTGGCACGCAGTGGACTTTGAGGATGGGAGCAGCACCAAAGTGCCACCTGCCCTGTCCCACAGCGCGAGCTTTGGGGCCAACGAGGTGATGCCCAAACTCCATCCCTGGCACCACACACAGCCTTGGCTGCTGTTCCAAGACAGACATTGTGCCACCCGAGACAGGGGAAGGCAGGTGGGTGCCCATCTGCAGGAGGGTAGACACAAGAATAACCTTGTTGGTGACATGCAGTTCAGCACCCTGCCTCCAGTGCCATCACAAGCACTTCACCAGGAGGGACAGGGCAGGGCAGGCAGGGACCTGTGGCTCTGGCACTGCTGAGCACCTGCAGAAGGGGCAGCCAGGCAAGGCGAGCGGGGCGGGCTGTGACCAGGACCAGCTCTTGCTTCTCCACAGGAGCATCCCCAGTGCCATTGGGTAGCACTCGCCACTCGCCCTCCTTGCCCTGGGAAGGACAGCTGTGGAGCAGCAGACGGAGGGAGGGGAGGGAGCTGCTCTGCAGGCTCACGCCTCTGACATGTGCTGCGTGTGGCTCCGCCAGACCACAGGATCTGGCTCACTGAACGTGTGGAAGCAACACTTCTCCGTGTCTCACTTTACAAAGCCCCAAACAATAACTGTCTGTCGCTGCACAGGAGCTTAGGAGAAACATAAGTTGCTATTGGCATGGTGCACAGCAGTCTTCCTCTTGCACAATACCAGCAGATGTGAAAATAGCCCAGTGCTGCCTTGTGCGTTCCTCTGACCTCCTGTTTGCTTCTGGATCAGATTCCAAAGCTGGATCTTAACCTAAAAGACCCATAAAAGCAAAGGATTTGGCCCTATCAGGGACCTCTTCATAATGTGAGACAGATGCACTCCATGTAGAAGAACATGGTGAGGTTTATGAGGCCAGGGAAGAGGCTGAGGCAGGACCACCCTCTGCTCTGCAGCACAGCCGACACCAGCCCACACCAGCATCGCCCCGTGCTCTGGCTGGCAACGCGCTGGAGGAGGCTCAGCGACAGAAGAACCTCTTGCAAGCCAGGACAGCACTCAAAACCTCACATCCTACTGCTCAGCCTACACCAAAGCTGCCTCCAGTCCCCACGTGCTCTGGCAAAGGGGGCCCTCTGGGGTCCCATGTCCCCAAACTCGACATCCTAAAGGTCACTGGTGCTGCCAGAGTCGGCAGAGCATGGGTGATTCCCTCCAACTGTGCAAGGTGCTCCTGGTGTCTCTCACCTGCTGGAAGAGCAGAGACTGACTCCAAAGCCAAACTCAAAACCGCCCTGCGATGTACAGAGGGAAAAAGCACATGGAAGAGAAATTGCTCCTGAAAGTGCAAAAAGATACCAGGAGAATAAACTGAAGGATGCTAAAGACGTGATAAGAGGGAGAGATCAGTAACCATCAGTGAAAGGGCATCCCTAAGAACAACCTGCATAAATAAATTAATTTATCCAGAGTCCCCAAGGGTATCCAGTATCCCTGCTTTGGAACTGCAGCAACCCCAAGCAGCAGAGGAACTTCCTAAGACGCAAGAGAAGAAAACAAGACGGGGCCATTGCTGTCACAGGGGAAGGGATCAGCAAATGAGTTGTCCTCCAGGCAGCCCTGTGAGATGTAGGGCTGCTCCCAGGGCTGTGCAGCACCTACACGCCAGCAGTGCTCCCCTCTGACCCAACATGTGCTAGCTCCCACATTCCTTGGTGGAAATGTCACTTGACAGCAAAGCCTTGGAGCAGTCCAACTCATCCAGCAGTCTAAATTCTGGAAACTCCAGACCCTCCAAGCTCCCTGTGGCCCAGGCTGGGGAACAGCCCCTCCAAAGCTGCCACAACTTGATGCTGCCCCTGACTGCATCACCCACTGGCAACTGCAGAGGTTGGGCTTGGGGTCTGTGAGAAGGTTTTTAGCCAGCAGTGAGGTACCCCCCACCAAACTGCAGGCAGCTCCCATGTCAATGCACCACGGATTCACACACGAGGAACTGACAGAAGGTACAGAACACCCAAGCTGTGGTGCTCTGCTCCAGAACACCTCCAGCTCCACACATGCCAGAGGGATTTCTACCTCTGCACACAGAGACACAGGGTATCAGGCAGCAGCAGAGGCATGTAATTCTAAAACTAACACACGGGACAGCCCGCAGATCACGGCTCGAACGGGAGGGCGAAAGATGGCCTTAGAATATAATCCACTTCAGGAGCTCTTAAATCTCCCCAATACAACACAGAGCCCTTTAAGCAAAACTAAACAACTTCCTTTAGACTAAATAAATATTAAACCTAAGTGATGCATTAATTTACTCCAGTTCACCAAAGGCTAACTCCTACCCAAACTGATCATTATAAAAGAAATCCTATAATCCCTCGCTCCCATTCAGGCTCAAAACATGTAATCCCGTGAATAAATCCAGAAAGAAAGTGTAACAAAATGGGCAATAAAAACTTACAGCATTCACATCTTTTCATCTACCATTAATACTGTAAACACTCACTCGAAGGCCCTCAAGTATGACTAATCTAATGTTTTGGCTCCCTACCCTGATCACAGAAGGAGCTCCGCTCTCCGTGTGACACCCAGCTCGCTCCGCCGCCCCTCCAGCCACAGCCAGGACACTCTGCAGTGCCCATCGGAGCAATCCCCACCTCACAGCCCACAGAACGCTGCAAAATCAGCACGACATGGAGCAAGTATGGTTCTAATAGCACCAGAGTGCAGAGCTTTCCTTTTTTCCTCCTTTTTTTTTCTTTTTTTTTTTTTATTATTTTATTGCTTTGGAAGCCTGCGAGCTCCAACTGTATAAATGCCAATAACTTTGTTTTAAGGCTGCTGAAGTAAGAGATCAGATTTTAGCAAGTGCTTTCCAGGCATCCAGCCAAACTTCTTCTGATTCACTAAAAGCACCAAAGGGAGGGGGGAAGGGAGGGGGCCGGAGGGCTGATTAACTTCAGTTACCGCACAAGCACAAAAAATGTCTCCCCATTGCTAAGGGTGCCGGCGCTGCGAGCCCTGCGCAGCCTCTTATTCCTTGGGCTCGAAAGAAAAATGCACCAGAGAAATAGCGCAAACACCTTCCAACCGCAGGGTAATTTACAGCTGTGGATCCTCTCCTGCTGAGGAGGCTGCTCCGCCGGGGGAGGCTCTGCTGGTGTTAGCTTCGAGCTGCAGTTTTTGGTGGGGATGAGGGAAAAAATGTGACCAGGGATTTTTCTGATGGGTGGGGGACCAGGGAACGGGGCTGGTCTCGGCTTTAGCTTAGCTAGAGGGATGGAGCGTGGAGCCCCCTCCAAGGCTGTGGCTGGGCTCATGCAGGACCATCCCTTGCTGCTGTCGGGGATCTGGAGAGGGCGAGCAGGTGCAATCCCAGCCAACACATCACACAGACGGCCCCCAGTCCTGGAGGGAAGGTGGGCTGGAGCCCCCGGAGCAGTGGCACCTGCTCTGCGCAGGGGGGGCTGCTCCAGGATGCCCAGCTGAAACCCCCCTGGCAGAGAAGCGCCTGGCCATGGGGCTGTGGGGACACTGCCATCCCCACCCCGCGGGCTGCAGAGGGAGCTTCGCCGCTCAGGGTGTTCCTCCAACAGCTCCATTCCTGCCGAGGCAGGATCAAAGGCTGGAGCGGACTTGGACGGCGTTCTACTGAATAATGGGGAGGGAGCACACAGCCTCCTTCTCCTGGCTAGGCAGACTCGTGTTTTTCAAAGTATCAGTTTTTGGGAGCAAGTTCCCAAAGAGGGGAAAAAAAAATATTAAAAATATTTTTAAAAATCTAGAAATAATAATAAAAAAATATTTAGAAATATGCCGTAATCCTTACAGGCAGGCGCAGGCTGAGAGCAGTGAATACATCGCTGTTGGCGGAGGGGGCCGGCGNGGGGAAAAAAAAAAAAAAGGCAGGCGAGCAGGAGAGCGCCTGCTCTTCCAAGGCAAGTGCATCAATCACCACTGTGCAAGGAGAGTCCAGCACTCCTCTCACATCGCCAGCCAGGCTCCCGCACTCCAGAGGATCCCGCAGCCGGCGCTCCCCATTCCCGCACCCGCGGCTGAGCCCGGAGCGGAGCGGGGCGGCCCCGGCACGGCCAGTGACACTCCGGCATCTGCTGCGGGCTCGCTTTAACACGGCCATAAAAACTAGAGGGAAACAAGTGAAAGCCCCAACCAAACCTGCCTGGCACTCGAGGTCAGCACGCCGCCTTTGTTTCTATTTTACAACCAAAAGGAAGAGAGGACAGAAAGGACACGTACCTGTACCTGAAAGCACAGCAGCAGGAAATGTAAACATCTGGAGAGGAGAAAAAAAAAAAAAGCAACAAAAGATCAAATGATGCGGTAAAATGGTTAAAGTTGGGGGGTTTTCTGGTTTTGGTTTTTTTTTTCTTTGTTTTTGTTTGCAATTTTTTAAAGGGCGCAGAGCAATGCTCTGCTTATAGAGAGGCTCCGGTCCCGATTACCACCTGGTCGCAAAGAAAATGCAACCGGAGCCTCCAGAATGAAAGTTTTAAAAAAAAATATTAAAAATATTTTTAAAAATCTAGAAATAATAATAAAAAAATATTTAGAAATATGCCGTAATCCTTACAGGCAGGCGCAGGCTGAGAGCAGTGAATACATCGCTGTTGGCGGAGGGGGCCGGCGGGCCGGTGT
>WBMV01006285.1:5498-28192 GCA_013396655.1 Campylorhamphus procurvoides | reverse complement strand
CTCGGCGCGGGTCCCGCCGCTCGCACGGCACGGCTCGCCTGCCCTCCAGTGGCCGCTCCGCGCCCCGCACGGCCCCGCAGCGCGGCTGCCCCTCCTCACGGCTGGGGCGTTCGATGGTTTGGGCTTTTTTATATTAAGAAAAAACATTCACACGCTGGGAGCATCCGGTGACTCTTTGCCCGTGTCTGAAAGCTCGTTTAGAGCAGACAAGGTGCCAGGACCTGTTCACCCCCACGCACAGCCGAACTGTCCACAGAGCGCCCAGCGTCAGTTAACACCTTATTAAGTGAGAACACAACCATAGCTCAGAACTCCGAGCCTTCCAAATTCTCCACTCGAATCACAGCACGCATCGGTGCAGCTGCTCCCACTGCTGCAGGTCTGAGGCACTCGCTACCCCGGCACCCTCAGCCACAGGTCAAGCAGCATCTTTAATCCTTGGAGTTCATCACTGGGGATCCTTCAGGCACCAAGTCTCAGGGTTTTTCAGCCCACAGTATCAGGCCCAAGAGGCATAGAAAACATCAAGAAGTTTTAAACCAGGGATCAAAGTAAGTCCTTATAAAACCTCCAGCACTAACATACTTCTATGATGTATCTAACACACTTCACGCTTCTGGTCCTCTGAATCTGCAAGTCAAAAAATAAAACCCAAACCACTGTCCATTGCTGATGTCGCCAACACCAGTGGCTCCACACATCCCCATCACGGCGGTCCCACGGCACCTTCCCACAGCTGAAAGCTGCTGTCACAGGTGCCCAAGACCACCAAGGACACCATCCTGAACCCTACAAGTTCAGCTCGCCAAGTTGCCTGCACTGGAATGTTACAAACAGGATCTGTGGACTTGCAAGATTATAGTATTTAGCTTAGATGTGAAAATATTCCATATATTCCTAATCACCCCCAGTGCCTCACTTGCTGGAAGCAGTTTGGGTGGAAAAAGCTCATCCTATACCATCTTATGCTATTAGGTGCTACTCAGTCACCCAGAGCAAAGCCATTCATGGCATGAGGTCAAGCTCAGTGTTTCCACAAGCATCAGCCCATCACCTCACTGTGTCCAGCATCCAGACTGGTGAGCAGGGCCATCTGGCCCAAGGAGTCCCTGCACAACAGACACAGGAGTTCTGCAAAGCCAGAGGCAGTAACTCCTCTGGGACATTTGCAGCCACCTGTGAGTATGAACTTCGATTGCTCCTCAGGCTTTCCGCAGTGGCAGCCCCATCAGCTGCCTCCAAGAAAAGGCTCCTTGGACAGCAGCTACTGGCTCTGCCCAACCCCTGAGCTGGCCCCAAGCTGCTGCACCTCGATGGAAGCAGAACAGCTAGAGAAGCTGCTGCTAACGTTTATAATTTAAAATTAAAGCAGCTGGAGCAGAGCTGTGAGCTGGGCATGGAAAAGCTCATCCCAGGTGATGCTGGTGCAGCCCATGCTGACATGCACAGGTACCTCCCACCACCATAATCTGATTGCCAAGGGATGTGGATCCACACAAGGCAGAAGGCACCAGGACATCTCAAACAGCACAAGCTGCCAGGGCAACACCAGGGATTGTTTTAAGGAAGGCATAGGGGATGGGTGTTTTTCTTTTTTCAACTATTTCATTTGCAATCACGCATGAGTTCTTTATTTTAGCTAGATCCATGTTTTGTGCTTCATTAGTCTGGCAGAACCCTTCAATCTTTAATATCTCAATAGTTACCCAGAGAATAATACCAGTTTTGGGTGAATCTCAGGCTACCAGCCTTGAAGAACACAAATGGGCACAGAATAGAGATGAGGCTGCTCATATGTATCTCTGAAAAAATAGAAATATCATTTAGCATGTTGTTATGAATATATATGTGTGTGTGTATAGCATTAAAATCTCCACACCCTGTTGCTCCACTGCTGAAGGTTCCTATGTGATCCAATTGTAATGCCCGCTGTGAAACCCTAAAAGCTGTTTATTTTTCATACAGCACACTCCAGGTGCAAAGGCTAGTGCAGCATCTTCCTGAGAGCTTGATGTTCCCAACACTTTATTAAGCAAGACATGGGCCAGGCAGGTCTGTGCAGTGCAGGGCAGTCCTGGGAGCTCCCCAGGTTACTGCCCTCCACCTACCCATGCAAAGGTCTGAGTGAAGGCTGTTCCTACAGCACCTCGGTGGCTTATTGGATTAGTGACCACTCTTCAGCAGCTCCAATCAAACTCTGAGCAGCATGACCTTTCACTCGCAGGGCAGTGAAGGTGCCGCCAGTGAAATGAGCTTCCTTTGCCCTGCTCCAGTGGTCCACATCACATGAGGAGTGGGCATTTCACAGAGCATGAAGCCCATTCAATGGGAGGACTTAAGAGCATGCTTGAGTAGAAATCCTTCCCACCCCCTGGACACCTCTTTGGAATGTGAATGAGAAGCCAGCAGGAGAGGTGAGCACAGGATCTGACCCCATTGCATGTGGCACACCAAGATTCAAATTAAAATTAAAAAACCATGGGCTGATGTTTTACAAAGACCAAGTTCAGCTCTGCATCCCAGCCCGGCTGCTGGTGAGCAAACCTGTGTGCTGTCTGCCCCAGTCACCTGCATCCCCAGCCTTGGGCTGTTTCAATGAGGAGTCCTTAATGAAAATCACATAGAAGGTGGGTTCTGCATTTGAAACCCATGGTAAAAGGAAAGACAACTTTTAGACTGGCTGGGGTGCACATGCTGTCTTTATCCAGTTTACACACAAAAAAGCAACTCCTTCCCAAGGTTAAGAAACACTTCTGCCACATATCCTGGACAGACAGGGAGAGAGAAGATGCTTTGGAGTTACCAACATTTGACAGAAGAGCACCTCAAAACAATCCTGAACTGATGCCCAGAAGGACAAGACTTCAGCCTCAGCACCATCACATTCAGCCACAGTCTTGCAGAAGGAACATGGTGAAGAACAGTCAGGACTTGGATTCAGCCATCACAAAGGCCCAGGCTAAAGAGCCTCGAGGCACTGAAAGTACAAAGCACAGAGCCATATATATTTCCATAAACACAGAATGGTTTGGAATGGAAGGCACCTTCTAAATCATTTAGTCCCTGCCACATGCAGGGACACCTTCCACCAGCCCAGGTTGCTCCAAGCCCTATCCAACCTGGCCTTGGACACTTCCAGGGATGGGGCAGCCACAGCTTCTCTGCCCAACCTGTGCCAGGGCTTGCCCACCCTCACAGGGAAGAATTTCTTCCCAATATCCCATCTAACCTTGCCCTCTGGCAGCAGAAAGCCATTCCCCCTTGTCCTGTCCCTCCACTCCTTGTCCCGTCACTCCACTCCTTGTCCCAAGTCCCTCCCCAGCTCTCCTGGAGCCCCTTTAGGCACTGGAAGGGGCTCTCAGGTCTCTCAGGGTCTTCTCTTCTCCCGGTGAACACCCCCAGCTCTCCCAGCCTGTCCCCAGAGCAGAGGTGCTCCAGCCCTCCACTCCAAGCAACTCCACAGCTTCCTCTGGATTCTCATATAAATGAAATTCACATGAAAATTCTGCAAGTCTTTTGCAAGTCATCAGTGTGGTAGGTGGCAGCACGGCCACTCACATACAGACACTCGTGTATTTGTGAATAGAGATGGTACAAATTGAACCTGCATTCTGTAGCTGCAAATGCATTCCTTGAGACAGAGCCCTGTGGTGTTCAGAGATTTTGGGAGTGGTGCAGCCATGGCTGGTACCTGGGGAAGCCACCAAACTGCAGTGGCGAGGCTGAAAAGCTGCTGGTGTTCAGCCCCTGAACTCACAGACTTCTCTGCATGCCAAGAGGCAGAGGGAAGGCCCCTTGTCAGTTAATTCCAGATGGAAGTTAGGCTTTAGCACACTGAAACTTTTCTCCCAGATATAAACTATGGAAGAATAAAAGCAACCCAAACCATTCATTGTCAGCTCTTACACCTGAATTTCACCAAGCCCTGAGATGAAGAGCCTGGGAGATAGCAACGAGCCAAGAGGTGCCTGCAGTCACTACACTGGTCCCCTGAACTTTGCAAACACATGGAGATGTAAGACACTAACCAAAACACTGAACAAAGGTGTAAAAATAGTGAAGGTAGAACTGCTGAATCCCCACACCAAGCATCTGAAACGCCATCAGAACATGCTTTCCTTCACTAGACTGAAAAAAGAACACAAACTTTTGAAGAAAGGACCCAGCTTTTGTTGCTGGGTGCCTTATCCTCACACTTTTTAGCTTGTGACCACTGAGCTGTGCTTTATAAACCCCACAACTCCGATGCCAAGCTGGAACATGTGAAATGCACCACACCATGCCAGCCAGCAGGGCATCAAGAATCAGACTTCAGTCCTGCAAATACAAGCATCAATTCCCTGCAGTGACCCACCACCTGGGTGGGTTGGGGCCTGAAGACTGGCACTGTTGAGGCAGAGGTACGGCACAACCCTTTTGTTTCAGCAAGAAATATTTGCTATTTAATAGCTGCTGGGAAGCCCAGCTGGAAAGAGGTGAAGTTTATCCAGTCTGGAAGCTGGTAAAGGCAACACAGCCATCATCCAGAATTAAGCAGAGACTATCTGTGAGGAAGTACCTCAGTGGTGAGTGAGAGTTCATACAGATGTATCTGCCCAGCTCTGCTGGTTTCCCTGCTGTGACCAGGGCAGGCTTCTTTTGGCCACCAGCAACTCCTGCCTTGGAGAATGCAGGCTGAAAAAGCACTTAATGCACACCAAATACTAATGAACATAAAATAACAGAATGATGGAATAACATAAGGAATACAAATAATAGCATATCAAGCAGGGCAGCTTCATTCTGCAGCACTAATAAGAGGGACATTGGGGCAGCCTTTTGTGGGCTGGAGGGGAGGGAGCTGGGACAGGGCAGAGCAGAGTTCTGGGGGGAGACAGGTGGTCAGGAAATCCCCAAAGCTGCCAGCAACCAGCCTGGTGCTGCAGACAGGCCATCCCAACTTCAGAGAGAGCAGGGATGATGCTTCCAAGAGCTTCTGCAGCCCACAGCCTTTCCCAGCCTTCTTGGGAACAGAGGCAACAACAGTACCCCTTTCAGCTCTAGACCACATGGGTGTCTCATGGCCCCCTGCAAAGGGAGAATCCACAATGCTACAACCCCTTATTCTGATCTCTATCATTACTTCATAAAAGAGAAATCCTTATTCAGCAGGCAGGGTTTCAGAGTTTGCCAAAGTTTTACTCTACTGGAACCCCTCTTGAATCTCAATAGGATTTGGGGACTGAAACCTCAGATTCTTCTGAAAGCTCCAACATACTCATTCAACAAATATCAGTGTTCTATTAGCAGAGCAACGAGGCAAATGAAATCACTGACAGTGATGGGCATCTCAAGCTAAGGAGAGACCAGGGGATTAGTTCTGTACCCTGGTTCTGCTGCATAGCCTCTCTCCAGTGCCCAGGTCCCCCAGCCCAGCCATCCCTGCCCTATGTCCTGCACAGAGAGGATGCACAAAGGCTTTCCTTGATCCCACCACCCAGGAGCATTGCAGCTCCCCTCTGAAGCATGTGGCAGCTGCTTGAACACTTCTGAAGGCAGGCAAGAACAAGCCAGCCTCTGCAGACAACCCTACACAAACTAGTGGGAAATTCCACTTTCTAGCCTTTGCACTGCATTAAATCCTAGGGCTTGGCTCCTCGGATTTATGTTCCTCTATGGTTTCATTTATCCCTAAAAAAAAAAGTTAAAAAAAATCACAAGCTGTTAAGCTTCAAAACTTAGTATTTCCTTAACTTGGAGCTTTGCAGCTCAACAGCTCTTAAACATAAACCTCTCTGACTGAAGCCTCCTGAATTAAGCTGTCTCCAGCAAGTCACCATCCCAGCCCCTGTCTGTGGGGTGACCATTCCCTTCCCACACCACCACTGTGGGCTCTTGTCCCCTGCCCCAGCTGCTGTGTCAGGGCATGTCCCCAGAGCTGGCATGTGCCACTGCAGGGCAGTTCAGGACTGATGCACACGGCTGCAGGTGCTGAACTGGGGACACTGGGGACCCCTCAATGCCCTGTGTCACTGCCCTCAGCAACAGCACAAGTGAAGGAGTGACCCTGGAGCAACTCAAGGTGGGCCTTGAGACAGACACAGGACAGTTTCTGAAAACTGTCTGGAAAATGTTGGAAATGTTATGTTTCTACTAATCCTTCTGAAGGGGAGCTGTAGGGCCACACCTCCACCAGAGCAGGAATTAAAAAAAAATAATGTGGGTGGATTTACACTAAAGTATACCAGAACATGGCATTTTCTTGGAAAATCAATACCCCAGCTGAGGAAGGAGACATCTCTAGAAGGCCCACTCTCCTGGGACACGCACGAGTATCTTGCAGCCCCTCCAAGCAGAGCTGAATCCACTTGGAGGTAACAGGCTTTTATCATCAACATTCTTTCCACCACAACCAAAAGGAGGGCACCAGTCACAGCTGGGTTCTCAGGGACACTTTGCCAAGCAACACAGAATGGACACAGATTCATGCAGGAGCACCACGTTTGCAATGGGGTCCAAGATTTTCTGGAGACCAGGGAAAGGCCCTGCTGCTACAACAGCAGTGGGTGCAGAATGCTGGAGAAGGAACTGGTAAGGCCCAGAAGACAGAGAAATACGAGGAGCAGTGAAGGATCAAGTTAGCAAGGAGGCAGCTGTGGCAAGAGCTGGGAATGCGTTGGAACGGACTGTTCAGAACCAAAAAGCTAAAGGGAACAAGCAGAATCATCTCTTCTAGTCTGAGACCCTAAAAAAGAAGCCAAGACCCCCCAGTCTCCCTGTCCTCCCATAGTCTCTGGAGATCCCAAGGGCTGGCTGGGTCCCCTGAACTACAGTGGTCCCATGATGTGTTTTTTCCCTTACATTTTAACTGACAATAGCTATTTCCATGTAGAAAATTTGAAGGAAAGGCTTAAGAGTATGGGGAAAAGAGTGAAGGGCAGGTAAGAATGCCCTACACATCAGAGGTGGCCTTATTACTAAATTGAAAACTTTACTTGTTAGCTGTGGTTGTCCCTGTTCTTGGTGTCCTCACACACACCTACATACAGGGAACAGCTCAGGCAACACGTACTTTGGGAAAGCACAGGATGCTGAGATAATACTGCCTCCATATAGCATGATATGGGTCACTAAAGCCTCCTATCAAGGACATTCTTGGGAAAATAACACAGTTCCAAGCTTTTAGACAAATAAAAGGACTAACAGGAAAATTTACGTGAACTAGGCATAGATCAAGGTGGCTACAGCAGTGAAATGCCAAATACCTTGACAGCTACAATACACCTTCAACTCTCTCTGCAGTTACTATCCATAAAAAAACCCAACAAACAAACAAAAACCAAATCAATGTAAAACCTCAGGCTTAATTTGTAAACAGTCAAGAGAAACTATTTTATCTTGAATCCAGTAAGTCAACAGAATTAGATGTGGCTCAGCAGGCTTCAGACCCCAGAAATTATATGTGTAAGACAGAGGGACCCTTCCAACCATACTGCCTTCAGTTAAAATGACTATTTTTCATATTTTTAGTGTTTAGCATAAACTAAACACTGAGATGTATCAGGTGCATCAATTCTCTTTGAGTGGCCAAATTCTGTTCCCACCTTTGGCCACTTGCTGTGCCGGGTACAGTGACATCCATGCCCCTTGGCTGCTGCCGTGGCCAGCTCTGCAAGCGGCAGGAACTGGCAGAGGTTCCCTGCTGAGCACCCCTCAGTCTTCGCTTTTCCCATTCTCTTTTGACCCCCAGTCACCTTCCCCCCCTCCTATTTTTGTTTTTTTTTATTCATTGCCCTTTCTTGTTCTATATGGGGTTTTTTCAGGATCCTTTTCCTATAAAGGCTCTTGTAGCTTGGCTAGGGAGAGCTGACACAAGTGGTAGGAGGAGCAAATAAAATAAGGAGCAGAGCAAAAGTCATCTGCATAAACAGTGCACAGGCCATACACGTGGTCCCCATGGCACACATCTTAAGTAACATTTATTTGACTGATTTATTTGGCCCCAATTAGGCACTGCTTAAAAACCCATTTGCAACCCAAGGGCCAGCTATTGAAGAGTTGATTCAGAATTGCTCCCAAAAGTGTCAAAGCAGATTAACAACGTGAGTGGCCAGCAGAGGATTCTCTCTGCTGACTGCAAAAGGGAGGACAAGTCAGGCCCCTTCAGGCACACCTGGAAGTCATGTACCACTTCTCCTGCACCCCATCCCACAAGCTCAGCTCTCCTCGTTCAGATTGAGTCAGGACTCAGACAAAGCAACCCTTAATAAATACCAGATCACAAAACCTCCAACCCTCACTCAACACAACCAACTGCACTTGCTGCTGCTTGCCAGAACCTACTGCCCACTAGCCAAGGGCAGGGAATAAACACTCCATCCAATGCTCAGCTCCAAACCATCCCATTCATTTGCAGCTTTTCCTAACATTTTCTAAGCGGGATCCAGTTTTTTAACTCCCCTTTGGGAAAAGAGCAAGAAGAATAAGGATCTAGGTCCTTGCTCCAGAGAAAGAGGGAAGGAAATGTTGGAAAGAGTTTGGCTGCTAGTCAGCAATAGCACATGGGAAGGAGACAGGACATAGCCTGGGGTATCTGGGCAAGATTACCAGAGGACAGAGAGCATGTTCCAGCATGAACTTAGCCCCCGAGGGACTGTCTGCGTGGCAAGGAGCCCAGAACCACCACCCATCCTGGCCCTGTTTTCCATTACCTCAGCCCACACACACTCCCACCCCTCCTGCCAGCCATGCTCAAGCTGCTCCTCTCCAAGGGCTCCAACAATTGTTGAGCACAAGCAAAATAACATTCTCACAATCACAGCACTTGGAGTCTGAGACACACTTTTGGCAAGACCTGGAGCCACAGGAGCAAACAGAACCCAGGGACAGACCTGAAGTGGCCACTAGAACTTCTCTTGAATACCCCAAGGAATAAGGCACAGACCAAGAGCTCCTGCCAGTGTAGTATCTATTAACACCTCTTCTGCAATAAGATGCCAAGAAACACCAGAGACCTGGAGACAGAGTAGATCCATATGGAACAGCTCTACCTGCAGCCAACACTGTAGCTGAGCAGGGGACAGTGCTGCTGCCCTCCCTGTGTGGTCCCACTCATGGCTCGGCTGGGTGGCCTCCCTTTGTCCCAGGCAGGGGGACACCAACTACCTGATCATCGTAAGGAACAAAACACTTATAAGCCAGAACAGACAGGTCCTGAAACAAGCAAGAAAGCAGTGGGAAAAGCAGAAAGGATAGGTGAAGGGACAGCCACCTGGAGAGATACTTTCCTGTCCTGTAAAGGAAGTCAAGTTGTTCTCCCATCATGGAGTGCAAAAGCATCAATGCACTTGACTGTGGACCTCCATGTTCCCAAACAAGCCAATGCTCAAGGACCAGGATCACACACAGGCTCATTACCCTCGACACAGCTATCAAAACATTACAGCTTCGTTGTCATCATTACCATGGCAAAACCATGTTTGAACTCTGCAGAAAGTCAAAAACACAGTACTTCAGCAACTCACATCTGGTATTTGTCTCTTCCCTTCAACAGGTATTATCACATCTGAGGCTTTTTTTTTCTTAATCAACCTCTGAGGCTCAGCTCAAAGCAGCAAAACCAGCAGCTGCATGGATGGTAGAGGATATGGCTGCATCCAGTCACTGGATGGCTCGTCCCAAAGAGAGCAAGGTGTTTGTGGAGACATGCCCAGAACAGGCAAGGCAGGCACAGGCCAGACTGCCCAGACACTGCCCACTCCTCACAACTACAGCTCTGAGCCTAAAGTGGCAAAGAACAATGGGCAAGACAACCAGGGCCAAGTGAAGTTATCACTTATGCCATGAGAGGTGCCTCAAAGGTGCCTTAGGATGTTTAACAGCAGCCTGACAAAGACCGGACTTGCACTGTACCTTGGTAACAGCACTGGAGTGTTTTCTTTCAGAGCTGCCCGTACCGACTCCATCTTCACCCTGCAATGGTTGTGGCTGCACCCAGAACTGCTTTGGTCAGTCACCTACAGACAGACAACACCCTGGCTTTTCTTAAAAGTTAATAATCAGATTTTATTGGCTGGATAGCCTCTTACTGAAATTACTGTACAATTTTCACTTGTTTCAGCCAAAATTGAGGGCAATTTTGCTTAAATAAGCCTGTCTGTGCCATTAGCTCTATTTCAC
This sequence comes from Campylorhamphus procurvoides, assembly GCA_013396655.1. NCBI lineage: Eukaryota > Metazoa > Chordata > Aves > Passeriformes > Dendrocolaptidae > Campylorhamphus > Campylorhamphus procurvoides. Next base: position 18,034 of record WBMV01006285.1, on the reverse strand, counting down.
CAGGGAAATGTGCTCTCACTTATGTATATGACATCATCTATTGACATAACCCCACCAAAACAGGCATTTCAAACCCTTCTACTCTGCCATTTCACATGCTGCAATTATACTTAAGCTTATATGAATCTTTGACACTGACCTGCACTGTTTTGCTTCTCTACAATGCACTTTGCTTGGCTTTGTTTTTCCAAAAAGAACTATTTGCTTCTGGAGACCTGCACTGCTTTCCATCACACTCAGAACATCAACCATAGGAACCACAGGGTTTAATAATAGCCAACTTGAAAAAAGGATTTCCAGTGGCAATTTTACAAACTACATTGTACATTCTACCTGAACAACTTATCAAACTCATTAAAAAAAGAGACCCCATGCCAAATGAGCACAACCCAACAAGAGTTTACCCTGTCTTGGGAAGGCAATTCCTGCAGGACTCTTTAAGTGGGTAAAATCTCAACCTGTTGATTGTTCTACTGTTCTGTTCTCAGATAAGGGTTTTGCTGCTGTGAAGAAGTCAGCTAAGTTAATTCTCAAACATAGCAAGGATTAAAGCCAAGCTTTTATGGTTACCATACAACTCCTTAAGTGTTTTTTTTTGCAAAGTGTTTTTTCAGTCTCCACACCAGTACTGCAGTTAGTATGCACAGATGTAACAGTCCAGGATCTGAAGTGATACAGCATGTAGACAGGAGGCCTGAGGAAGAACTCTGTGCCAGGGATATGCACGCTTTGCTTCACCTGAAAGCCTTTACACCTTTGACATTCCTACTTTATGTGACAGCCAAGATAGGTCTAAAATTTAAACTCTGCTTCTTAGTATCCTGTGTAGGCAATAATCAAAACAGACCAGACTTCCTGCCCATCTAACCTTTTGCATTTGCTGTTAGTTCCTGAGCATTCCCAGGAATTTATTCACTGGCACCACTCAGTGAGCTCTCTAGGCACACCCTACAGCACTCAAAGCTAATTCTCTTCTCCACAAAACCCTCAAAGGAGTCGTTTTGGGAAACAACCTCAGAGCCTGCAGCTCCTCAGAGGAGCAGCACAGCCATCAATTCCCAAATCAAAAGTATTGCATTTTACAAGTGGAGTCACAGGCCCTACAAACTCACTAGTTAGAAAGAAACCATAAACCAAAGAGCAATGAAGCAGTTCAGAAACTGAGATGCAGGAAGGGCTGTTTGAGCCAATTATGTAATTAGTGGTCACTTTCAGACAAGAATGAAGCCCTGCTTACCACTTAAGTCTTCTCACCAATCATCTGCTCAGTACCTGTAAAGCTCATGGAACTGGAGTTGTTTTTAAACTTGATAGCACAAATGAGACTAGCTGATGTGTACTTGGTAGGGAAAAGAAGCTAAAATACTTATAAAGATAAGTTCATGAGAGAACTTTAAACCCCATTGTCTCTGGGTTCAATATGCAAACTACCCCCAATCCATAAAAAAGAAACAATAGTACTTTATTAAAATACTAAATTTTATTCTTTTTCCACATACATTTAGTCTCCCCACCATTTCCATTTGTCTGACCACCACCACCACCATGCCTTATCAAAACATTCCATACATACTTAAAATGAAACTGAGGGTGGAGTCCCATCTTTAAAAACTAAACAGGCATTTTGGACAACACATTCTTGGCAAGGTAATCTGGATGACATTTATCAGACACAGAAGGGAAAGCTCTTTCAGCATTTGTAAAAAGAACAGCCAAATAATGGTTACAGAAGTAAGACTGCAGATATTAATGAACTGTTTAAAACGTTTTCTTTTCTTACAGAGTCTGTCTCCACTGCCAGAGAGCTTGAATGACCTGAAAGTGTACACAAAAAGTTAGAGATTGAAATCCATTTCTCAAATTATTTTTAGTTTACGATCTCCACTTACTCCATAAAATATTGACGTTTTTACAAAAAATGCATTCCTTTCAGAGAAAATTAAGTTGAAAGTGTGACACTAGGTCCTTCTGCTGGAAGGCTGTTATTCACACTAAGCCACAATAGTAAGAATCCAGTGAAGGTGAAAGGATGGGTGTGGACCAGCTAGGCAAATATTGGCTGAACTCTGCCTACCCTGGCGAATGTCAGAGCAACTCCAGTAGCTGAGACTAACTGCTCTTCAACATTCTTTCAAGAACCTATCAATTTGTTCATAAGTTTACTCTGAACCACCAAGGGAAGCAGGAAACCATAAGGAATTCTGTCCCTAGAAAAAAGTTAACTTACAGGAATTCTGATAGGGAAATCTAAGACATTCTAGCCCAGCCTGTGGTAAATAATAACTAATTCAGAAACTTTCTTCCTGATACCACCTTTTGGCTTGCGCCCTCTTTTAGGAGCTCAGTTGATTTTGGGACAAAATGTAGCAAGACTGCCACAATCTCCATCACAAAACAGCTCCCCCTCCCAGACACCCTCTCCAACCAAGGGCTGAACAGCAGACTGGCCTAGGTGGCCAAATTCAGCAGCAAGGAAAACCACAGCTCATTTCCTGAGCCAATACGGTGCCAAAAGGAAAATTCTGTGGGTTTAGTAAGCAAGAGATAATTTACCAACCATATAAAAGCTGGAAAAATGTAATAAAATATTAGCTTTCCCATCTTAGCCAACCAAACCCTTAAAACCATTCCAATTTATGTAATTTGAAGTATTGTTTGTGGTTTGTAACCCTTTGAAACAGTCCAAAGCTTGTAAAGATTAAGAAGTGGAAAAGAATCCCTAAATCAGGCTATAAAAGTTTGCAGACTTAATCAAGCTCAGTTACCTTCTGGTCCTCCGTCCTGAAGCAATTCTTAACGTAGTTGGCAAATTTGGGTTCCAGCTTAGGCAGGGTAGTACCCTATTTCAAAAAAAGGCAAGCTTTAGTGTATGAAGGTCATTTAATGATTCCAATAAACAACCTATGAAGCTGAAACCCTTTGCAGCACACGTGGATACTGAGCCTACCTTAAAGTTTGCCACACCAATCTGCTTTAAACCATTTTCAAGTTTCTTCTCTATAATACCCACGGTACTTCTCACAAGGGCGAGTGACTATGCACTAGAACTGCTGTACAAGACTCTGCTCGTGCTCCAGAACATAACAGCAAGCATTCACCACTTGAAATAACCTCTCTGTAGTCAGTCATACACTAGTCAGATAAAGCTGTTAACTTGCTGGCTGACAGCTGAAGTGCTGTGGCACCTGGGAATGCACACACTCCTTGCATTACTAAGGGATGCTCTAGCACCATCTTGGAAAACAGTAAATTAGGCTGCCTGCTACAGTGCACTGTACACAGCATTTCCTGGTAAAAACTCTTCAACAGATATTTTAAAGCTCATTTTGCCCATTATCTGCTCTGCATGCTTCCCTCCATGTCTAGTGGGTGCAGCTCAGCCACTTCTGCTTACACTGCAGGAGCAATGCTCACCATGGCTGCTCTGAGTCATGCAAACACCACCCCAATGTCCAGGTTAACATGACCCACCAGGATGGTACCACCCACCCATCACTGTCAGGATCACAAGCCAGGGCTGTGCATTTCCATCCTCAGCACAACCTGTCAGTGTTCACTCTGCATCTACTCTACTGGAACACTTTTAGCCTTGTTTTGCATTCCAGGGATAAAGTGGCCTCAAAGCACTAATGATCTAAGCAGAAGAAAATCCTAATTCTTTAGGGTATTGTTTGCCACTGTAAGGGGTTAAGAAGTTTATCATCTTGAACTAAAAAACACCAACAAACCAACAGAATTCTTCATAGCACCAATATCAGCCAAGTCTCCAACAAAGAATATGGTTCAGTCACAAGTGAGCATATGATACCTAAGCACACTTCTGTGCCAGCCAAGTAAAACCAGACATACATTTCCAAACCTGGCTAAGAGGGAAAAGAATTGTCATTACATGCTACACTTTTACCCAGCCAGCCTGTACCTCAATTTTCTTTCTTAAACAGCAGCTAAGAAAAATACTCATGTGTAACCATGAAGTCCTCATCAAGGCTGGGAACAACCAGAAGCCAAGTGACTGCCCTGCCTCCTTCAAAAGGCGAAACACCCATTGAGGGAAGACCCAATAAACCTCATATCCCTTTTGAAAAAGGCTTTCAGGTCTTCTATGACTCATCAACCCATATCATAAGCACCTATCTCCCTCTTCTGGAAGTTACTGAGGCTTACAGGCATCTGGATAGCTAAGGTGGGTACTGTTCCTGAGCTATTCCAAGCACGTGAAGAACTCACTCTGCTCTACTCAAGTAACCTAAAATGCATACACTAGTTAAGACATTTTTAGAATATCACCAAAGTTTTTTTGTTTTTTTTTTTTTTCAAATTTTAACTGAGACAATTCACTAATAAATACCAACTTGCTAATCAGCACTACCAGAGGAATACAGAACAAAGTGGTTTTGTTTCGCCTGAGTACAGAGGCTTCTTTTTGCCCCAAATGTGCTGTTGTTTAGCTGAGCACCAACAACACACTCTGATAATACAGCCATTTTAAAAAAAATCCAATTCTTGTAATCTCCAGGAGTGGAAGAGAAAGCCCAGGCTTCCAAAAACTCACCTTATCTACAGACGCTTGCATTTTTGCTTTAATCTCCTCTAACGACAGAGGGACTTTTGGTGTTTTTGGAGTTAAAGTTTTATCCTTCTTGGAATCTGGAGTCTGAAAATTATTAATTTCATTAGTAACTTGCACATAAATCTACTTAATGTATAAGACCAATATTCATAAAACAAGCATAAAATCTGGTGTAGATTTTATACGGAACAGAGGAACTAGCTAGCAGGTAAGATATTCCATATAGTTTTCATGAAGTCACTGAAGTTACATTTGTGCTTCCAACACATTTTTCAGACACAAGAGAAAGTACAGTATTTAAGTTTGGAGTTATTACAGTTAACACAGCTAGCAACTTATGCTTCTGGTCAGGTGCTTCCACAGCTTCCTCCCAAAAGAAATTAAACCAATAGCCAAAACATTCAGTGATTCAGAGTTTACTCCACATCTGCATCCAGATTAGGTCATGCTTTAAAGAACACACCTGCACTGCTTTTCAGATGCTATCCTGCCATCCAGCCCATGCTAATTTCTGTATGAACCTCCCTGGCATCATATTTGAGTAAACTCGACAAGGAAAAGCTGCATAAGCAGGACAATTTCGAAGCACTGAACAAGAAAACTGTCAGTTCTGAAATGGATCAGTTCAGTGAGAGCCACTTATTAGCAGCAGGTTGTACTCCAGTGGCAACACACTTGGCAGTCACCCTCTTGTACAAGGTGCTACACAAAAAAAAAAGATTTTGTATTTCAAACTGAGGGATCACCAATATTCCCAAAGGACAGCATGTCTAATTTCAAACCTGGATGTTTGTAGTTACATACTGATCACCAAATAACTTCACAGGAGAATATGAAGCAGTGAACTGTATCCTCAACATGCTTCGTATTCAGATTAAAAAACTGAACTTAAAGGTCAGTATGTTATTTGAAGTCAGCATTAGGCAAGAAAACTAGCTTCCATTCTAGAATAAACCTTTGTTTTACTCATTTGTTTTTACTCACTTTTGATTTAGATGCTGGTGTTGATGGCTTAGAGTCTTTTCCATTTTGCTTTGCTTTCTGCATATTCTTTCCTGAAACCTCACGGACCGGCTAAGAAGAAAGCACACAGGTTCATTGCCAAAGGAACTGCAAGTTGGATCATTAAAATACTCAAGATTTAGTGACAAATTTATATACTACCTAACCTCAAAAAGCTATTCACACTGTCAACATCCATTATTTAAGCAAAAAGCATGTTACAGGAACCCAAATGAAAACCTGTTGGTGCAGGACAACATGTCTTCTGATACCACAGAATTCTGTAAGACCCTCATTTTATTTTCCTTATATATTACACCTTTCCTTACATATTACCATGCAGTCCTTTGGGGGCAGATATTGCATTAACTATTACTTCTTCTGGCATTTCATGCAGAAACATCACTTGGATGTGCATGGGACACAATACCACACGCACATTTAAAAACTGGAATCGTATATTTCTATATAAATGAAGGGACCATTTTGTTCAGCCACACTAGACGGGATTACATGACAAGAATCTGCAGCTCATATTGTCTTTACCAGGCCTTAAACCATTGTGCACTATCACCTCTGGAAATTCATTAGGACAGAGTAGCACACAGTGAAGCAAAACTATATTAAATATTCATTTAGAAACAGCAGATATGAACATAAAAATTCAAGCTAAAGTACACAAGTTGAGGAAAAAGAAAATGCCTCCCTTGTCCCTTTGCAGCTGCCCTGCTGTGTGTTTGTTCCACCACCAGGTGGCCCTCAACAGCTGACACAATTGCACTCGCACATTTAAACCCTTTTGTATTTGAAGCTGTTAGAAAGTCCTTTCCACAGCCTGCAGGACTAAAAAGGGCAAAGCACAACCCACTTCGCCCAAGATTTGCTGCTTAACAGCCATACAGGCCCCACACTGGTCTGACCTGCATGCATGTGCTGTTAACGATGCAGTCATTATCCCTCTGCAGCCAAGGAAATAAAACATGGATGGGATGCAAATTCATACTTAAGTGTTCTTATGTTCTACTGCAACTTCTTTATACAGACCGATCTAAATCAAATGCATCCCCCATTCACACATTCTAGCCAGCTGTGCCTAAACTCACTGACTGCAGAGAACACCTGCCCAATTACTGCCATATCACAAGGTGTATGTCTATGTACATGCCACTTACTTTCTTCATTGGTGCTTTAATTTCTTCCTCATCATCCTCTAAGTCATCCTCATCACTACAATTAAAAAGGAGGTCACTCACCAAAACTCAAGATTCACATTAGGAAATAATCTTCCCACTCCCTCCCAATAAGATGTTTCACTCATGAAGGAAGCAATCTTATCAGGTGTTCCATGTACTTTATTTTCACACCTGGCAAGCTATTAGAGCAAGCACTACCATTAAAGCAGTTAATGCATTCCCTTCTGCTTTAATACTGAAGGCAAGTATCTCAGGGACTTCCACTACTACTAATAAAGAAATTCTAACTTTATTACAAGTTAACAAATAACAGGAAGTCTTATAACTCAGTCTGGCATATATGAATAACACTAATTTAGACTGCAGTGTGGAGATAAATGAAGCAATTCTGATTTTTACCCTAGCCAAGAGAAAAAAGTAGCTTGCTCCCTCCTTAACATCCAGTTATGCCACACAATCCATATGCTAATGTATTTTGAAATCCAGGGTTATCAAAAGATTACATACTCATCATCCTCATCATCTTCATCATCATCCTCATCATCTTCTGATAATTTTGGTTTTTTCTTTGAAAACAAAAAAAAAATATGTTAAGTGTTGATACTATTTTGTGGCAACGCTATCTTCCATCAATTCAGCAAAAACCCAGGAAAGTTACAGCTGCAAATTCCAAAGTTTGGACAGATTTACAGTGTGCTCTGAACATATGAACTTTTCCTCTGCAGGACAGTTTCAATCAGCATTTCAACTCCTGCTCATGTTTATACCAGAATTTGAACACACTCACAGTTTACAGAGAGAATTTCAGAGTTTTTACTGCAGTGGGCAGTTTCCACACAAGTAGCAGTTACATTTTGCCCCTTCAGCAAAGCTTTGGGAAACAATTTGGAACTTAATTACACTTCCCTAACTTAGTACTTGCCAAGACTCAAGTACAATATAATCCTTTCCCACATATTAAGTGAATCATAGCAAGCCACCTAACTGCTTACTCACAGAGGCAGCAGTAATACCAAACCAAAATAAAATTCTTACAGCAAGGTGACTGCAAGTCCATATACCTGTGGTGTTTTAGCTCCTCCCCCACTTGCTGGTCTCTTTGTTGAAGCATTCACAATTTTTGTATCTTCTTCCTCCTCATCTGATTCTGGTTCTTCTTCTAATGCTGAATAAGTGAAGACAAGGCATAAAAAACTCACATAATTTGAGAATGGGTAAAGCAAGATTAGTAGTAAGAAAAACAGAAGAGCATCACCCACAACGGAGCAGGCTTGGTCTCACTGAGGTGAATTGATTAGGAGGAAGTTTACTACTAGTGACCACCACTGAGGTCAGAAACTTTTCCAGCTGACCTCATGCAGATACTATACTGAAACCCAATATAGGTGAACAACCACTCATACACACTGGTTTTAACACTCATCACAGGCAAGAGGCCAGAGAACCTTGGGTAAAATTTTCTCCATTCCTAAGGAGACATTTAAAACCATGTGAAGATCAGTTTCAAAGAATTCTACAAAGAGGGCTAAAATCCTGGCTTAGTTTAGTTCATAGGCAGCCTTCTCACACTTAGCTGAGATGCCTACTGTGGGACACTAACACCTACTTTCAAGGGCAGAACTTCTAACTCCCACTGCAAGGCTGACAAATGCCCCTTACCCACACAAAGCATGTGGCAAGAAAAGGCATGCAAGCACTTCTCTGAAGTGCTTTGTCCTAGAGCCACCTCAAACCTCCAAGGACTGTGACAGATATTCAGGGAGAAGGGAGTCAGTATCAGAAAAAGCACTGCTTGAGACATCAGCTACACACATCCCTGTAAGTTGTGCTGGTGCTGCCAGGTGCAAGGTGACAGTGAGTACCCAACCATACCATACGTACCCACGAGGTGCTGACCACTGACGTAAACAGGCCCCGAACCACATTTCAACCTCAGCACCACGGGCGGTGTGATCTCAAAGCCCCCTAATGAAACCTGGGGGAAAACCATTGGTACTCAGTCAAATATTCTAGGCAAAGTCTACTCAACAGACAGACCATTCAAATGAAAACACCACCACCAACAGCTGGAGACTCCATGGCTAACAGTTACTCCAAATTTCATCTGATGGATATTCCAGAAGTGTTAAGAGTCAAACCTCAGTCAATAAGCCATGAAGAGGGTTCACATGCAATTTATCCTAATTAAAGCACACCAAAGCCAGACCAAACCACACCTGGTTTTACTCTCCTTGGCAGCAATGCCAATTTGAACATTATCCATTCCCACCTGCCACCAGCATAATGTAGTTCTACTTGTAGATCATGCACAAAAATTAGATTTTGGGACCTGCAGAAAACCTAATTATTCTCATCCCAGGCTCAAAGAAAGCAACACAGGCTACAGATGCATCTGCCTGCACATATATACATCACTATACACTGAGATAACATGCATAATTACTATCACTTTTAAAAAAATGCATAATCTGAACAAGTGTACTATCTCTAGATGACTGAAGTCATCGACTAGGGGCAGAAAGTATGCTCATATTTGCCACACATCAAAACTGACACTTGTCTTAGCACACTTACCACTGTTCAGTTTCACAAAAATTCAGCTGATCCAAGCCCTTTTAATTAGTTTTTCTCACCTGACACCAAATTCACAATACATTTTCTCAAGTTGCTGCACTTACTGTAGGCTGCACTGACATTTTCAGGGATGCCAGTACTACTTTAGTAGGGTTGCCTTCGTAGTCCAGTGCTTCTGCTTCTACAACATGTAATTCATCTTTGGCTCCAGCCCCTAAAGTAACCTGTGAAGTCAAGAACAGGGCACAGTCTGAGCATCTTACAAAATGTTTGTACATCTTTTAAATTCCATTCACTGTTCTACATTAATTAGTACTGAAGTTTTCATTTCTGACTACTAACGATTCCATTTCACTCCAGCCCAAGCCACTATCCCTCTTTCCCCAAAACACTGGCACTTCCAAGGTGCAACTCCAGGCACGTGTTTTGATGACAGTGAAATCAGGCCTTTTGTTACTGGATCACTGCATTAAAATTGGGTCAGTGACAAATTCAGTCAGCCCTGAATCTGGTCCAAGGAAAGAAGTACAAACACATGCCAAGAAGAAAGGCAAGAACTACCTCTTCCACAGAATCACAGCCTATACTCTTCCCCTTTTGGTCACAATTTATGTGCCAATGGCCTCCCATTATCATCCTCCACTTTTTGCTTAGTCAACAGTCACTGAGGAGTCAAGTCTAACAACAGATCAGTTCAGTACTGTCACTTCTGCACATGCCTTCTGCTTTATTTCACCATGGACTGAGAGCTACATTTCAAAACTCAAATGCCTGGATTCCTTGCTCTGAGTCTGGCACTGTCTGAAGTTTCAAAATTCATAGCTGCAGGGAGGCAAATGAGGGAAGACATTGGTCAGGCCCGAAATTCCAGTTCCCTGAACTTCTGGCTTCTGAGTCAGGACTATGTGCAGAAGATGGGAAAAGAATTCCTTCAAGTACTACAATTATTCCCAAGACCAGTGCTCTGTGCTTCCCTTCTCAATACATATACGAAAAAAGCCTTCCACCCTCTGCAAAAGATGTGGATGTAAACACTTCAGGCAGAGGCACACAATTCTCAAGTTTTCATTTTCTAAGAGCTGAGCTTAAAGGAGGTTACAATGGGGTCCAGGATAGATGTATCAGACTGAAGGTGAGGAAATAAAAGAGAATTGGATTTACTATTCCTGACAAATTTTGTTAACTGCTAATTTAAAGAGGTGAAATTGCTGCTCTGATCTCTCCTCTTAAATGGGTTGGCAACACTGAATTGTTCAGCTGGTGAGACACAAGTTTTAGAGCATGCCCTCCACCCCCAGTTACTCCTGTCATTTGAACCAGTTCAAGTATACTACCACACTTAGTATTCATGTATTTCCTGTGTTTGGCCAGCATCCATTCACATGCTTTAACTTCTACACTGAAGGAATGCACTGACTAAAGGGGTAATGAAGCAGTGAACATCCCTCTCTGTTCTCAGCTATCATCAGTAAGACATTTACAGAAACTCACTTTCTACCCCTACATGCATTCATACTCTTTAACCCCTTTTCTCCCCATCCTTCTGTACCTCATGTCCAAGTACACTGCCACATTTGCATCTTAATGGGCAGTGTCAGGCAGCCCTTACACCACCAGGCATCTATCAGGTGCACCCATCAGCCACCAGGTATTTGCTACCCTCACATCGTATCTTTCATCAAGTCCTTCCACTGTTCACCAAGGAATTTTCTGTTTGTAGCCATATCCAAGACCTTCTAAGTCTCTTATACATTTCCAGTTTGCCATTTGTCATTTTACCCCCCTTTTCAGCTGTGGATCATCTCTTCCCTTTCAAAAGACACGTTACTGACTTAAGACTTTTTCTTGTCCCCCACAACCCTAGCAACAAAGTACAGCCATGGATCCAACCTGCTTCATCTCCCACAGTGTTAACAACAGACGAGATGCTACAGATAATATAAAAAAAAAAAAGCCTGGGGTAAAGCTATACAGCTCAAGTATCATTCAGTGCCTAATTCCATCTGCATGACAAACATTCAGATACAAGAACTTTGTGTACAGACTTGTCCTATACACACTTTACTGTTATATTCTTTAATCAAAAGAAATTGTACTAAGAACAAATTACTCATTGTCGAGTCCAGTCTGTAATTTTCATAATATACAAGGACTGAAGACACATGACTCACTTAACTAGAAGTGCTTTAAGGAACACTATATTTGGAGAGCATTATTATGCAAGTCAGCTGTAGGAAACAATTCTGCTATAGGAATTAGTCCACAATTATAACAGTTTCCCGGTATCACCAAAACACTGCTTTGTATTTAAGTAAATACAACAATAAGCAGTAGAGATGCCACAGCTCTTTAATTCCATGCCCAGGAAGCTCAGGCATACTGATGTTCTCCTACCCAAAAGCCACATGCTCAGTGCAGAGCAAAGGCCTTGAAATACCATATCTGGCTTGTGAGGTACCAGAAAGATCTCAGGACAGTTCAAGAGCTCTCAGTGTATAGATACCAATTTCCAGGATCAAAGAGAATTCTGTGAGATAAAATACCTCTGAATGGAAGATAAGTTTTCCTCAGAGAGAACAAACCAAGGACAGCAAAACAAAAATAAACCTTCCCCCCTCTCATTTATATTTACTTAGCTGCTTCTGGGTGAACTGATTTAAACTTTCCCAGCCTTGCACTGCTTGCTGTAACGGATACTTTTTCCAATACAACAAATATTTAAAGTGACGTGATATGATCCACTCACATTAAGATTATTTTTAACATAAAACCAGTTACCACTAAAAGAATACAGTTCAGTGAAACACATGACACTTAAACCGGAAAATTAAAGACCAAACAATACTTGCCGTTCTCAGAGACAACTGGTGCTCATTTTCTTCATCATCTACTTTGAACTGATACTCCTTATCCCCTTTCAGTTCACAGCCTGCGAAAAAGCAATTTAAGTATAAGCCTACTATTTTACTTAAAACGCAGATATTTGCCGATTACTTATTTTTAACTTGCCGCCTACAGGCCTTGCAGTTGCACAGAGAACCAGCGGCACTCCGGGATCGCAGGCCGAGGACCACGTGGGGCGCGGAAAACCCCAGGCGAGCCCGCAGCTCCCCGCGTGGCCCGTTCCAGCCCATCCGCTTTACGACCCCCCCCGTCCGGCCTCCCCCGCGCCGCCCGGGCCGACGCCAGCTCCGTAA
>WBMV01006284.1:26887-38935 GCA_013396655.1 Campylorhamphus procurvoides | reverse complement strand
CGTGGGTCAAACCACGACAAGGTGTTAAGGGCAGGCATTTCTAAGGCTTGTCTAAACCAGCTCAGAATACCTTTTTACCAAAGCCTTGGTGACTCTAAAGTATATGCAAGGATAAAAAGATTTATTTTAAGTTAATTTGGAATGCTACTTGTTACAGTGCTGCCAATTCATACTTTTGAGTCACTGGATTCACTGTCTCCTCTCTAAGTATCTGTTTAGCCTTGTGAGCAAGAGAGAACTTTACCTTAGTTTCCATGCAATCTGAATTTCTAGATTAGTATTTTTGCTTTTACCTTTAGCTATTGGTTATTGCCTTTGGTCATTCTGTAGAAAATGGTTGTATGCACCAAACAGACTATTTGTGTTGCAGTTCAGAGTTTCTGACATCATCTTTTAGCTTTATAGTCTTAGTCCATGTGTTTGAATGTGTCATTGTGATTCAGGGCTACCATGTTTGTGTGTGTTGAGGACAGGTTGGAGGTCAGGGATGTTGCTGGTTCCTGAGAAGGTGACCGTGCAGTTATTAGTTTGTTTCCTATGCCAGTTATGCCTGGAGGCTTGAAAATGAGTCTCCAGTCTACTATAACCTAAAAATGAGTTTAGTCTACCACTAACATCAGTGGCATCTTTTGAAAATAGCCTTTAACCAAAGCTTGTTTTCTTTAAGGATAGCTATTAGGGTTTTTTCACATGTGAGACTGAGCAGTGCCATTAGCCTATTGCAAAAGTAGATTCAACATCTAGTGAAGAAAAGAGAACCATAAAAGCATTTCTCATTTTTTAGGGGGGCTTTTTTTGAGCTGATCCTTTCTTACAGGAAACATGGTGACTCTAAGTTTAGTACAAGGAAAACATTTTTTCCTCTTTAATACCATAAAATGACAATATTGAGATAATGCTTTCTCTAAAAGTAGATCCCTAAAAATAAACCCACAACTTCCTTTTGGCAGTGATTACAAGTAATCAAACATAAACAAACTTCTGGTTTCCATGCAGAGCTTTACTTCCTTTTCTATGTGTGTGTGAAATCTTCAGTATTTGGGACCTCTGCTCTGCAGTTGTATCTGGTTGTTCTTGCAGTGGGTGGTTTGTGATCTCAAGTGTGAAAGCAGAAGATTGGGCAAAGCAAACTTGAAGATAATTTTGTTTCTCTTGTGATCATAACACTTGAAAGTGTTCCTTCTCCTCTTTCCCTGCAAAACCTATTCTTTTGTGCCTTTTGTTGTTAGAGGTTAGTTGATGTTTTGGAAATTAACTTTTGAGTGTTTCAGTGTAGTCTCTCCTAATGGCTCGGGAGGGAAGCTTGGTGTTTTGGCTCAGCTGCTTGGTTTTTCATGTCAGAATAGTTCAGCTGATTCCAAAGTGGTGCCATGATGAGTTTAAGATTTTCTCTTCATTTCTGTTCTAGAAATACAGAACTATAGCTTTGCTATTTTTCTTTCCTTGCTGGAATTTAGACAGTCTATGGTTATTGTTTTCAACTTGCTGCCTTCAGTTAATAATAGTTACTGAAGTATTGCAGCCAAGAGTGAGAACAGAAAACTAGGTATTGCCCACATATCTGGAATAGCATTGAAATAACATCTTTCGAAGTCTTTAAATCAGGTTCTGTTGTTATTGAAGCCGAATTTGTGCAGCTCTTGCATAAATACAGGAAAGCATTGTCTGGAAACTCAGTGAGGTGTTGCAGATGCTACCTTTTATGGTGTGTTCAATACAAAGGATTCCAAAGTGTTTTCAGTAATCTGGGAGTGAAGGGGTAGAAACAAGTAGGGGCATGTTACTTTACTTGTAATGAAGCTCCAGGGAACCAAGTGTCTGCAGTGAGCAAATCCCATGAGATGGGAGGGGACTGATGGGACTGATATCACACAGTACTTTGGTACATATAAGGTGGTAACAGAGTCCATCTTCACATTGAAGGGCTGTAACACTGAGAGCCTTTCCAAGTAAAGAAGTGTAGCAGGAGGGAAGAAAGGAGAGGAATTATTAGCAAAAAATTAATTGTAGGGACTCTCCTTAGGCTTCTTCTGTAGTCAGTGGAGAAAGATAAAGGTCTTCAGGAGAAGAGCAAATGAGTACTGGAGACCAGTTTTAGGCCCCAGGTGAGTAGAGCTGTAGTTGTGCTTATTTGTTTTATAAAACACATGGGTCAGAAGGCCTTTCTGAGTTACAGTGAAACAACAACATGAAAAGAGTTCATCTCATTGTAAAATTAATCCATATGATGCAGGTGGGTTGGAGAATCTAGGTCAGAAACTGAGGACCTTCCATAACCTCTTATATAACACAAACTAACAAAACCCTACCACTCTCTCTACATGGGACTGGGGAGACTCAGAAAGTGAACATTTAATGGAAGTCTCACTGGCAAGAATCTGAAACCTATAGTAAATAATTAAATGGTTTGGGTTGGAAGAAACTTTAAAGTTCATCTACTTCCAAAACCCCTACCATGGGCAGGGACATCTTCCACTAGACCAGGTTGCTCAAAGCCCTGTCTAATGTGACCTTGAACACTTTGAGGGAGGGGGCAGCCATAACTTCTCTGGACAACCTCTGTGTATCTTTGTGGCCCTCCTTTGGACCTGCTTTAACAAGTCCATGTCATTCTTGTGTTGGGGACCTCAGACCTGGATGCAGTACTCCAGAGCAGAAGAGGAGAATAACCTTTGATCTGCTGACCACCCCTCTTTTGATGCAGCTCAGGCTGCAGTTGGCCTTATGGGCTGCAACTGCACACTCATGTCTGGCTTTTTGTCCACCAGAACCCCCAAGTCCTCCTCCACAGGGCTGCTCTTAATGACTTCTTTGGGTCTGCACAAATGGGATTACCCTCTGACCCAGGCACAGGTCACTTGGACTCGTTAAACTTCGTGAGGCTCTTGTGAGTCTGCTTCTCAAGTTTGTCCTGCTCCCTCTGGATGGCATCTCTTCCTTCTGTTGTGTCATCTGTAAGCTGGCTGAGAGTGCATTCATCTCACTATGTCATTGATAAAGATATAAAAGATCACGGGTCACAAGATGTGTGACTAGCCACCACCAGCCTCCACCTGGACAGAGCGCCACTGACCACAGCTCTCTGGCAGCATCCTTCCAGCCATATCCATTGATTATCTATCCTTCAAATTCGTATGTCTCCATGGAGATAAGGATGTCATGTGGGATTGTGTGGAAGGCCTTAACGGAAGTCCAAGCAGATGACACTAGTTGGTCATCCCTTGTTCATCATTGTGATCACTCCATCGTAGAAGACTGCCAGATTGATCAGTAATGATTTGCCCTTAGTGTCTTCGAAGCATTGGCTCCATGAAGATCTGCTCCATGATTTTCCCATGCTAAAATGAATAAATGCTGAAAAGTGCCTTTGCTGGAGGGCTGCTCATTGGAAAGTCTGCTTGCTTGGCAGTACAGCAGCTTGTCTTTGTGAAAAAAGCAAATTAACAGAAATGGCAAGAAAAAGGGGTATTAATTTTTGTGAGATAGTCACCTCCTTTGCAATAGTTGCAGATGATTAGTTTTGATTCAAGCTGTTTAAGGATGTTAATATTCCTTGCTCCATGAAATGGAGATTTACTTGTCTGAATTATAAGTAGCTTAATGCTACCACTAATTACTGTGACTTAACTCCAGGCTGCATCTTAAGCCTTGTCCTTGCAGGAATCTTACCAGTATGAACATCCCAGCATGACTACCAATAAGGTACAGTGTTGATACCACTCCCTGTGTAATATTGATACCAGTACATGATTGCTAAAAGAAGAGCACTTTTCCCTCGGGGGGAAAAAAAATGCTCATATTCTGATAATGACTTCAGGTAACTCCCAACATTTCCAAATGACAGGTGATGAATGTCACTTTTTTTGACAAATTCTTGCTTTCAAGATTTTGATGTTAAGCTTGGGACACCAACTTTCATGTCAGTTTAATTTGTTCTGAACTCTGATGAAAGCTAAAGGAGTGCAACTTCTGGTTAATTCTCTCCACATTTCCCCTTTCCCACATTAGTTTGCTGATAGCATTTTCAGTTAAGTTGTTAGAGGTTTGCACAAGGGCCAAAAGTAGAAGCGAGCTATTTCTGCATGCTATGTAAAACTGTTCAGAGATAAGGAGAGCATAGGAGGGACAAGTTAAATAATCTTTGTGCCCCTGGGTCTTAGCGTGGGGCTTTTAGCTGCATCACGTGCAGAGGGAGAGATGGGGTGAGAGATGTGTGCCCTGTGAATGCTGCCACACTGGCGTGCACTCCTACCCTTCATCATAGTAGGCAATCATTACTCTTACCTATGTCATTGCCTGTTGGGTTTGCAAATTGGAGTGAGGTGCTTTCTAGCACCTTATTTAACATTCGAAAGAAAACAAAAGGAAGGGGCCAGAAAAGCCAGTAGTACCTTTTCACCCTTGGGTTGCAACCATTTTTAAAGCTGTGATTTAAAAATGAAACTATGATTTTAAATAAAAGGCAAATGTTTATTTATTTATTCCACTCACCCTCCTTCATTTTTTGCATTAGCTTGTTTACCAGTCTGAGCAGTTCCTCAGCTGTTGGCTGCGTTTGAGGGCACCAATGTGTTTCCTGGCTGTGGAATTCAGCTCTGCAGAGGGAAGTCTCTGCTGAGTGGGGCTTTGATGTTCGAATAGAAAGGAGGATTAGGATTTGAAGCAAGGTTAGTTCTGAGGTGAAGAGAACCTGTTTGCTCTAAGTTAGTTTAGGTATTTCAAGCCTATGTATCACTATTTAGTTGAGCCTTATGCAGTGTTGTGGGTTTATCTGGTTAGGGTTTTTTTATATAAGAGGAAGATTGGCTTCTGTTAGAAGCCTCTGGAAGTTTCCCTCCATCCTATAGAGCAGGGCCAATGAGGGCCAGCTCCGAGGAAAACTTCCTGCTTTTGAACCATTAAGTTACGCCCCTGTGTGAAANCCTGAGACAGAACTGTTGCTTAAGTTTTGGACTTAGATCTGTGAATGGCTGACCCAACAATAACTGACTGTAAACCTTCCATTCCCCTGTGCCCTGCACCATCAGGGGAAGGAGGGGGCATGGACAGACCGAGGGGTGGTGGTGGAAAAGTGTTTCTAACCTGTTTTTATTTCTTATTTTTAGTTGTTAGTTTGTTAGTAATAAATTTAAGCATTATTCTAAGTTCTGCTTTGCTCGCGGTATTAATTAAAACTCCTTTTTCGGTTGTTATCTCTAGCCGTAAATTTCTAGCTGTTTTTTTTTTTCCTTTCCCTCTGGAAGGCGAAAGGAGGTGGGGGGGGAGGCTTTGAAGGAGTTTTGCTGGACACCAGGCGTTTATCCAGGGTCAAACCACCACATGCAGACATTGGTGGGATGTGATAATTATCAAACTGTTTAGAAACAAATCCTGAAGGAGAAAAATTACACTGCATGTCTACAGCAGGTATAATTTAACATTGTCAGCTCAGTTCGAATAGACTGGTAATTTGGCTGCCTGTATGGTGTGGGCTATTTAGTTATTTTATCTTCTGTTGAAGTCCTAAGCAGTAATTTATCTGAATAGAGCTATGGGGAATGGATTGAGGGTAAACAGGGAAAAGACATAATTACATTGGTTTAAATTTACACCACAGGTCACACCAAAAGATCTCCTTGTGTAAACAAGGCCTGTGTTTGTCCATACAGCTGGGTTCAGCTGTGCCCATTGCTGACATCCATTGTCAGCAGCATATCATTTTTGTAGTATAGCCAAGGCTTTAAAACAAAGACGATAATCAGTCTTGTTGCATAGCTTGGTGACAGAGGTGTCATTATACTGATGGACAAAGCAAAGTGGATTTTTAGCCCTGTGTAGCAAGAAACAGCAACAGTATTCATTGGTGCAAGTATTTTTGTATATTTTTGTTGCCACCTGCTAAAGATTTGCAGTCCACTCATACCACACTTTCACAACTCTTGAAATACTGTTTCTTTTTAAATATAATAGCTAAAAATATTAAAATCAAAACACCATGGTGAACCTTTTTTATTTAAGGTACTACTGGGTTTTTTGAATTCTTGTTGATACTTGTGTTATAGTTTCAAAATCTTTCATGGATTTTTTTTTTCTCTTGCCAACACAGATGATTGGGGGTTGGAGCAGAACAACCGTGCCTTGTTGAAGCCCACCTCTCTCACTATCTGCTTCTGGAGCCTAAACAAAAGGGATAGCTAATAGTTTTACATTCCAAGATGATGGCTGGGGAGAGGCTTGGGGGAATTGTTTTCCTTTTTTTGGGGGGAGACCTCACTTTTTCCCTTGCTTGGAAGGTGGTGAGAGATTTCCTGGTGCTCATTTTTCTTTGCCACTACACCTATGTCCTCTGTCTGCTTGGGTGACCAGCAGCCACTTGCTGGGCTGGTGGCAGCACTGGGAGGCGGGTCCTGGCTCACCCCCATGAATCTGCACGCCTTGTGCCATTCCCCTGAGGAAAAGCCACTACTGCCTGGATTCACTACAGACTTGTCAAGGAGCTTGAGCCATCTGCAGAGGAATTGCTAACCCCTAATGCTTTCAGACAAAAGATGGTGAGTGCGACAGTGTGGTTGAATGCTCCCCCTTTCCATTCCCTCCCAGCTACGTGGTCCCTGAGATGTCCCAGGAAAGAGAAACACAGAGACCGCAGGAGGGGAAAGCAGAGAGAGAGCGCTTATTCGCATAGTCAGTGGTATTTAAAGGGCTTTAGGGGATTTTGGTCACAACCAGTAGAAATCGAGGGCTGACAACCAATGGGGAAAGGGTTAACAAAGGACCAGTAAAGGGGGGTTTTCACATAGTCTGGCCAAGGCAAATTTCAGCATAGGATAAGAGTTTTCTCAAGGGGTCTTGGGAAGAAGAAAGGTGACTCAAAGGAAAAAAAAAGGCAAAGGATCCATTTTACAATACAGTAAAAGCTTCAGTTTTTTAGGCACTTTGGCTGGTTTCTACATCTTCTTCAGAGACCCATCTCTTGCATGATTTATTCCACTTCTGATATTGTAAGTTGATTGCCGCAGGTGAGAGGGTCCTTGCACTGCCCAGAGGAAGGGTCTCAGCCTGTCCCTGTAGCCGCCATTTCCATCTGAGTTCTGGAATGCTCACATACCTACTGGTATGTTTGCCTTGCTGGAGCCCAAGAGCGCCTCCTGGTGGTTGCCAGTGAGTCACTGCAGCCCCTTCTGTTTGCCCACGTAACTGCACTGAAGGGGCAAAGGTAGGACTTGTTTTGCTTGAAAGTTTTGGTTACGGTGGTGTTGTTTGTTCTGTTCTGGTTTTGGCTATACATATATATATATTAGTAAAGAACTGTTATCCTGTTTTCTACATTTTCTGATTAAAGTCTCTTCATTTCAAAGTTTGTTGTGGTTTTGAGAAGAGAGAGACCCCCTTCCTAGTCCGAAAGAATTCCTCACTTTCCTTGATAGACATCTTAGTTTCTTTTTAAACTGACACAACTTGTGAGTACTATCGTGGCAGAAGTAACAGATGTTTAAAAGTGAGTTTTCATATTTGGTGGACTCCTAATTTCTTTGGCACATATGCAGCTCTTAGGTGGGGAGAAGCAAAAGACATACTGCCTGAGGGAGAAAGACCGCTCTCTGGCAGCATTATTTGTGGTGGTATTCACAGAATAAACCTGCATTTTATTGCTCTTGGGGGAAAATTAAAAGCACGATAGCTTTTTGGGGTTTGGAATAGGTAGATCTAGGGCTCTTTGTAGTATATGCGCTATGTTTGCTTACCACTAGCTCATAACTGCACTTCAGTTTGCCATACTCATTTGGAGACTAAAAAAAAATATCTTAAAACATGGTAGGACAAGGGTGCATAACTTGGTTTGCAATGCAAACAGGAAAAAAATCTTCCATTGGGCTTTGCAGTTTGATGTGCAAAATTGAATGTGGCCTTACCCCATTACTTCTCCTCCAGTATTAGAATGGGGAACATTGCAATTCAATGATTGACTGTAAAGTGTTTAAAAATCACATCCAGGGAATGGAAAAAGAACCATATTTCATATTGTTTCTTTATCTTTTTGATTAATAAGCATATCAACTGAGAAGTAGGCTTCAAAAAGTACAAGATCTTGCTTTCTGTTTGAGTTACATTGCTGTTAAATTGTTGCATGTCTTGCTTCTCTGCCAAACATGGGCGTAGAGTCGACACCTCATGCTGTAGCTACTGTGTAACTGAGAGGTTGTCATACAACATCATCAAGAAGGTCATTGCCCTAGCCACTTCCTCAGTGTTATTATACTGGAAATGCAACAGTGGTTTCATGTGAAATAAGTGTTAAGGGTGTATGCAGTTTCAGATATGGTGAGGAGACATTCCAGAGGAGTTGTTCTGGGCAATGGTTTCTTCTACCTAGGGAGTTGTGAACTAGTGCTTCTTGTAGTTTTAGTTTAAAGCATATTAAACAGCTATACTTAAAAGTTTTCCAGAAGAAAACACCAAAAAAATTGTAACAAGTACTTAATGCAGGTTCCATGTATATCATGAAAGTGTTTCCCTCTAGAAGTGCTACAATACCAACTCTCTCTCACTATTTTTATTGGAGCATAAATCTGTTGAATCCAGCCCAGATGACTTGTTCGGGCATTTATGTACAGTGGAATGTTTTAGTTTGGGGTTTTTTTCTTCCAGTGGAAACCCTGCTTCCTTCAGATAATGTCCCTTTGTCTGGATATTTTTTATTCTTTGAATATGAGGGATATTCTACTCAGCGTTTTCTTAGCCTGTATCAGCTTACCTCTGCAGTGATTCCCCCAGTGAGTCAGGGAAACCCAGTGCTTTATAGAAAAACTATCACTTTTTAGAAAAACGTCTTTGCTGTTAATAAACAATAGCAAACACACACATGCACAGTCTTGCTGCCTGTAAGTCAGCTGAAGACAGTTGCAAGATTGAAATATCCCTTGGTTGTTTGATTTGGGAACAGTGTAATTTCAGAATTTCAATATTCAATTTCAAAACAACTTGTGAAAGTTTCTGGTGAACAAAAGAATTATTAAGATGATGTTCTCATTTGTTGCTCTTTTTTGTATTTCATCTTTTTGTTCTATTCTGCAAGAATTTGTTGTAGAACACTATTGAGCAATAAAATTCTCAAAGTCTATTTCTGCCTCTGAGAATAACTGTGTGTTTATATTAGTTTCCTTGTAACAATTCAGAAGTTAATTCTTACAGGTAACAAAAAAACTTTGATAAAATTGCAGTTGATTCCAGAACTAACACCTCTTAAAACATGTCTCTAACTTTTACAATTACCTCTCTAGGAGAGGCATGATTAAATATTTGTCAATTGCATGAAAATATTAATTAAATTCTTTGTATTACAAAGTGTTCCTTAAAAAAGATAAACAAAGAATAACTAGAACATAGAACCTATAAAACAAAATTACTTTTAACTAGGTTTATTTCACAGGGCTTGGAAATGTTAAGAAAGGACTTGCATCTTTTTTCGAGGCAACAGTATAATTTGGATATTTGATTTTGTTTGACAGTGTTGTCATAATTCACACTCAGAGTTACCAATCCTGCTACTTTAGATTTTTTAGAGTAACAGGCCTTGCTAAGCAGTGCTAGGTTGCTTACTACTGTTCATACCTGTGCTGGTTTAAAGGTAAACTGGTAGGAGAAATGAACCCAGCTCAAGAGAGATTACCAATAAGAGTTGCAATTTACTAAAAAGATAACAGTACATACAATGATACAGAGAAAAATGGATTTTAACCCACAAAAAAACAGATGTATAACCCAGCACTTTGGGGCAGAAACAAAATGGTGTTTGTTAGCCCCTGTCCTGAGCGCCAGTTAGCCCTCTGACTGCAAAGTAAAAGGAAAGTAAAACCTGGTGGTGAGGAGTCTTGTTAAGAGTGGAAGTCGCAGTCCTCTGGATCCCACAAGTGGTACCCGAAGTCCCAAAACACAAAGATCATATATGTTCAGGTTCAGGTGGGAGTGCCCAGTACCTCCCCCAGGGTGAGGGGTTTCACAATGGGTATTTATGAGTCATGGGATACTTTTGCAATGTTTGATGGCCCATTGGCAGACATGACCTCTCAGGCTGGGTGTGAAGGTGCTAATGCCTCTCCGGAGAGGTTATCACAGCTGAGTCACTGATGTGAAGACAGAAACACTCTTCTGTCTCACAGGGTTCTTTAATACCCCGAGGTGTCAGGTGTGCCTTTGTCAGCTGCTGCAAATGATCCATTAACAGTTCATCAGAAGTAACAGGGAGGGTGTACAATACACAGTTTTGGTTACACCCACATAGTGATAAACTAGTCCTGGCCTCTATAACTAGGACAATACCACAATCCCAATGAGTAGCTGGAGCAACAGTGTATATAACCATCTCATCTGAAATTGAACATTGTCCTTTTTAATTTACCAGATGTCAGCACCTTTTCATCTTTTTTGATTTCAGTGTGATGAGAACTGTGCCATATTGGACAGGTTCTGACAGACTGGATACCTAGCATTTAGAAATGACTGCTCAATATAGCCTATGAATAATTCTCATCTCATACTGCAGGGGGAAGAAAAATAGTAGCTACAGTAACAAAAGGACTGAACTAAAAGAGTAAAAAAAATTAAAGAGTTTTAATGGATGTGGGAGGACTGGATTATTAATGTTCACATTGAAGAAAAACACTGCATCATTGGTTCCCTTGGAAGCTTACTGGCTGTGTGTTTATAATAGCAACCACTTACCCTGAGGCCTGTGTACCTTGCATTGAAGAGGAAAAAAAATTGTCCATGGCCTTCCTTTCAGAGGCAAGCTGCTTCATATACATCTACAAAACCCAATGCCTCTAGTTTCAGGGTACTTTGTGGCAGATTACTACCTAGAAGGTTGAGTGGTGTCTCCATCAGATTTGAGAAGCTCTTATGTCACTGGGCACTGATTATGAGTTGTTGAGTGTTTTCTTCTTTTTGTCCCTTAGATGTGGTGTTGGTACCTCTAGAATCCCAGCATAAGAGGCCAGTAAAAGTGCAAATAACAAAATGAAATGATACCTTCTTTTGGAGTGAGCGGCTGACAGAACATGTAACTATATTTGAGCACTGTTTCTACAGTCTCAGAAGTCTAAAAATGTGGTGATGTTGTTTGCTTCTCCTCCTTTGAGTTAAGCCTTGCCTGCTCAAAAAACGCCTCTCGTTCTTCTAGCACTTGACTCCTCTTTCTTCCTCACTGTTGCTAGTGCCTTGCATTACTGTGTGGTGGTGATTTGTCATGTAGCTAGCTCCGTGACTCTACTTTATGAAAGGATAATTTTAATAATATTGGACAGAAAAATTTACACAACAACCGGTGAAAAATAAATTGGATCTAGCCCCTACTATGGAAGAAACTCTTAAGGCCATACAGCAGGTAAAAAGTGACAAGGCAGCTGGGGTTGATGGAATCACACCTGAAATCTGGAAGCATGGAGGCCAAGCACTCCATGCTAAATATCACGAGCTCATTGTGCATTGCTGGGAACAAGGCGAACTACCATCAGATATCCGTGATGCAGTCATCATCCCCCTGTACAAGAAGCAGGGAGAAGAATCAGACTACTCAAATTACTGAGGTATCACTTTGCTCTCCATTGCTGGTAAAATCTTTGCAAGAATACTTTTGAACAGATTAGTACCTGGTATTGCAGAAGAAGTTCTACCTGAAAGCCAGTGTGGTTTCAGAGCCAATAGGAGTACAGCAGACATGGTATTTGCTCTCAGACAACTGCAAGAGAAGTGTAGGGAACAGAACAAAGGACTCTTATGTAACTTTCATTGACTTCACCAATGCTTTTGACAGTGTGAGCAGAAAAGGCCTGTGGCAGATCTTGGAACGATTAGGATGTCCCCTCAAGTTCCTCAAAATGGTCATCCAGCTACACGAGGATCAGGGTGGTCAAGTCAGATACGGCGATGCACTCTCTCAGCCCTTTCCAATAACCAATGGTGTGAAACAAGGTTGCGTTCTTGCACCAACCCTATTCACAGTCTTCTTCAGCGTGATGCTCTAAAGGGCCACCACGGCAGACCTCGATGAAGAAAAGAGCATCTACATCC
>WBMV01006284.1:0-25927 GCA_013396655.1 Campylorhamphus procurvoides | reverse complement strand
TCTCCAGGATGGAGGATCACTGCCTCCCTAAGATTGTGCTCTATGGTGAACTCACCATCGGCTGTTGCAAGAGAGGAGCCCCGAGGAGGAGATAGAAGGACTCCCTGAAACAATACCTCAGCCTTGGCCATATTGACCACCATTAATGGTCCACTCTGGCCTCCCATCAGGAGAAATGGAGACACACCATCCATAACACTGCTGCTTCCTTTGAGAACACACCCAGAAACCCCACTTCTTGAGGAGAAAAGGCAACGCAGGAGAACCATGCCTCTCCAGGAATGCCGATGGAGATTTTCCACTGTGCCATTTGCAGTCGGACTTGTCCATCTCACATTGGCCTTTTTAGCCATGAGCGTGCTTGTAGTAAGCATGGGTAGAGTCCTTGTAAATTTTCATTCGCAAAGCCTAGCCTAGCCATGATGGACAGAAAAATACAAGAATTCTGCATTGCATTGTTGGATTTAGTTTTGAGTTTGGTGATTTTTTTAAATTTTTTTTTTTTCATAAAGTTAAGTGAATAAGTAAACTACCTCCAGCAAGAGGTAGTTGACCCATGTGTATCCCAGAGAATTACTGGGGGGCAGAGTTGCTGTTACTTGAAGTAGTTGCCTGTAAGTCATTGTGGAATGATGCTCTACATTATGTAGTGATTTTATAGTCTCTAGAGAATGTCTACCTTCTCCTTTGTAGAAAATAATGTTGAACCTCCATATCTAAGTTTCTCATTTTTGCCACTCTTGGGCAGTCTTCTAATTCATTAAGAAGAAAGAACGCTCAGTGCTTTGCTGTTGCTGTAATATTCTTTCTGTACAATAAGATGTAAATGGGATAACTATTTTCTTGATGACTATTTACTTTTGACCCCTGAAACCACGACATGGTGATGACTGCTATCCCTTCACCTCCTCTCACTTGGAGGAGGCAATGCTAACTGAAGGACTAAAATAAAGTTGATGTGAAATATTTTTTTTTCTGGTTGTAAAGTGTCACATGACTTTGTTGATGAAATTAATCCTTTTCACTTACTAGTTTGACAAGGCTTTGCACTTTTCTCCCTGCTAGCCATCTGTGGGATCTGGTTTAAGCACTGAGGCCAAGCAAGATCATGGCATGACTTGCAGCAATTATGTACACTTTGTTAGATCAGCTATATATGTCTTCTGCTGTGCTTAAAAACGGTTCATCTTGTGCTGGTAGGTGTGAAGGAAATGTTCTTGGTTTATTACAGTATTAACATTGGTGTTGTACTTGACTTCCAGGTTGCATCACAACGCATAAGCTCAGTGGATCTTTCATGCTGCAGCCTGGAGCACCTGCCTGACAACCTCTTTTATAGCCAAGACCTCACTCATCTCAATTTAAAGCAGAACTTCCTGAGGCTAAACCCCAGCCCATCCACGAGTAGAGCGCTTAGTGAATTGCGAAGGTAAAGTGTCATGGTTCTGCTGGTTTTCCTCTGTCCTTGGAGCCATGATCTGCAGGAACTTTTCTAAAAATCGCTACCTCCTCTTGTGAAACATTGGCCTAACTGTAATGCTTCAGAGATTGGTTAACTTTATGTTAGAAACAGACTAGCTTTCGTAAGGAACTTAATGTTTTTCTTGTAAATAGGAGGATGTTTTCAATCCAAAATGGAGTTTTCAGAATGTAGTCTTTTCTGCTGAGGCCAGACTGTAGTTCTACAGCCTTTAACTCATGTGAGTGAGCTGCCTATCAGAGGGAGGCATTCTAGGTTGGATCAGTACTGCATATGACTAAGTGAAGAAGTCTTCTGTTATCTCCCAAGCAAAGAAAGCCCCGATTTCCTAAATCCAGCCTGGTTCTGTTCTCCTTTTGACTTTGCTAAACCCTAATTCTTCTTTCTTGGCAACTATGACCTTCCAGTTGTTCTTTCCACTGCAGCTCATCCAAGAATGTAACAAATGTGTAGACTGCAGAATGATTGTTGATCTGAATGATTTTAATGTATGTGTTCTATGGAATCAGCAGGCTTTCTGTATTCAGGAAGATGAGTGTTTTTCATACTGAATATAAATCTGTGATTTTTATTTTAATAATAACTGAATTGCAGAGTACCTCAGGATTATATTTGTGCATGGTCCTTGTTCAAACAAAATGTTTGAAACCACATTTCTAAATCCCTTCCTCTTCAAAAAGCAACTGAAAAATACAAGATGGATTATGTGTTCTGGAAAAACAAAAACTTTGGCATAATGGAAGATGAATGAACCCAGCAAGTCTGCTTCACAAACAAAGCAGGCAGCAATTCCAAGAGCTTATGAACAGTCTAGAGAGGAATAATGACTGGATTAAATGTTCCATGAATGTCAGTGTGGGTCTCCAAATAGCAAGTGCAATTTTAGTGTAAGTTAGGCAATGAACATATAATGAATAATGGACAAATAATGAATGCCTTTTCTTTTAATGACTTCTTATAGTTTTCCCTTTTAAAATATCAGAAACTGTACGGGAGATACTTGATTATATTTTCTCCATGTACCTACAACTAATTCTGTTTGGGTTATATTTTGTCCGGGTACCTTCCTACAGCTAGTTTTGTTTGGGTTTAGAAAGCATTGATAAATAATGTGATGAGCAATGTTCATTCTCTGTTTAATGTTCTCTTGGTTCCTCAGTTGTAGGAACAGCTGATTGCCGCGTGCCGCCGGGGACAAAGGAATGGTCCTCAGCCACGTTGGAGAGTGAAGAAAGATAGAACTCTTTATTAAGGGTGCATGGGACTCATATAGGGTTCAGGGAGAGGCTTGGAAACTGGGAGGAGTTGGGGCGGAGCATGGCAAGTATGGGAAAGGAAGAGAAGGGATAATACAATTACAGGGAAGCTGGGCGTTGTTAACGTTACATGATGATGCTGGGCTGCACCATCGGCTAGCCAATGAAAAAATAGGGATTATACAACCAATGGGAATCAGTAACTGGGTAGCCACCACCAATGGGAATAAAACATACAAGTACAGGTGAAATAACCATCTATCTAATACATACAATCACTATCTATGCTAAAAGAAACCTTTTTAAAAACATTTAGCTTCTGTAACTTGAGGTAGTTGCCAATCTCTGGTGATAATCATTTACTTGTCAGTTCCATCCATTCCTGGAAATGATCGTCTTGGCTATTTTTGCAGTCTCTCAGGCAGGGTTCTCCTACAGCTGATGAATCTTCCTGATAGTTAAACTGTTAAAATATTTCTCATTAATATAAGCATGAATGTACAAGAGTGAAGGAGTTCAGGTGGCTAAATAAAATTCTCCTGTTTTCTGAGATTTTGCATGAGGAAAATCTGGAGAAGTGGCGTATAACTGGGGTTGTGCAAAACTGATTGTTTCTGGTTATTCTGTGAGCTGGTCCTATTCTGTCAGTAATAGTCT
Source organism: Campylorhamphus procurvoides (assembly GCA_013396655.1). Classification (NCBI taxonomy): domain Eukaryota; kingdom Metazoa; phylum Chordata; class Aves; order Passeriformes; family Dendrocolaptidae; genus Campylorhamphus; species Campylorhamphus procurvoides. The sequence continues at coordinate 22,534 of WBMV01006284.1, read as the reverse complement.
TCTCTGCCTCCATTGCTCTGAGCTTGTCAAGAAGGCATGAGGAAGGTCTGTGAACTTCCGGAGGAAAAAAAATTAAATTAGTGAGGTTACAGGACACTGTTCTGGTGGATCAGAGTAAGTGCCTCAGGAGCTCCTGCCCCTTGGCACTGACATTCCCTTTGCCACTGCTGATGTCCTCCAGCCTTATCTTCATCCAGCACAAGGTGGCATCATGCAGACTGAGTAGCTGGAAGCTGCTGCCATTTTTCCCATTGCTATGCCAGTGGAAAGGGCTTTTGGAGGTGCTAGTTCCTCTCGAGGGTTAGGAAAAACAGTGCCCCATGAGTTGTCTTTTGCCTTCTGACAGCAGCAAAAACTGACCCTGGAATGTACTCCCAAGCCATTCTTCTTTCTGCCCTAAGAAATACAGTACTGCCTTCTCCTTAGGGTGAGAAAACTTGAGTTTTATTTGTGTGACCAACTTGACTGCTACTGTAAGTGTGCCTTTCTGTAGTGAATAAACACACAAATATCAAGCAAGAGGGGAGCACTCTATCTTTTTGAAATCACTAGTGAATCCCAGTATCAAAACATGTGCAAAGTGAAGAGAAGCTCAGTCGTTCCAGTGAACACAAGTTTTGTCTGACTTCTTTCTTTTTAATCCATTTCATAAAAACTTTTTCAGATCTTTTAGGTGTTACATAAAAGTAAAACTTCACTGAATGAACCAGAAGGGGTTTTTTTGTTCACCCATGTTCTTTCAAACCACTGCAAAGCTAGTACAAAATCTCTGCTGTTCTGAGTTGGTACTGTTGGTTATTATACCAAATTCTCAGTTGCTAAATTACAGGCGCACACTGGGCCCACACCAGTGAATCAGGCCTACAGGTATTTAAGACTCCAAAATAGTCACGTGCTTGGATATTTTGAACAAAAAGCATTGCAGTCTACAACTTGTTTGTAAGGGGAAAAGGAGGGGCAGGCACTGGTCTCTTCTCTGTGGCGATCAGTGACAAACCTGAGGGAATGGCCTGAAGTTGTGTTAGGTGAGGTTAAGGTTGGATATTAGAAAAATGTTCTTCCCTCAGAGGGTGGTTGGGTGCTGGAACAGTCTCCCCAGGGAAGTGGTCACAACACCAAGCCTGACAGTGTTCAAGAAGAATTTGGATGATACTCTCAGGCACATGGTGTGACTCTTGGGACTGATCCTCTGCAGGGGTAAGGGTTGGACTTCCTGATCCTGGTGGGGCCCATCCTATTCTCTGATTCATATTTATATACTTACCCTTCCTGGTACAATGTTCAATTAAAATATGGTTATCAAGGCAGTCTAGGAAAATTTGTCTTGCTATAAGCAGCTCTTGGTGCTAGCAGTTCCTTTTACTAAATAACTTTAGGTGGTAATTTAACAAATGCTCTTGACGGCTGGATTTCAAAATAAGTGTGTCAAAGACACAAGGAAATACCAACTTTTCAACAACCCACTGAGTAAGCTTGCAAGGAGCTGGGTCATAGTAATGAGATGCTGACATATGCACTGACTTGGCAGGTACTGTCAGGAATGTATCAGGGAAAATAAGAATTTCTATTCTTGTTTAGGCAGTTACTACTTTCACTTGTTAAAATAATGTAATTTATTGCATTTCTGAATATGTTTAGTCCTGCTCAGTGCATGGTATGTGAGGGTGTAGAGAGTTGTAGATGCATTTCTTTTTTCCTCAGTAGCTGCTCTTTAACCTTCTTTTACTGTCCATTCAAACCCATTTTTTTGCTGTAGACACTCTGCAGCTGTGAAGTTCCATAGCTGAACTGTCTGAATGTTGAATGGTATATACAGCTACTTCTTTTTTTTGGTTGCTTATCAGGGAATACAAATTTCATACTATGTATCCAAGTAAGCCATCTGAAAAGTCATCTGTGCTGAAAAAGGCAGCAAATGTTGGTACTTGTTTTCGCTCACAAAATCTTTTTAAAAATGGTAGGAAAGGATATGTCTCTTTTGGAGAAGAGAGGAGATTCCTCAGTTGAAATGCTAACAAGAGTTCAGGCTTGCAGGCTTACTAATTTTGCAGGATGCGGTTGCTCCAGGTTTGAAGCAGATGAATAAACCATAGTCTTTTATTTGCTGCTGCTCTGCTTCACTAGACTGAGCATGCTTTTTATTTACCCATAATTGTTTTAGTCAGTGCTATTAGAAAAAGTGGTTGACATCAATAATATTGTTCGCTTGTTTGCTTACTTGAAAAGTAAGTTGTCAGTATGAGGATTTTTTATATAAGACTGCTGCAGATTTAAAAGAAAAAAATTGGAAAAGAAGAAAAGGGGGATGTAATAAGGCATGAAGTTCTTTTAACAATAAATAAAATTGTGCTTGCCAGTTTTATCTAAAGAATGAGTTGTTATTCTGATTGTGATGGTTAATTGTTAACTGTGGTTATATGGATTTTTATCCAAAGATCAGTTGGTAACTTTTCACTCCCAGAGCCTCTTTAGAAATGAACTGTCTTCTCTGGTGTCTCAGCTGAAACTCTTTGGTATTAGTGGCAGTAGTTCGAAATTGCATCTGTAGATTATGAGAAGGCCAAAAGATTCTGAATTACTAATGCAAGTACTTCTGAAATCCCTTGCAACTTCTAACCTTAAGATACTAATTTTCATCTGAAAACCCAGGACTTCAGGTATCCTCAAGCTGATCCCTCATAAACCCATTGTGCAGTAAGTAGGTAATTGAAAATGTAATCTTTATTCAGAGAACACTTTGACAGCAAGGGGGAGCCAGTATTAGTGACCTAGCTGCTAGGTTGCTAGAAGTTGGGGTGCAGTGTAGCTTGATTTTAGCATGTCCATAGAGATTAAGAAGCTGAGAAGAAAGTCTCCAGGCTGCCACTTGGTTGTCCTCAAAGTGCATTGAAGGTACTCCTTGTGACTATTGCTTTTATTGCATGAAATTTTGAAATATGAGGTTAATGAAGAAAGTCAGATGGATTAATGACATGTCAAATATACATCCTCCCCCTTGTCAGGCCTCACAGAACTTGCCAGTTCCAAATGCACTGGAAAAGATTTGAGCTTTCTCTCTCTCTCTCTCTCTTTGTTGATGTTGTTGTTTTGTTTTTGGTTGGGTTTTGAGGTTTGTGGCGATTTTGTTGTTTTCTGTTCTTCATGTTTTTCATTTGTGGTTTTGGTTTGGTTTTGGGGTGTTTTTTTAGGATTCAGTTATTAAAATGAAAACAGGTAATGTGTGGAGCATGTAGGGAATGGAGTGCCATTGTGTGCTCCATGGTGTGGGAACATGCTTGGAGCTTTCTCTTGCATTCTTGGTCTTGGAGCCAGGGAACCTCACTCTTATGCTAGTTTCTCCTCTTTCACTTGAAGTCAAGTACTGAAGCATAGTCATCTAAGCAGTAGGGCAAGAAGGAGAAAGCATGTTATTGAGAACCAGAGGTCTACTAGTAACAATTGTATTCTGATTCTGCACTTATTTTCTCATCTCTGTAGCTTCGGATTTTTTTTTTTTAATATTTATAATACTGAAGATGGCACTTGGAATTTGTTGTTTATGTAACTTCACTGCTTTTGTTTTATTCAGCTTGTAAAGACATTAAAGGAAGAATTTGGTTTTGTTAGTGCAAACCTTACTTTCCAAACCTTCATGACTGCATTCTATTTAACTCCCATGTAACTTTTGGATCTCAAAAATAGTGCCCTCATGTGAACACCCAGCAAAAACCAAGGACATTTGATTAAAGAAAAGTTAAATTGTAAGGTTAAGTCTACAGATGAGAAAGTGGGGAAGATTGCAAAATTGGTTTAATGCTGGAAACACACTGAATTTTTAATTTTTATTTTTTCAATTGCAACAGTGAACTTAATAAGGGCATGAGAAAAATAAATGGCAGTAAAATACATGCTACGAAATAGCATTTTTAAAAATAGAGTAGTCCAAAAGTAGAAATTAGACTTGTTAATTGGTTTCACTGTAGTGGAACTGTAAGACTAAGTGCAGTGGTATCGCTTCCAAATAATGTTTGAAAAACTAGTGAACATATTTATGGAAACCAGTTATTGTGTATCAGCCTCCAGTTTACTTCTCTACTGCTTTCTGACACAGCTTTCAAAGTGAGAACTTTCTTTTCATGTATTTAAACCTGTTTCAGTTTGGAAGCCCATCCTTAGCTAAAGCTTTTATATATTTTCGCTTTTTTTCCTAGGAATTTTTTCCTTCCTCTGAGTCTTTCCCCCCATATTAAGCAGTGTGTGCTAGAGTATGCACAGAAATTGAGAACTTTAGAGTATGGTAGTATAGGCTCATGTTATTTCCACTAACAAAACATACAGTTTGGTCTTTTGTCTTTATGGTACTCTTACCAACTATGTAATATAATAAAAGCTTTGTTGTTTTAAGTTTGGAGGTAGTCTGAATTTTACTGGGATTATTTGTATATTTTGAAAAATAACTAGCTAAATTTAATTTTACTCCTTTTTGTGCAGTGCAGTATATTTTTTTTAAAATACATTCTACCAATTAATTTTGGTATATAGACTCAAGTCTGTATGTGAGAATTATTGTATCCTTAATAGTTTCAAATACAAGTAGACAGGAGGAATACGAGTATGATATAATTAGGTGTGTTGGCATAAAGGGTAGTGAAGACACTAGAATTTACAACTATTTGTCTGCTTTTTCCTCTCTTTTTCTTTTTTTCCCCATGGAGTTTAAAAATGAGATGAACTGTTTTCATTTATTCACTCAGCTACTGGAGGAACTGATAATGGGTAAATTTGTTCAAATTTATTCTGATTTGTTCATAATCAGTCTTTATCCTCAAACTAAGTGACCCTCTTTCTTGAGATGGACTTCACTCCATTTGTGTTTGTGTGATGTAGCATGAGTGAGTTAGTGTCTGAATGAACAGGAGTCCTATCCAGAGAAACAAAGTGGTAAACACCAGCGGAACTCCTCCTTCGTCTTCTCTATATTACCTACCAAAAACTCTTCTGTGCCCGAATTGGGGAGGGCTGCTGTTGACCTTAAGTTAGGCAAAGTCTTCCCCCGCAGATAACCTACCTAATTGTTGCAAAAAGTCAACCACCATTCATCTGTGTGGACAAGTTTAGCAGGACAAGAGGGCTGAAATAGTTCATTTTAATTGTCTTACTAATTTAAGGCTTTTACAATGACACCTTCTGCAAAGGGAAGTGCTGTGACAGTATTCCTGGCACTAGGCTAGCTGCTCCTTTAGGCAATAAGGGCACGAATGGGAAATTGATGCAACTGCAAAAAGGGAGTAAATTGCACCTTTTATTTCCAAGGAGGAAATGCTGTACGGTGTAATAGAAATTCCTCTGCTGTTCACATTGGGTAGGTCTGAATTTGAGTAGTGCATCAGTCAGGTCATTACTTTGCCATGATACAAACTTCTCTTGTTATTTTGTGTATGTCAAACTAAAGCCACTCCTGAATTGGCAGCTTCAGGATTAAGTAAGTGGGCAGTTTTGGGCTCAATTACAGCAATTTGTGTTCAGTCAGATTGCATGTTTAAATGCAAGGTTTGACATGTCAACATTTTTCTCTCTCTTAAAGTAGGGCTATTTTTGTTCAAAGAAGTGAGTGTTTACATTTTGGTCATTACAATAGAAAGCTTAGTAAGCTAACTGAGCATAGCTATGGAGAGATGCTGTTCTTCAGGTTGACTTTTTTTAATGTATAACAAGTCTAGAAGCAGGGAAAAGAGAAAGGAAAGCATATGTGTGGACTTGATATGAGACTATTACACTGTCACACCTCAAACGAGCAACGTGCCTTTTTCTTCTTTCTAGCGATGCCTTCTGGGCAGCATTGATGCACGTCCCTGCTTCTGATAAAGATTTGGATGTGAAAAAAGAGCAGAGATGTTGCTCTGTAAAATCTATTTGAAGCCTGACACTTTGCAAACTCAGCAGCAACAGAAAACTTGAGTTTGTAAAATACTTCTACTTTACTTCTATTGATGCTACAGGTGATATTGGTGTGACTAACTCTAAATCTGTGTAGATATAAGAAATGCTATAAACAATTCAGTATTTTAAATGTGCAGCATGGCAGTGCTCCATAAGGGAGGTTTGTGATGTGGGTAGTGGGAAGTGAGTGGCCGAAGATAAGAAGCAGACTTAGATCTGAACTTTGTGCAAATGCTTGCTAGTTTGGCTCAGTAATGTTCTGTACTTAACAGTGCTTCATGAAAAGAAATGTGATTTTAGCATTTTGTAAATGAGCATGTTTATAACATGGGAAGAAAATATCTCTTTCTGGCCAGATATCTTACATTAATCTCTTAACTTTAACTAAGCTTATGCTGTCTGTCTTTCAGCATTTTTTAAATGTGATTTAACAATGAACTTTACTTTGTGAATTTTTCGATGTACACTTCTATGTGCATTGTTCAGCTTTTGTATGAGTTTATCCAATACTGGATGTACTATTCATCCCGTCTTATATCCTACACAGAGCTGTTAACCAGTTCAGTTTGTGGCTTTAGTAATTAGATTACTCACAGAAGACCACCAATAAGCACACATTATAACATAGATTAGGGTAGTAGAGATATAATTCAGAGATGTTGGAGAGGGGGAGATTCCACACACACACACTCTCCCCCACTTTGACTTAGGATAGTTGAAACACAAGAATGTATGCAGAAAACCTTGAAGCTGAATGCTGCATTGGAGTTGGTTACTGTATTTCTTAGCTTCCTTTATCACCCAATGCCCCAGTCCTCTTTCCTCTATTAGTTTGATTTTCTGTAATTTTATCTCAAGATTGTATTTGGAGTCTTCTAGTAGATTGTTTAGTGTACAAAATCCCTGAGACTATTCTTTTGAGACTACAGAGTCACACAGGGTAAAGGCTGTAGCGTTGGTGTGATTGTTAAATGAGCTCATTCTCTTTTCATGGTTGACTTGAAAATTTGAAAATTACATTTTGATGTTTCTCCAGCAGCTTAGTTATTTTGACTTAATATGCCCTTAATATTTTTTACAACTATTTTTGTACTTACCTAGATACTGAGAAAAAAAATATTCCATGGATTCAGAGTCCACTACTTGGAGCACTCTTCTTTGTATTTGCAGTTAACTTTGAGGAAGATGTGGGACAGCTGTTCCACCACAGAAACATGCCAAATTTCAAGACAGTATATCTGTGGACTAACCCTACAGTTATCTTCAAGATAAATGTGGGGAAGTGTGTTTCAGTTGTAGGTTCAAGATATTTAAGCCCTTTCTCTCCAAATAGAAGAATCAGAAGGTATAATGTTTAAAACATACTTTTTGTTTTCTTCTGGCTAGCAGCCCATACTAACATCAACTAGCTTATCCTAGCCTCCTTCTTAGTTTACAGTTCTCCTCTAAAGATAGATTAGTCATTGTTTCTGCACAGTAGCTTTTTTTTTCCCTGCAGCACTAATTTGATAGCAAGATTTCCTTTAGTCTCCATCTAACTCTATTCCAAACTTCTTCAGCTTCCAGCGTGGCAGAGGGTGTTCAAAATCTGTGATAACTCTGGCAATGATATTTCAATTCTTCTGCCATCATTGCACCAGAATACCAATAGAGAGTACAGTATTTCCTTGCTTGCTGCAAACATGTGTGAATGTTATGTATATTTGCAACCTGTCTTTGGGGCTCAACAACCCTCACTGAAATCCCATAAGAAGGTGTTGCTTTATGTTTTCACACTGAGTTTTAGTCAATAACAGGAGTTTGATTTAGGCAATACTAAAGGTGTGCGCAAGTTGATTGCCGTAGCTGCTAGGGATTTTTAAGTCTTTGTTGCTTGATGCATTTTCTTTCTGTATTTTCTGGTTGGAGGATAAAGTTCTCTGAGGTAAGAATGTGCTGGGCCAATACAGAGGCTATGGATGCACAGGCACATGCTGTTGGAGATTATTTTCATGTGGAATAGCAATACTCGTAGGTGCAGTTTTGCTTCCATTGCCAAATTATATAAAAACTTGCTCAAGCAAATAAAGGACTTGAGCCTTAATGCAGGGAAAATTAAGTCCAAATAAAATGTCCTGGTATAAACCATGCCAGAAAAGAAACTTCCTCCTGTCTGTTGGAATCTGACAGATCTTTACATTCATTCTTGTACTTCCCTGTAGGCATACTTTCCAGAGGTTGTCGGGCAACCATAATAATGTTGCTGAACATGCAGGTTGGCTAATTGGATTGTCCCCTTCTTGGGTTTTTTCTTCAAATGGTTTTGGTAATTTTTAATAAGGCAAACACATGCAAGTTGCCTTGTTGGCTGGTGTGATAAACGAAGGGCTTTGAAGAGTTCTGTGACATGTCAAGGACAAAATTTTGACGCTTAAGCAAGCTTTGACATTGCACTTAATCAGGAACATAAGAATTTGCCTCTGTCACTACAGAAGCCTTGCTAAATTCTGTTTTAATTTAGCACATTTCCCAGTTGTATTTAAACCAGTCTGTTCTAATGAGAATTTTTGGTTGAAAGGCAAACATGACTGGACCTGAGCAGCACCACAAAAATTTAGTATTCTGATAGGCTGAGAATTTCCTGCACCGTAATCTGTGTGACAATGTTACTTAACTAACAAAAAATGTGTTCAGAAAAATAGCAGTGCTTACAGGGTGAGATGCCATAGAAGTGACATATATCATAACAAGAGCAAGGCTTTTGTTCTTCATTACACTCACTGGAAAATATATTTAATATGTTGTTCAGGAGGCCCTGTTTCTTTGTGTCAGCTTAATGTGAGTGAGAACACTTCTTACAAGTGATGTTGAACTTGAGTGTCCAGTAGTTTGCCTGGTTGTTCTGAGCACATAAACTAAAAATGCTTGCAATTTGCATTTACATAACCAAACTTGCCTTGTATTAATTATTGTGAACCAACTTGATGTGGATTACTTACTTGTTTCCTTTATGTTTTTTTATCTGATTTCAGATTCACCAAGTTGAAGAGCCTTAACCTTTCCAATAATAATTTAGGAGACTTCCCATTGACTGTATGCAGTATCCCAACTCTGACTGAACTCAATGTGTCCTGCAATGCTCTCAGAAGTATTCCAGCAGTTGTAGGCGAAATGCACAAGCAAGTACTTTCTTAAAACTTAACATACACAGCCTGATAATAAAGGCAGCAAGCAGTTTCATGACTCTACATACTCTTGCTATGAGAAACAGTTCAAATTTGCTGGGTTTTCTCAGAGCAGACTGGCTTGTAGATCCATATGGAAGGAGTTTTGGATGGAGGGAAAGTACGCTTTGTGCCTCAAAGCTCTTTCCAGTCCCCAGCATTTGACACCAGGGAGTCACCTTCATGGTGAAGAAAATCTTTAAACTTCCTTGCTTATGTGCTTCAGCTGTCATGCAAGTTGCACTTCTGGAGATGTTTGAAGAAATAACTATCTAACACAGCCTACATTTCATACTTACCAAAGCCTTTAATTACTTGGTGGATATCTTCTGTAGCAGATGTTAAAGCATTATTCCTTAACATTTTTATTTTTGCTGCTCTTTTATGTATTTTATGTCATTATAACTGCAGGAAATTTATGTGTTTATAGGAAGGAAATGTGGTTTAACAGGTCACTCACTTTCTTCACTCTCCCTTCCCTGCCCTCACTTCTAATAGCTTGCAGACTTTTTTGCTGGATGGCAACTTTCTCCAGTCCCTTCCTGATGAATTGGAGCATATGTGTCAGCTCAGCTACATGAGTCTGTCCTTCAATGAGTTCACTGACATTCCAAGGGTACTGGAGAAGCTGACTGCCATGGATAAGTTGTGTATGTCAGGAAACTGCATGGATACCCTGAACCTACAGGTGTTAAAAAGGATGCCTCATATTAAACATGTGGATCTAAGGTAGGTATTAAGAAAAGGGGATAATAAGTGAGCCTAAATTATTGATGTTGAAATAACTTCTCCTTGGCTGTCAGAATAGTCTTCGGGTATGACTCTCTTGTGTTAGTTCATTGAACTATGTTCCTGGTGGTGTCACACATCTCACAGCACTTGCCGTGTCTTAGCGCTCTTCTTTGAGGAAGTGGGAGCATTTAGGCATATCAGTAGGTAGGAAGATGAGTTTTGGAGGAAATTAAAGATCGCACCAAAAGATCAAATAAAACAGAGCCTGGGACACTGGTGATTCCTGCAGTTCTTATTGCTGCAGTATTAATACAATATAGTGGTAGTCCCTGAGCCAAAAAGCCAAAAAGCTTCTGTCTGATATGTTACATATGTATGAGATAAAAAAAAGGGCAGTGAAGGTGAGAAGGCAAAACCAGATATCTTAATATTTCTTAGTATGTTAAAAGGCATTGCCCACCATGAGTAATGTTATTTTATTGATGCCCTCAGAAGAGTCTAAACAGATCATTATTACCAGTGGCTATGGTATGAGATGGTTCTTTATTCTTATGGTCTTTGGGGAAGCCTACTGCAGCAATTCAGCTGGGCAAGACTCAGTTCAGAGCCTGGACCATGACATCCAAGCAGCAGTGAATTTTGGAACCACTTAGTTAAGCTAAAGTGAGATAAAACTTTCTTTACTTTACTGCTCTATAGCTGTCAGATTTTGCAGTCAAGGAAGGGCCAGCATAAGTTAAGAAAATAGCTAAAATAAGTAGATGAATGCTGAAGCGTTTCAGGTGGGGTTAAAATAGTGATCATGTGGCTGACCTGGCTATGAATTCCAGCAGTGCAGTTCTAGCTCTCATTTTCTGCATTGAGCAGTGGTTCTTTGTGACGCTACCTGGAATAGTAACTATTGTACTTGCTGTGCAGTGCTTTGCTTCAATGAAATCAGAAGAAAACACTGCTTGTAAATTGAAAACAGAAAAGGTAGGGTAGTTTTCTTTTAACTGGAAGATACAGCTTCTCTGAAAACATGACTGTTACACTGATGGCAACTCTTCAAAAGCATGAGCAACAGCAGAACTGTAGGTATTTATCCTTATACTAGTATATATGTTTATACTTATACTAGTGAGGGCTCAGCTGGCTTAGTGAACCATCAGAAGTTACTATATGGCTTTTGGTGCTCTGGTCAGAGCTGGGAATTTGAAACTGAACTCTTTGGAACACTCTGCAAGTCTCAAACATTGCTGGGTTGTGGATAATCTCATTCAGTTGTAACTTCTGGGGAAGTTGCTGAGTATTGGCAGTGTCAATGCACTGCAGTGAAGTTGTGATTAAAATCTGTCCCCTTTATCTGACAGACCCACTCATCTTTAATTTTTGCTTTGTTTTCATTCAACACCCATTTTCAGGTCTCTGAATTTGCTCACTGTGAAACATGGAGAGGCAAGAAGCAAATATATGGAAATTCAAAAATCTCAATTTGGCCTTTAAATAGAGTCTCCCATATCAGTAGGTTACTCGTATCTGCCAGGCTTTTCCAGCAGACGCTTATGACAGAGCAGCAAGAACTTTAGAGGTTTTGTTCTTTTCCAAACTATTGGGCACAGATAACAGCTAGACCATCTTTTATTTTTATAGAAACAGTTATAGTAATACTTAGGTTCTTGCAGAGCTTTTCATAAGTAGTTTTCAAAGTAGTTTAGAAAGAAGCTTGGTGTCATCATTCCTTTGTCATGATGGATAAAGCAACAGAGCAGATCTATCCTGTTTTTCAAATGTGATAACAAAGGGAAAAGTATTAAAAATCAGCCTTGATCAGAACCTTGAAGGCATGCTAGTTTAATCCAGTGCAACTGATTGATTGTACAGTGGGCATTGGTTTGTCAGCAGGAGCCTGCCACATAATGGCACATAATCTCCTTTTTTGTCTGCAAGATTGAATTCAATTAGGAGATTGGAGGCTGATGAAGTAGATTTTCTGCATCATGTGACCCAGCTGGATCTGAGAGACAACAAACTTGGGGAGCTGGATGCAACAGTTTTTAACAACATTGAAGTGTTACACTGTGAACGGAATCAACTGGTAACCCTCAAAATCAGTGGATATTTTCTCAAAGCGCTGTACGCTTCCTCGAATGGTGAGTGCGTTTTCAGGGCAGCTGTGGTGTTGTCATATGATTTCTGTTCTCCTATCTTGTTCTCTGTGGAATGCTTGTGGAGTGCAGTGCATGTCATCAGGAGGCTCTTGAAATTACCCTGGATGAAAGGGTAATGTGTTGTGTGTCATGCTACTGTCAGTTCTGAACTTTAGAAGTGACTTTCTAATAACACTGAGCTACTGATTTAGAGGTGTAGAACCTCTGAAAACCTTAGAATTTGGGCTGAAATTCTTCTCTGTGTCAATAGTGAAGGTTCTTAGTTTGTCAGTTGTTTTGGCTATATTATTGTGTTGCTTTATTAAGGCCAAAAAGGAATAAACTGCTCCTCCCTGCATTGAAAAAGTTTGAGCAAGGGGCCATTTGTGAGACAAACCAAAACAATATCTATTTTTGCAACTACTTCTTTCTCCCTACTCTGGGCAGAAAGCTACAAAATTCATAATGAGTAATTTCATTTGTATTTGATAGTAAAAATAATGCAGCCTTCTCCAAGTGAATAACTCCTGTGTTTCATTTATAGGATCTGTTTAATGTGTCTCTGGAAATTGCTGTTACTTAAAATACTCAGTTTGCACCACCATTTTTATCACTTAGAGTAGTTCAATATGTAATAAAGACAATGCAAGCTCAGAGAGCTGTGAATTTGATGAACAGTCTGAACTGCTTTTAAAAGGCTGTCATCTTAGCGATATTCAAGCCTGTGCCTTCGTTAAATATTCATGTTACAATCTTTGTAGCTGAGAAAAGTTAACATAATTTGAGCATGTGCTGCTCAATGTGGGCTGAGAATTCAAGTCAACCCATATCCTGAAATGAACTGCCTATTTGGCCTTCCTGTTCCTGCTGACTAACCTCTCTATGCGCCCTCAACTACCTTGGTTTATCTCACCTTCCACAGAAACCGTGATGCTGGTTACAATTTCATTTTAGTGGATTTTTCTGTAGACTTAAATAAACGTCTGAGGGGTTTTTAACCTTAATACTAAGTATTAGTTATCTAAAAACATCAGGATACAAAGTATACTTTGTTTGCTTCAATAATAACAGTTCTAGTGGTGGTCCAGGTGCTATGAAAGGTCTGTAAGGCTGCCTGCAGCTGGGAACTGCACGGGCATGTAAAGGCTCATGTAATGTGTTGAAAATACTCTGTTTCTTGCCATGATATTGAGGATTCTGGTATTCTGAAACTTGATGTTCCAGAGTGGGGAGTTTCTCTTCCTATGATTGTACCACTAGTGACCAGTGGAAAAAAAATAGAGCATGTTTGTCACTCTTCTGCACAGAGGTCAGTGGAGGTGAAGTTACAGTTCTGTGACAAAGATGGGAAAATGAGAATTTGCCATAAAACTTTAAATCCCCCACTTCCTCCTCTATAATCAGTTATCTCTATCAGTTTCTGTCATAGCAAGTACAATGTACTAGGACAAATGCACTAAGATAAATAAAGAAACCGAACTGAATTCCCAAAGGTCCAGATCTTTTGATGTTTTTTAGGTTATTGACTTGCTCTGAAATCTCTGGGTGTTAGCTCTTAAAGTAATTCTTATGGAACAGTAATTTAGGTGCAAATCTTTTTCACCACTTTTGTTATTATATATATTTTTTCTTCTAGAACTTGTTCACCTTGATGTGTATCCAGTTCCTAATTGCCTGGCTTATATGGATATTTCTAGGTAAAACTATGTTTTTTCTTGGACCTGTGAAATATACCTCAAAGAGTCTTATATAACAATGATATTCACTGATATCTTACTGAGTGAGAGTGGGAGCAGAAATTGGACCCTGGAATATGAAAAGACTGATTTTCAAAGTTAGAGCATGGGCTCTTTTTCTGCTGGTCATTTCTTCCCTGTTTCCTTTTCATAGATTCCTTTTTTTTAAAAGTTATTACTGTTTTACTGCTAAAAGCAAAATGTACCTTTATAGTTAGAGGAAAAGAGTTTCTATGATTTAAAGATTTCCTGTGTAACAGAGTTACAATGTGATGATTAAAATGTACGCCAATCTTAGACATGTAGGAATTACTTTCTGGATATATCTTCATCATAAACCCAGCCTAGGTGATGGTTTGATAGTTTACTCATCAGTTTGGCAGCTCCTGCAGCTCATCTTTGTTCTCTGCAGCCCTGGCTGCTGCAGAGATGTCTGCAGTTGCTATTTGAAGGCATATGCAAATTTCACCTTAATGAGGGAGGTGGGATAAAGGAAGAATGGAAAAGGGAGTGTTCAAGTTTGTTTTACAATTTCGAGACTAAACCAGGAAAACGTTTATATATGTGCTCAATGGCTGTCTTACTTAAGAAATTACTCATCTGCATTAGAAGTGTGATAATCTCATTCATTAAAAAGCCTGCTTAAAGCACTCAAGCTATTGCAGGTGATCCCAGCAATTAGTGAGTTAACCTGAGCTAATGGCCGTCAACTTCACAGTTTCATCAACCCTGAGTTACCCACATTGTGCACCTAAATGTAACACAGTGGTGTGACTGAATAAATGACTTATTGAAAAGTGATCTTTGTAAACCTGTATTCTCCATTTACATTTGTAAGTGAAATTGGTATAGGATGCATGATTTTGATCACAAACCCCTTTTTGTGCTTCATTTCAGTGTGGTGGCATTATAACTAAATGGGTAAACTGTCTTGGAATTTGGGAAATCCATTTGAGATCAGAAAGGAAGCTATCTTTGAAGAGGGGTTGGGTTGCTATCACATATTTTGCTTAAAGACTATTGCAGAAATAAACTAAAGGATACAAGTACATGGTTGATTTATGTTCATGCTTTGCAAGCTTCCTATTTCTGAACTTCAGGTCTGTGAGTGCTTGACTATTATTTGATGCCCAGTTTTGCTTCTGTTTGCTAATTGAGGTAGTGGCATATGCATGCCATCTCCTCCATGTATCTTGTGCTACTAATTTTTGTCTTTAAGGCAGGATACAGGAGTACCCCAGAGTTGCCTATCTGCATGTTTTCAATGCAATATTTGAAAAACTTGACTCCAAGATCTTAATTTTCAGAAGGGTTAGTTTCTGTGAAGGCAAATACAAGAAAAGCAAAACAGTTAGCTTGAAAGATACACGCAAAAAATAATTTTTTTCTATTCAGTGGAATAGCTAAAGAATGGTAGAGTGGATTTTGGGATTGAATTTATGAAGAATCAAAGAGGTATGTTTCAACTGTGTAGGGTGTAAATATCTTCTCAGAAATTTTCTTC
The DNA here is from genome assembly GCA_013396655.1 of Campylorhamphus procurvoides. Taxonomy (NCBI): domain Eukaryota; kingdom Metazoa; phylum Chordata; class Aves; order Passeriformes; family Dendrocolaptidae; genus Campylorhamphus; species Campylorhamphus procurvoides. The sequence continues at coordinate 7,311 of WBMV01006284.1, read as the reverse complement.
TCCATGGAGAGATTTCATTTTTGGTACTCTGATAATCTTAATACTTCCCTGATAATTTGGAAGCAGTTTTTTCCATTTTCTTAGTGACTGCACATGTAGGGAGATAATAATGCTGTTAGCTTTCTTGCCCCCTCACTCAGGACTTGACTGCACTGGTAGTGCCCTTGCAGGAGGAGGGATGATATAATCTCATAGGAGACATGCTATGTAGCAGATATGTTTCCTGCAGGTATCTGTATTTCCCTTGAGGCTCTATTCTTAATAGCCTTTACATCTTGATTATCATTTAGTTACACCTCTTTGTGTTCTTTATTCATAGAAATCACCTGGAAAACCTACCTGAGTGGGTGTGTGACAGCAGGAAATTGGAAGTGTTGGATGTTGGCCACAATCAGATATGTGAGCTACCTCCCCGGTAAGTTTTGCAGACCACTTGCACAATGTGGAACAGGATAAGCAATTCAGAAATTATTGCTGATTCGGTGTTTAGCTTGTTCCAGTGACTGTCAGGGCTGTTTTATCTTTTGTTTAATTTTATTTTTACCTTGAGGAGTGTCATCATGCCGTAAGCTTCCACCCAGCCTTTCTTCTTCTACTTTCATGCAGAGTAAGTAGTGCCTTTGAACTCCAAGTGGAAGTTTTGAAGCTGTTCGTGTGGCTGTTCAGGCAGGAAAGCCCTTCATTTTTGGTACTGAATATTAAATATTTACAGCCATAATTTTGCATGACAGTTCAGAGATCCAGAACTTGTGATTTAGTTTCAGTGATGCCTAAAGACTCAAGTTCACAGCTGTGTTTGAGTGAAAAAGGGTGTAGAGAAGTTAAACCGACATTAAGCAACTAAAATCCTGTGAGTAGAGCAATTGCCTTCACTACAGAGATGATCTCTTTTCCAGGAGTATAAACTTAAATTTGATATATACAAATGATAGAAAAGAAGTGAACAGCAAGCAAAATAGGAGTTGAGTTTAAATAATGAATGGGTCTTACTAATTTTTTTTCTAGAGAAACCTGTTCCAGGTGAGTATAAATTCATGCCTTCGCTGGAAGAGAGCTGTCACTGTTGACTGTTTCATACACTTCAAAAGAGAAGTTGTGAAAGAGGGAGAACATACTAGGCACAATGGGTGAAAATGCATGGGGATATGCAGAGCCACTGAAGATTGTAGATAGATAGTATATATCATGAACTATTAAATATTTTCCATAAGGACTGTACAGAACAGAAGAACATCAGAAACCAAGAAGGATAGTTTACTGCATTAAGATGAATGTGAAATGTGGTGTAAACTTGGCAATTTTTGTGTTAGAAATGGGAAGAGAATAGAGTTCAGAAATGGGGGCAGAAGAGGATGTGAGGAGATTTACCAAGCAAGCTAACAGATTAACACACAGCCTATTAATCTCTGTTTTTTCATACAAAGTGAAACCGTGCCTACTCAGAAGGTGGGGCTGCAAAAGTTCGTTTGTCTTTCATTTGCACTTCATAACAGCCAGGACTACCGAGGCCTACAAGGTATCTCTGGGAGCTTAATGATCGGCTGAATTTAGGTACACTCAACATCCCAGTTGTCTCTCCTGCGATTTTACCATTAACCCCAGGAAACAACTTCTCTTTGAAAGCTCTTCTTTGTAGTATGTGTCCAGATAGCTTAGCTCCTAATAAGTCAGTTCACTTTTAAGGCCTTGTTCCATTCAAAAGAGGGCTTTGAATATCTGTAACACTTTAGGGAAATTTGGACTCAATTGCAAATAGCTCAACAGTAGTTCACATGGTGAAGTATCAAGTAAATATAAGTGCTCAGTAAGTGTGTTCATGTGCACTGCTGTGTGCTTTTTTTTCTACATAGAAAAGCACCCTGAAAACCTGTGAAGTTAGTGAGCAGGACTGTCCTAGGAGGCTGCTTGCAATTCTTAAACACAAGTGTTCAAGCCTTGAGCAACCAGCTGGTTCCTGAAGGGTGAAGGCTGCATGTTATCTAAACAAACTACAGTTGATGCTGTGTGTTTACCTCTTGAAACAGAAAAATAATCCTTGAAGGCAAAGAGTTGAAGCAGTTGAGGTAGAGGATTCTGTACTAATGTTTTTGTCTCAATTAAAGAAACTGGAAACAACGTCCTCTGAACTCTAATGCAACCATTTCAACTTTAAAAGTATGGAAAAATACAAAAAGGGTACTTGGTCTTAGCTATGCAGGACAAACGCATAAAATTGATGTTGCCGAAGATTACCCAAAGATAAAGAAAGTAAGAGTTGCCATAATGACCTTGTTGCCACCAGTGAATAGATGAATATGTATTTTTGTTCCTTTTAGCCTGTGTTTTTTAAAAGGTCTATTTGTATTAACATTATGTTCTCTTGAAGAGTTGCTTACTAAAGGAACTGATTGTATTCTTACACCATGCTTTCTCAGAAGGTGCTGATGTGCTTATCCTTAGAACTTACTGATTCCACCAAAACTTTAAGTGGGAATTGGGCAAGTGGGAAAGCTGCCCATAAGGAAGAGCAGTCCCAGCATCCTGGTTTCCTGCCCAGCTTCAGAAGTGAGCGTCCCAGGCTCATCAAGAGCCTGTTTAGTTAAATGCTGATGTTTCAATCTCTTTTCAGGCAGCCCAGTTCCTTCAATGCTTGTGTAACTGGAAAAATAAAAAGAAAGCAGATTAAAAAAACAAAACAACAAACAAAAAACAAACTAAAGACTTACTCAGTTCTTCTGAATTATAGAAAAGCAAATTGCTGGAGTTTTTTTGCCATGATTTGAACACCTTTTTTATTTTAAAATGACGCTACTCCCCCACCTGGCAGAAAAACCCCCAAAGTGATAATTTTTTTTCATTGTCAACTAATTCTGCTTTCTCCTCTAATGTTTAGTGTTGATGGTACTGGCCAGTCTTGATTAGGAAAGGAAATAGAATAGAAAGGCAAATCCATAACTGAGAGAGATTTTCAGGTAAAAACAGAGTGAAACAAAAATGATTAAATAATGAAAACATAATAGATAGGTTTATCACTATAGTAATGCTTTTCACCCTGTGTTGAGCCTTCTGGAATGATACAGCTGGCTGTTGACTTGTATCCACGGTCATAATACAGACAGTTGGGCCATCTGAGATAACTGTTAACACTGGCATACAGATACAGAGTATGACTGTATCTGTCAATAGAGTACTTGATTGATTATCTGATGCATTGTAGGGAAGGGGCAGGGAAGTTCTTTCTGGGTGTGTTCTATCTGGGTCATTGTGACAGAGGAAAAAAGATTTTTTTACTTTAATGCTGAGTAATTTGAGAATATTTGATTGAAGCAGGTCAGCATGTTACACAGGCTTGCCAGATTAAGCAGGAGAGTAGCAGGCATGTAAGACAGGTGGCAGATGAAGAATAATCGTTTTTTCTTAGTTTGCTGAAAGTGGTTTCTTTTCAAAATTTAGAGTTGCTCCATTTTTGATGTCTCCAGGTGCAGATTTTAAATTCCATATTACATGGTTTATACTGCAAGTTTTAGCTATACTGTGTGATCAGAACACCTATTTTTCTCTTTATATTGCCCTCTTCTCCCCTTCCTTTGTCCCACAGACCCACAAGAAGTAGAGCAAGGGGGATGGGACTTCAGGTCATCTGTTGCTTGGGAAAGCTCAAGAAAGTAAAGCCGATTAGATAAATTTCATTTGCCATAGAACTGGAAAGGAGGCTTTATGTTAGTCTGGTATTAACAGAAAAGAAAAATTGTGGAGGTGGGGAATTGCATTGGATTATGAGTCAGCACATAATGAGTAGAGCACTGTGAAGTTTCTGGGGTGACTGGTGATTTCACCCCTACTTCTGAAGTTCTTCCTGTAGCTAGGGGGATCCCACATGCAGATTTCTGCAGCCTTTATTAACAGTTACCTCCTTTATGGTCGTGTTTCTATATTCATGTTTTATACAGTGCAATAAAATAACCCTTTGTCACTACTTTCACTCCTGAATCATCCGTAAACCTCCTTCCCTGTGTCTGAACAACCTTTTCAAGAAGTTGGTGGAGAGTGGGAAGACATTCTTGGATCTGTGCACAATTAATATTGTGTCTTCTTGTCATAATCAGTTGGTTGAATCACTTTCTTGTAATGAACTGTTCTACCATATCTAAATTATCAAAGAAACTCTCCAGTTTAATTTTTTCTCATTTTTGGTGTTTATTTTTCTTAAGATTGTTTTCCAATAGTAGCTTGCGTAAGCTGCTGGCAGGACATAACATGTTAGGAAGGCTACCAGATCGGCTTGAACGAATGCAAGTGGAGGTCCTGGACGTGCAACACAACCAGCTCCTTGAACTGCCATCTAACCTGCTTTTGAAAGCAGACAGGTAATTATAAATAAATTTCATCTTTTTGACATGGATGTGATGTACCTTGTTTTGTGTGTTACTTCCTAGCTGAAAGGGTAATCTAAAGTTCTCCTAATTTGAAAATTGCCAAACTTTATGTGATAAGAATAGATATCTGTCAAATTCATCAAAACACATTATTTTTATTCTGGTTTTGTTGCCTTATGTGGTTGCTTCTTTTTTCCAGCAAGCTCCTGCTGAAAATGCTGAAAACTTCTTGAAATCTAGCTGTAAAGTGAAGCACATGCTATTTTCTACTGCATACACTGATATGGTTTAGTGGCAGTTTCTTTAAATACATATTTCTTAGGCTGGTTTGAGGGAGTGTGAAAGCTTTTTTTTCCCCCCTTCAGTCAGAGGCTAGAACTTATTTATACCTGTCAAACAGAACAAAATATGTGCATAAAGCTGTTAGAATAATTCATTTATTCCCCTGTCCTTGCTTGGTGAAATTTTTTTATGTTTTTCAAGTATTTGTCATGAATTTAGGCAATGCCAGCACTTGATCCTCTTTCTGGATTCTTATTTTTATGCCACTGTTTCTTTAGTTTCAAATTCTTCGTAGTTTTTTTTTGCTGGATACAAACATATCCTTAAGGTGGCTATGACTGAAATATAGGGGGATGGTGGATGGGCTGTCCCTACTTGATGTCAGCATTCTGTGCACCTCTGTGCTTCCATGTATAGTCATGGGATTTCTGAGCACATGTGTCTTTAGAGGAAAACTAAGATGTCTATTTGGACTAGAAAAAAAGGGGCCTCCTTCCCAAAAGGAAAAAACCAACACCCCACTCCTTTAAATTTCGAACAAACTTTACTTAGGAAAATGTATAGAAAAGCATAACAGTTCTTAACTACAAATATATACATATATATATATATATCTAAGAGCAGAGTAAACAGCAACACCATAACAAAAACCCCCCAACTTTAAATGAGTTCTATCTCTGCTCCTTTCGGTGGAGTTATATGTATGGGCAGCAGGAGGCAGTGCTGCACCTTGGAAGGCAGTGGCCGTGAGGGTCACTCCGGCGAGGGGAGATTGGGAGACGCTGGCTCCGACACTTACGTGGGGGTGCTGGCCGCCATGAGTGATGAAACCCTTCCCATGGGCAGTGCAAAGACCCTCTCACATCGTCCTTTGTCCGAGAAAAGGAAGATACTGCAAAGAGGTGGGGGGAAAGGCAGGGTCCAGCAGCTCCGCTACAGGCAGCGCCAACTCCCAGGAAAAGTCTGCAGCAAAGTCTAGGTGGAGATGACTGCTTCCCTCTCCGAAGAACAACACAGGTCACCTGGAGCTGCGGCTGAGCCAAGAGAAAAGAGCTCCCTCCAAAATGTTTCCACCAGCCCAGCACCAGTGACTTGCACCTCAGCAGCCCTTGAGAAATGTAGTCCAGCACACAGGAAGAAACCTCTCTCCCTTCCCCCTCACCTGCCCCCAGAAAATCGGGTTGTAATCTCAAGCACCCAGCCACCCCTTTTGTTAGCTAATGGTGAGTGGGGGGAGAGGGGGTTGGGTGTTAGCTCCCAAACTCTATGTTGGTGGGGAAAGAAAAATTCCATGACACCTTCTGAAACTATAACAACATGCATAATTTAACAGACGGTGAGATTGTGTGCTGTGGGATTTTATTTCTGATCCTAGCTGTGACAAAAGCAATACATAGCTCCTGGATTTTTTGAGAGGTGGGGAAGCAAAAAGGGGTGCTAAACTCCTTGGCAGAGCTCCTCTCCCAATTAAGATTATTGCAAAACCCGAATTTTATACTGTTGTTAATTCTGTCATAAACATCTAGTTAAATTTCCTGCAATTCACTTGGAGAATTAGGGTGGTGGTTGAGATGCTTTCTAAAGTCTTTTAATTATCCCGAGTTGAAATACATATCTGTTCACTTGGAAAGGAAAGAAACCTTTAAGTTTCAGAGAGCTACTGGCATATCTGAAAGCAAAAACAGGAATAATTTTGGAAAATTTCTATTAAAAACAGGTTGTACTTCTAGTATATAGTTCAGTGCAGTTTTGGCGGAGAGAAAACCTTTTTTTTTGCAATTCATCTGTAGGCAGCCTTCTTTTTCACCTTATGATGCCGAAATGAGTAAGTACAGGCTAAAACCAGGATGGGGGATAGATTCCCAGAGCTTTGCTAGAAGTGTGCGCAGAAGACCTAGAATTAAAGAACACATTAAATAACAATGTTAAATTGCTGATTCAGGCTTAGGGTATTTTTTTGCTCTGCAACTTTCAAGCAGTACAGGGCAGAGGTTTTCAAAGTCTTCTACACGTCTTAGTAAAGTCATGTACTATCACAGCAGGTAAACAGAGCTGATCCGTTTTGGCATCTCGTCACCACCGCAGCTTCCTTCACTTTTGATGATAGTAGAAGCAGTTAACTTGGACAGGGTTTTCTCCATTGATCCCTGCCCCTTAACTAGTTTAGGTGACATGGCTTGCAAATAGCTTGTCCATGCAGGTGCTCCTATGGCTGCTGCAAAAGTGAGAACTGTGAATGAAAACAGCAGTACAGATTAGTCAGTTCCAGGCATGCTGCACCTCACCTAAAAAATCCATTGCACAGGCTTTAAGTGTTCACCCACACTTGCAAAGCCCTGTAGCGACAGCTGAGGGATGAAACGACAGGTGATAAGGTGCATTGGAAGCTGCAGCCCCAACCCTGCATGCAGGAGGTTCAGGACATTGGTCGCTCGAGACTGACCCAGAGATGACAGTCTGGTTCATCAGCATCCTGAATGACCAAGCAGCATTTTTCGGGGAGAGCACTGCTTGCTCCACATGGAGAGGGGCCTAGAAAAGGTGGCCTAACCAAAGCTCATCTCCACCCTTCACCCGGTTGGCTTACCGCGGCCAACAGGCATCTTCCTTGGGGTCAAACAAAAACAAAGAGACAAAAGCATACACTTGCTTCCAAAGGTGTGCCAAAACTGAC
>WBMV01006282.1:0-32000 GCA_013396655.1 Campylorhamphus procurvoides | reverse complement strand
GAGACCACTCCAAACCCCGAGCCGGGTGCTGCGTTTAAAAGTGCCGCGGCGCTTCAAAATGGCGGTGGTGCTGGCAGTTGTGCAACCTCCACGAGCTCCGGCGGCGGTGCTGGCAGCGGCAGCAGCTCAGAGGTCCCCCCGAGTCACGGTCCAGGTGGCAGCGGCGATCCCAGTGGCGGCGGCGGCGGTGCTGGCAGCGCCGGTGGTGAACCACTGGACCGTGCCTGTAATGCGGCAAATAAAAGCGGCAGGGACTTCCCAAATCGCGCCGATGGCTCTGCATGGGAAAGCGGTGGCGGGACTCCCCTTACCCCTCCATCCCGGGATGGCAGGACCCCCTGGGGTGGCGGCGGCTCCCCAGAGCATGTTGCGAGCCCGCATGGTGGCGAGACACCCCCCNCCGGTTATCTGATCATAGGTTTGATTGTAATACTGACAGTCCTACTTCTTACGTTATGTGTTTTTTCTTGTGTTAAGCAATTTTTTTTCAAGTCTATTTCAGTTAACCAAGCATCTGCTTTAAACACAAATGGAGAAGATGTCAGAGGACACTGCCTGAGGGACTGTAAAGATAGCCAAGGTGACCCTTTCCTGGACTGGATGCAGCTGACCAGCAAGTGAACAACACCAGAAAACTGACAACTACCTCAGAAGCTCATGTTTTAAAATATGTTTTGTAGCATAGATAGTGATTTATTGTATTACATAGATAGTTATTCCCCTATATCTGTATGTTTTTGGTGGTGGTTACCCAGTTACCGGTTTCTTATTGATTGTGTATTCCCTATTCTTTTACTGTCTGGTTTGTGATGCTAAACCCAGCGTCATCATGTGAAGTTAGCCACGCCCCATCTGTATTCCCCTCATTCCCTGTAAGCCCTTCCCCTCCTTGCCATGATCCGCCCCTAACTCCTCCCACTTTCCAAGCTTCTCCCTGAAACCTATACCCATCCTGTGCTCCCATGAATAAATCAGTTCTAGCCTTCACCCCACATCGGCTGGGATGTCTTCCTTCCTCCCTCCGGAACACGGCAAGACTGTACAAGCATTCAGGAATCAAGTTTAGGAAAGGTAAAGCCCTCACAGAATTTAAACTGCCCAGGAACATCCAGGGTAACAAGAAAAGCTTCTCTAGGTATGTGATGATAAAAGAAACTAGGGAAAATGTGATAGGATGTGGGGGACCTGGCTCCCGAGGAGGTTGAGAAGTCTGAGATACTCTATGATTCTTATACCTCAGTCTTCACCAGCAAGTACTTCAGCCACACTGCCCAAGTTGCAGGGAGTTAAAGCAAGGACTGGGACAAAAAAGTACCACCTGCTACATGAGAAGACCTGGTTCAAGATCAATTAAGGAACCTGAAGGACACAAGTCTATGGTAACTGATGATATATCAACAGGTTCTCAGAGTAATAGAAAATGATGCGTACTGGCTAAGCCAATACCCATCATGTTTGAGAAGTCATAGTGGTCTGCTGAAGTTCCCATTGAGTGGAAAAGGGGAAACATAAATCTCATTTTTAAAAGGGTAAAAGGGAACACCCAGGGAACTGCAGGCTGTCCAGGTTCCCCTCTGCGCTTGGAAAGATCATGGAGTAGGGTACTCCTGAAAACTACACTGACACACTTAGCAAAAGGTAATTACTGACAGAACACGGATTTACTAGGGGTTAATTGTTTCTGAAAAATTGTTGGCCTTCTACAACAGGATTACAGTGATGGTGGATGAGGGAAGAATGATGAATGTCATCCACCTGAACTTGAACAAATTATCATAATTTGATACTGTCCTGCACAACAACCTTGTCTCAAAACTGGAGGGACATGAAACTGATGGATGGACCACCTGGTGGAAAAGGAATTGGCTAGATGGTCACAATCAAAGAGCTGAGATCAACATGACGCCCAGGTAGATACTGGTGGCAAGTGGTATTCCTCAGAGGTTGGTATTGGGATCAACACTGTTTAAATCTCTGGTAATGTCAGTGACAGAAGGATCGAGTGCATCCTCAGCAGGTTTGCTGATAACACTGAGCTGTGTGGTACAGTGAAAACACTGGAGGGAAGGGATTCCACCCAGAAGGACCTTGGCAGGTTTGGGAGGTGAGCCTGTGTCAACCACACGAAGTTTAACATGCAAGGCCTTGCATCAGGGTAACCCCTGGCACAAATTCAGGCTGGCACAAATTCATGCAGCCCTGGGGAGACAGACTTGGGCATGCTGGTCAAGTACAGCATGAGTCAGCAGTGATTCTATGAATATGTTCCAGGGAGGGTTCAGGGGATGTTGAAACTGAAATTAAGATACTGTTGAAAGCTTAACCCAAACAGTTGTTTGATTAGAAAAGGTGGCCAAATAAACAGGAAATCCTAGAGAGAGGAGGAGGAAAATAAGCCCTACACCCAAATTGCCCAGGTGTTACTTACAAGATATTAGAACCCCAGAATGCTCAGACTTCCCAAAGCAGACACTGCATCCTCAAGTGTTAGCAGGCTCACAGGATGGTAAGCATCCTCATCAGAGGCAATGTTATCTCTTCATATGAAGCAAGTCCCAAAGCATGAGCCACTTGCTCTTTATCTAATTTGCTAAATGTCACCTTTCCCGGGCAGGTGTGGCCAGCACTGCTCAGCCAGAAGCCCTTTGTCCTTCTCCCTGTTTTGTAAGGGGCATTCCTTCTGCACAGGTGTGAGAGCATTGGGATTTCCTTGTGCCTGCATGGTATATTCCATGGGGGCTTTATTAAATAGGTCTGGGGGCTTATTTTATCCTCCTCACTTTCTACTTCAAGTGCCATTGAAGGGTCATCAGCCAATAGTTAGGGCTCAATCAATTTTTTTTGGTGAAAAAACTTACATACTCTCTCTTTTCTAATAAGCTGCATTCACGTTATTTTTTTAAATACTAATATGTATGTAGTCAGTTTTATATTGTGTCTCTAACAGTGGAAAGGAGAGCTCATTTTCCACTGTTTTAGGTCCTTCTACATGGGTTAAAAAGAAATGCAATGAGAGAGTATATCTTATTCTGAAATGACAGATTCTACTACTTTTAAAGCTAACGGATTTTTTGTTTTGTGGAACAGACTTAAAGCTTTTCTCCTTAATGCACACTTTGTAAAGAAGTCGATGGTAATAACTGGTGCCAATTTTAGTTTGAAGAAGACAACAACGAAAGTTTATTTTACTGAGGAACAGTAAATATGCTTGACAGTTTATGCATCTTAATTATGATACAAATTATTCAGCATATTTTTCATCTGTAGTACATGTCATTGGCTGCTAAATTAAGCATTTGTGAAAAATCAAGCGACGTGACGGATAGGTTTTACTGTGGTCAGCACGGTATGCTGAGCAGGGTCACACTTCAGAAAAGGATACTGAAATTGTACTGGTATTGTAAATATTAATGCATCACTAAGAAGGATTTATTTAATGATCAAGTTATTAGAAGTTGGTGCTACTGGGGGCATGACTTCATTGAGTAGGGCTGCTGTTTTTTTATGTTTTGGCCATATAAGATAGTTCTGGTTTCTGATATCAAAGCAAATCCAAGTCATTTGTACTATTTCCAGTGGAAAGGCAAATGACCAGAAGCATGTAAATTAAAACAGCATTAACTCTCTTGAACTCTACAACAAAGCTAACTTAGCTGATTGTCATGGCATGACTGGTAACTGTCCTTCAGCCTAAATCAAGAGTCACAGAGCACTGCATGGAATTGATGTTTTTCTCTCTTTCTATGCAGTAAGATGCTCTCATTCCTGTGGTTATTCCCTCTTTAGTTCAGACTCTGTGTATTCTGCTTTGCCAGGAGCAGAATACCCACACAGGCCATGCACAACTGATCTTTAAGTGAGCAGATTGTCCTTCCTATTACTTTATTTATATTCATTAGGATGCTACAGATATCTTTTCAATCTTTATTTTAGAAAAATATCTAAAATACATAAATTATTATTCTTTTTTTCCCACTCTTGTGTAATTTCCTTAACATTTCACATGACAAACTTGTGTGCGTATGAAAAAAAACAAAACTCTTCTTCTCAAGAATCTTAAAATTTTGCAAGTTAATGAAACGTATGTGATCAAACTTTAAAACATCAGAATATGAAGAAAAAACTGTCTCTGGAGCTTTTACTTACTAGCAAAACTATGAGTTCTGAATTTATCTCTGAAAAATTTTCTCAGTTTTGTGTTCATATGATCCATTTTGAAAGTTACTGGGCAATTAAGTAGACAAAAATTCTGTTGAGTTCTCCTCCTAAGGGAAGCTGAGCATCACTATTTCTTGCAAATCCTGTGAAATGCATTTGATGGCATTTGCTGCTGTGTGTGCTTAGCTCCAGGCTAGCAATCAGTACCTGCCAACATTAGGGATCTTTATATTCTCAATTACCAGGAGCTACACAGAAAACAGATTAACTCTGAAAGGAAAGCTTGGGTATTGTCATCATGATAAGGCCAATTTTCTTGTGTTTGCATATACCTGTTTCCTTTATTATACTAAGTACTTCCTCTTAATTACTCACATTTTTAATGGAAAAAAAAGAATGTGTTCTTTTTTCCTTACTGAAACACCATAATAGTATCTTTATTAGATTAACGTGGAAATGTAATGACAAAAGTTAATGACATAATATTTCATTTTTTGTTTTCATAAGTTAACTATAGGGCTAAGGAGTAGGTCTTTTTGTTGGTTTTATTTTTGGGGTTTTTTTTGCATTGTAGAAATCCCAAACCATCCCCAATCATTATTCTTTCTAGTTTATAGTATCTTCTAAAAATCTAATAACTTCTTAATATTTGAAAAAAATCCACTCTAGGGTATGGATTGATACTTTTGTATGCTAAGGTCTTTATCTTGGAAGAAATAAATCTTGATTCAGGAATTATGAATACATTACTGGATGCATTATGGAAGAGAAATGTAATCTAGGTGTGATTGAGTCTCAAAAGAAATTGAAGACTACAGATTCAGTTTGTTGTTCTCTGTCACATACACTCAAGGGCCATGGGGAAGTCACAAATCTATTCGTTACTCACAGTGCACACCACTTTTCTGAATTCCAAAACCTCTGATTGCAGATGCAACTGATATCCCACCAATATATTCTAAAACACAATTTCTGTCTCTGCCTCACATGGGTAGAAAAAGCCAGAAAACACCTGAACTTTAATGACTCTAATGGATTAAATAATTTTAGACCCATAAAATATTATTCTCCCCTATGGCTGGAGTAAGATCTCACCAAGACAATTAATAGTAGCTACTTTGGTGCCTTAAAATATACATGAATGTGCTGGTTTAAAGGTAAACCGGCAGGAGAAATGGACCCACCGCAAGAGAAAGATATTACAATAAATACACTGACACAAAGAGAAAATTGCTCTCAACTCACCAAAACCCAGCAGTATAACCCAGCGTCCAGGGACACAAGCCCAAAGGGGTTTGTTAGCCCTGTGCTGAGACCCACGTGGTTCCCCTGAGCCCAAAGCAAAAGGAAGTGAAGAACCTGTTGGTGCAGATGATGGCTGTGGTCTGGTCGGGAGTGGTGGTTTCCTCTTGTCGAGGTCCTGATGCTCCTCTGGATCCGACAAGATGTGCTTGAGATCTCCTGAGCCCTGTTTATGTACCCTCATGGAGCACCCTGTCCCTCCCCCAAGGCAGGGACTCACACAATGGGTGATTAACTCTGTGAGTCATGGGGTATTGTTGAACCGTTGATCGCCCATTAGCAGCCACGCCCCCTCAGGCTGGGTGTGAAGGTGCTAACGACTCCCTCAGCTGCTGCAAATGGTCCATTGTTCTTGGGAAATGAATAGAGGGGGGTAGAATGCATAGCTTTGATCACTCCCACACAGTGATAACTGGTCCCTCCTGCTGAACTAGGACAATAAACATACTGACAGAGACGGATAAATATTGGAAATGAGATTCTGAAACATTCCAGTTGTCAAGTAATAATGGATTGTTATGAACTTTCTAATCTATTTATGCCCTGTAAAATTTGTATATTATTGTTCATTCTATCTCAAACAAGATTACAAATTATTCCTCATATAGCATCCATTCTTTTAGGAATTAATTGCCACTGATTTGGATCAGATTTGTGTTTTCTGGCTTGTATAACAGGAATAAAGAGTCCCTGTGATGTAAGTTAAATGTGTTCAATGTAAGTTAATTGTGTTCCCTAGGACTCCAGCTTTTAGTTCCCTGTGTTGGCCTTTGCTCATTTCCAAACATTAGCTTTATTTCAGAGGGAGGATTTAGCTTCCTGCTAATCCTGTCCAGATCAAGCTTTTGATTTTGTTGCTGTGGAAAGAGGTGTCTATGCTGTGGAAAAAAAATAGGAGCAGTAATTCCAAGCCATGTTTTGCCAGCAGTTTTTAACCACTAAAATCCCTGAGGAATTATGCCTTTAAGCCAGTGAGTTACCTGTGCCCTGCCGTTGCTGTCTCTTGGCAGTTTGCAGGAACTACAGTGTTGTTCCACTCCCTGTTGTAGCCATCAACATCAGATTTTCTTCCTGCCTATAATTGCTTACTCTGTACGAAGTCTGTGAAAAAACAAATTTCTTGTAAACCTGTTTTTATAGCTTCAATTCTCTTCGACACTGGAGACACGATAGGTGACCAGTTGCATGAAAGGTAAGTCTTATGCTCTCCAGACTTTTTTTTTCCAAAACGCAACGCATCAGTGAATTGTGAAGGTAACTAAGGACTGAAAGAGAGAAGAACATGTGTGGAATGATTGCTTCACATTAGAGAATCACAGAATATACTGAGTTGGAAAGGACCCCCAAGGGTCATTTATCCCAATGCTTAGGCCTGCACAGGTGCATCCCCAGGAGTCACATCATGTGCCTTGGAATAAAGTCCAAATGCTTCTTGAGCTCTGGCTGCCTTAGTGATGTGCCCACTGCCCTGGGGAGCCTGTTCAGTGCTAGCCACCCTCTGGGGGAAGAATCTTTTTCTGATGTGCAATGTAAACTTGCCCTGACACAAAGCCAGGCCATTCCCTGGGTGGTATCAGTGGTGCTACAGAGAAGAGATCAGTGCCTGCCCCTCCTCTGCCCCTCCTGAGGAAGTTGTACCTACAATGAGGTCTCTCCTTCATCTCCTCTCTTCCAGCCAAAAACNTCCAGGCTGAAAAGACCAAGTGACATCAGGTCCTCCTCACACGCTTCCCCTCAAGGCCCTTCACCATCTGTGTTGTGCTCCTTTGGACACTATCTAACAATGTCTTTCTTACATTGTTTTGACCAAAGCTGCCCCAATATTGCAGGTAAGGCTGCCCCAGTGCAGAGCAGAGAGGGACAATCCCCTCCCTTGCCCAGCTGATGATGCTGTGCCTGATGCCCCCCCGGACATGGTTGGCCCTCCTGGCTCCAGGGCACGGCTGACTCATGTCCAGCTGGCCACTGACCAGGACCCCCAGGTCCCTTTCCATGGCATTTCTTTCCAGCATATCACTCCCCAGCCTGTACACTCAGGGTTGCCCAATCCCAGGTGCAGAATCCAGCACTTTCTCTTGTTTCATAGTTGATGATGGCCCAGCTCTCTAATTTGCCCAGGTCTCTCTGCAGGGCCTTCCTGTATTTGAAGCAGTCAACATCTCCTCCCAGTTTTGCGTCACCTGTAAATTTGCTAACTGTCCCTTCCAGTCCTGCATTCAAGTAATAAATGAAGATGTTGAGGAGCACAGGGCCCAAGATGGAACCCTGTGGAACCCCATGAGTGACATTGTGTGTAGGAGCCAGGGTGAATAGTCTAAAGGAAATACCTCTTGCCACCTGAAATTACAAGCTTGTGCATTTGGTGGGTGAGTGAAAATATTGAAAACTGAATAGCTTAGAAGGCAATGATTTTTTTCAAAAATAATTTTCATCCAGAGACACAAAAATTACAGACTACATACATAGAAAGAGATGATTATTTGTGTTTGACTTCAACAGCAGATAGAGTTCTAAAATTTTCTTCTGCTGCTCATATGAACATTTAGGTTTTGAGAAAACACAACAAATCTAGCCTTATATAATTTTCTTTTTAAATAATGTTAAGATTTGTTAGAAATTTAAATGTTATTAGGTGTTATTTTTTGAGTTAATTTCTTCTCAGGTTTTAGAAATGTTATTGCTTAATGTCTGTGTGGCTATGAATTGGAGGTATATGAAAAAATGAGAGAGGCCAAGGGAGAAAAATGTGGGGAAGGAGAGATTTCTATATTGTAGAAGTCAATCAGAAGTTATTCAGGAGTGCTGATATTTAATATCAAAAATGAAGTACATCATTTGCAAACAACATACAGGTTGCAATACGATAACTAAAGAGATTTCCTGAACAGTTTGAAAACCAAACATTTATAAATATCAAAATCTGTGTGTACTTAAGTGTAACAGTCTTTTGAAGCAGGAAAAAAAGTCTGTGGAAGGATACAAGAGAACGTTATACTGAATTGTTCAGAAAATATGAAAACCACTGTGTAATTCATTCTAAGCACCACTGAGAAAAGCCAGTCTCCCTCTTCTTTGCAACCTTCCTTCAGGTGCTTGTGTAGATGGATAAAATACCTCCAGATCCTTTTATTCAGGCTAAGCAGTTGCAGTTCTCTTAGCCTTTCCTCACTGAAAAGGTGCTCCAGTCCCTTCACCATCTCAGCAGCCTTCATTGGACTCTTGGCAGTGTATCCATGTCTCTCTTGTATTGAGGAGCCCAGCACTGGACAGAGCACTCCAGGTGTGCCCTCACCAGCACTGAGGGGAGAGGAAGGATCACCTTTACCATCCTGCTGGCAATACTTTGGCTAATGCAGCCCAGAGTATCATTTCCCGTCTTTGAGGGAGGGCACACTGCTGCCTCATGCTCGTCTTGGTGTCCACAACGACCTTTTATTCCAAGCTGGGCAGCCCCCAGACTGCCGGTATCTGGGTTTGTACCTCCCCAGGTGCAGGACTTTGTACTTCGCCTTGCTGTATTTCATGATGTTCCTGTCAGCCCATTTCTCCAGCCTGTCCAGGCTGTATGGCAAGTCTTCTGAATTTAGGAATTTCTCCTGGTTACATATCACAGGTATGTGGGAGCATAAGGTATGTATTGAGATGAAATTCCAGGAGTAGGTCTCATGTTCATGAAAAATGGGAAATTCAGAATTTTTTTCAGTTCCAAATTTCATCTGTAAGTAATGTAAAAGTAAAGATTTTACAAGACCCACTGGAAGGGTACTGAAATTATCCGGATTCAGTATATAAATCAAGTGATGATATTTTACAAAACGAAGGAATTTGTCATCAGAACCATAAATTTTCCATTTTTTGCATTCTTGTTCCAGTCATCGAAAGCTTGCAGCCTGTTTAATAGAATGTATCAAACATGTTTAATAGAAAATATCAGCTAAAATTATTGCAACTATACCTTTTTAAATATTTCTGCCTCTACAAAACCAAAACTTTAACAACTTGCACTCAGTATTGATATTACACTGTTCTCGAACTCGGTCTGGCTGGGAGACCATTAATTTTCTTCATAGCAGCTCACAGATTTCTGTGTTTTATGTTTTTGACCAAAACAATTCAGTGCTTGCGTAGCATCAAAGCCCTCTCTGTTCCTCACACTGGTCCCACAGCAGATGGACTGGGCAGTGTGCAAGGAACAGGGAAGGGAGAGAGCCAGGTCCGGAGCTGTACTGACCAAAAGGATAGATCATGCCATATAAGCTCATGCACAGCACTAAAAGAAGAGGAGGGCTCTTAGCAGGGGTAGATATCTGGCTCTGTAAGTAGCTGAATGTCATTTCAAGTGTGGGAGATGAAATGCACTAAACCTACTGTTCAGCCTGAGCAGACAGGCTAAACCTCTTCTCAATAAAATTGTTGCCAAAGCCTTGAATCTACAGGCAAAAGGGAATCTCACTGAAATTACCCAGACAATGATAAGAAAGGACAAGATTTACAACACAAAGTTATGTATACCAATACAATCTTCATGCATGTGTCATAAACTGTACATTGGAAGATTACTATGATAATGTCAGTTTTAGTGGGTTTTTTTTGACTAGCTGGGGAAATAACCCAGAGTTCAGTTCTTTTGGAATCTCCGTGATGGCAATGAGAAATTCTGTTCAACCACAAATAAAATATTTATTTTGTAATGGAAGCTGTCTTACATTTTGGATGTTATAAAGGACAAACATAAAAATTAAAGTTACTTGAAAGTCTCTTTCTGAAAGCTCTTTTTAAATTTCAAAAATGTGTTGTTTTGCATTTTCAGTCTGACAAAGACAAAATAATTTATAATATATTTATTTTTGAGTGATGACATTTAAAAATTCCTCATTACCATTTTACAGAACAAAATGAAAAAATTCCATCTAATAATGAAAATTCAAACAGTTGTTCATGTTGGTATGACTGCTTCAGACTACCAAATTTTCCATAGGTTGTGCTTTAAATCTGTTTCTCACACAGTCTAAGTACAGATCAATGGAAATGACAACCAGACAAACTAAAAGACAAAGAGCAAATTATCATACTTTATGGTGAAAGATTTTTTCATTACCAGTTTAAATGATGGTTATTGACTGACTTGGTTTTCTGGTTTGATTTCCATAAGATTATGTCATAATTAATCTTTGAAATAACTTGACTTTGGGTAAATATCTAATATATTATAATGATCAAGAGGAAAACTAATAATGCTGGAAAAATCTCAATATTTTAAGCTGTTCTTTTGATTTTTGGTCACCTAGGGATCCAGCTGATTTCTGTATTCTCTGCATTCTTCAAAGAATACATTTCACTTTCTAATAAAAGACCAGATTTTAAATAAACAGAAGATTCAACTGACTCAAGAATAAAAAGTCTAGAAATAGAAGCTCAAATGTATTAGCAAAAGTTTTGCATTGGAGTAAGACTGAGTTAGTGTTTGGCACCTACAGCTAAGTCCAAAATAATATATTTATTTATATCTGTGTCTGTTGTTTAGAATCATGAAAGAAATGCATTTGCTTGAGTGACTTCCTTGGCAAAGTCACATTGAATAAAACCACCACTTTTCAATATAGTAGAGGTCTTATATATATTTGTATTTTCTTTATTTGTGGGGCTTAGACAGTGGAAAATAGTTGCTGCATCAACTGGTTTATTCACAAATATATGTTTACTTGTCTTAAAGTTCAGCTAGATGAGAACATATTTTCCTTAAATTGTGCAATTTATTAAAAACCTGCTAATTACAAGCCTGTTTTCTGGTATCCTATGGGTAAAAGCAGAATCTGGGCATCCATATTGCTTACATATTGATGTGATAAAAAGTTCCTTCAGAGCATTGGAAAACCAAAATCCCAATTATATTTTTTTTACTTTGCAACACTGAAACTAAGTCTTAAGAAAAAAAAGTGGAATTTTCTTCCCTTTCAGTCTATTATCCACAGAATACTATTCAACCCAAATGCTCTGTTAACACTTAATGTTTTCACTTTAGCTTATGAGATTTGAGTTCCCTTTAGATTATATTGAATATACTGAGTTAAACATGTCTTTTTTTTTTTTCCTGGGTTTTCAGTAGATGATTTTGTGTACTGTTGGAGTAGATCTTTTGCAGATGAAAATCAACAAAACTCCAACAATATGAACCAGACTAACTGGCATGTAATGATTTCAGATGTCAAATGGCCATCTGACATGAAATGGAGAACAGATATATATGGCAGGTCCTTTTCATAATTTAATACAGCTCCCATGACATACCTACAGAGGAAGTTCATGTTCCTCTGTATAAAAGAAATATGAAAGGAGAACACTCTTATAAATCACCACAAGTAATAAAAATAAATATTGTTATTAATCAGACTACTTACTGAAACCCAGTTTTTCTGAAGAGGTACATTTAGTTATTTTTGTGGTTGCTGTTGGAGAAATGTTTGGTATGGAGGGGCTGCGTTTTGATAGCTTCTGACTTTTGTGCTGACTGTGTTGCCTTAGACTTTTGTTAGAAACTCTTTTTCTGAATTCCAGACTTCTACAGAATTCATAGAGGTTTTACAAAAAATACCCAGGTAATTGTACTTCTGTGAATTTTTTTAATCTAGAATTGCATGGATTTTTGTAGTATCTATTCTACTTTATGTTTGTCTTTCCTTGTTGCTATGTAGATTTAAAATATTTCCTATTTTTCTAGACCCAGAAGAGCTTCCTGCTTCAGCCTTCTTTTCTAAGTCCAGGGTAAGAAGAAGTGCTAAACTGAGACCTTAGTAAAATGAAAATTGTATTCAGACTAAACCTCACATATTTAGTTTATATTTTAGTTTTTTTCCAAAGACATGAGAAACCTGTGACCTGAGTACTTATAGGATATTATAATCTTCTGCTTTGTTAGTAATGTGTCACTATGCGAGTGACTAAGCCTGAGAATTATTATACTGTTCTAAAGAATATTTGTCTGTCTGCTAGCGTTGCCTCATTTAATCCTAAATAACATTGTTTAGATTTTCATTTTGTTGTGTTGTCAAATATTTTTCAGGGTTTAAAATTGGCAATTGATAACATTGTTTGCAACTTGGCTGCTATAATAAAAGTCCTGGTGCATTTTCCATCAGGCCATTTTATCCCTGTTTTCAATTATGACACTTCTAATACAAGCTGTCTTCTAATCACCTTGAGACTTATCTTACCCAACAAGCTAAACTAACAAGGCCTTGAGAACACCTGAAAATGTTTTACTACATTTTCATTCAGAAGAAGCAGCAAAAATATATACATTTATTCCTATGGGGGGACAGGAGAGTAGTTTAAATATAATAAGAAAAGGGGTTGCTGAGATTTAGCCACAGAAAAAGAACTCGAGGAGACATTCACAGTGGGTTATATAATTCAAATCAATTCTATTTCTTACCATTAAAATATGATTAACTATGCTAAAGAGAAATCTTAGAAGCTGATAGAATGATTCAGGCACAGTTAGGATGGCCATAGGCCTTCTTCACCCTGAGTGTCTGACATGGATCCTCCATCTACCAAGAGCAGTTCTGCTTTCTTACGATGCTCTCAGCTCCTGGTTCACCTGGGGACTGTGCGTAAGAGCTGACTCAGAATAAAGGTGAACATCACAGTTTTGAATGAAAGGTTCAAGCATAAGTGTTATCCAGCAGTTACTTTTACTTGTCACAACATAGTTGTATTCTGGAAAATGTCATTTTGCAGGCGAAAAAAAAAGTTTATTTGCTTAAATTTCTTCCCAAAGTCTTCCATTTCAGACACAGGAACTAGGTCTAGTGATCCCATATCCTTGGTTATATTTCTAAACTATAGGATTATCTCTTCTCTTTTTGGTCAATATGTTCTACTATAACTAATTTTCACAAAACAAAAAATCTAATTAAAATGACAATTTGACTTCATATTTTGGCCATATCTCCATGCCTTGTGTATCTTTGTCTTCTGTAGAAAATATGTGATTGTGTTGTTATCCTTATTCTCCCTTGTGAATCATACCTGTTTTAGGGTAATTGCTATATTTTCCCCCAGAAGCAAGATGTAAAATCTGCTGTTAGCTCCAGATGTCTTTCCGGTCCTACTCCTTTTATAGCAGGAACGAAAGGATCCTAAATCAAACTTTCATGTTTTTCACATAGTTTTAGTAGCTCTTTTGTCTGCACAAAAGATCACTTTTTCCACTTCTGTGTCAGAGTAGTTTCTAACACTGTATTTTCCAGAGTATGGTAAACTGACAATTTGTATTCTTTCAGGTGAATGGGAGCAAAGAGGAATGAAAAAAAAAGAGTCTCCCAATACGTGGGTCCTCAAAGACTGACACTGCACTACTAGCACCGCTTTTGAGAATATTTGAGGATTATTAGCCAAGAATGAGGAAATATTTAATTGTCACTTATCTTCATGCTCACTGGACTAACAGTGGAGCAGGCAGCACAAAGTATGAATATACAGTAAGTCAAAGTGTGAACCAGCTGAAAGCCAAAGATCTTACGCACTTGTGAATCTTTCATACATACAAGGCACTTGGTTCTTTCTTTTCCATACTAGGGAATAGATTGAATTCAAATTATCTTTTAACAGAAGGCTGTTTATTCCTACAATAAATGATAAATTTTATTGCACAAGTATGAGTTTTATTGCATTTCTAACTTTTACTGACTTTGTTAGTGTTACAATATGGATTGCTGAAGATATCTGTGCTTTTAATGATCTACAGATGTGCCTCAGGAAAACAGTAGCTCCTACAAGCCTTACAAACACTATTTCTTCTTTTTTTTTTTTAATAAAGAAATATAAATCTTGAAAAGAATTGTGAAAAAATCGGCAGGAGAAAGGACACAAAGCATATTTAAAAATTACCGCTGATCCCTTTTTGAAAAGGCTGTAAAATGCACCTGTGGGCCTGCCTTCCTCTGAGACTCCTTAACTATCTGTGCGCTTTAACAAACTGCTAGGTGGATTTTATCCGTGAGGTCTGTGATGGTGAAAGAAGACAAAAACAACAATGAAAGGAGTGAAGTTTAAATACATTCTAATGAAGGAACTATAGCAACTTATATTAAAGATAAACTATTAAAGATAAAGGTAATTTGTTCTGTTCAACATATCCAAAAATTAACTGGAGCAGTAGATGAAAGATGAAATAAAAATTGAAGTCAGTATCAAATTAACCAGAACAAGAAAATTTAAAAATGACTAGCTAGAGATGCAAAAGATGTTTTTGTACTGGCTGAATAATGTCAAATGTAAGTCAGTGTCAGAAAATTAAAAATAATACACCCAGTGGGAAGGCAAAAAATCCTAATTATACATAATCATTTATTCCCTATAAGTGGGATTGCCATTCAAGAAATGAAATTCCAATCACCACTATAGTTATTTGAGAACATCATATTAATTCTTAAGCAATTGAAAGAAGTCATTAGACCATTATATTTAGTTAGGAAAAAAAATAACAAAATAAGAAAGCCTGTGAATAAATATTTCGTTTGTGTTGGTCATGTTAAAGTGCCAAAGTAGATCTAGAAAAACATGAAGAGGATGATCAGAGCTGTGGAATTTCTTTCATAATGAAAATAAAAGCTAAATAGACCGAAACTCTTTACTTGAGCATATACACTGTACAGAGTCCTTTGTAACCATGAATAAATTTGTATCTTCTCAAAAATGTAATCACATGGTGAACTTATGAGGCATATATGTATTAGAATATACAAAATATACCCTCATGACTTGTCTCAGTCCCAGCACAGATCAGGCAAACCTCAAAGTGCTGGGGGTCAGCTGTTCTGCTCCAGGCAGTTCAGTCTCAGGTCAGCTACATTCCACTCAGCTGTGGTCAATGGCACAAATGAGGATATGCATAAACAAAGTCATCCTTTTGGTTTTGGTCATATGATGATTTAGGAACTGCCAGACCTGTCTCTGAACCACCATTTGTAACTTCCTTTAATTATTAGTTCCTCATATTTCCCTAAGTCATTCCAAAGAACTATAATTAATTGATTCCAGGCTTGTCTGTTCCACCACTGGACACAGACACTGCTGGTCTGGTGGACAAAAGCCTGTCTGGTTTCACTCACTGTATAAATAGATCTGGTAAAAGACATTAGATGTACACATATAAAAGTATTTGACATTGTTTTAGCCATGATGGCTGAAAAAAACTTTGCTAAATATAATTTAGAGATGTTTAATGTATTTAATATGTCCATATGGGCACTCCTCACAAACACAGCATCAAGTCATACCATAATGAAGAAAGAATTACTATTGAAGACATGCAATTAAACTTGCTTTCTACCAACAGTAAAAGGCATAAACATGATGTTTCAAGTTTAAGGAGATTTTTTTTCTTAGCTGAACTGTGAGCTACTAGGAATATATTTGCTCTCATGAGACTCAAGAGATAACTGGACTAGTTGGTTTCTTCTGTGGTGTATGCAAAATATATTTGGCTTAATGACATTTGCCATCAACACCTAGTTTCATTCTCTTCATTATATGGTTTTGCTTTGGCATCAAAATCATATGTGAGAAATTCCAAACTTTAATTTTGAGTTCCATTTATTGATTTATAGCTGGAGATGAGTTTCCTTGTTTTAACATGACCTATCTTTATTTGGAAACTGAATCTTATTCCTTTGGTAACAAAGAGAAACCACATATTTAAAGTAAGCCTTCATTTCAGAATATATAGTGTTAGAATTTTGACAGAACTTCACCTCTGCATTTAATGAAAAACGCTTACAAATCTTGTATCTGAGCCATTACTTTCCTACTTGTATTTTAGTAACTTAGCCTGTGCATTCAGCTACATCAATGCTTTTGTAAAACGTTTTTCATATGTTTATAATTCAGTTTCTTTATATGTTAGAAAACAGAACATGCATGCAGAACGAAAACAAAGTTGTGCGTAGCTATATCAACTGTGCGTATCAGTCAGCCATATACACCCACAGTGATTAGGATATAGAAGTTGTGGATGACACATTTGACAACCTGTTGGTAAAAACTGACTAAGCATGAAGTTTAAAGACATGCAATTTTATATCTATACAAACATACATGTGAACCACTATGTGTCAAATCTCTCTGAATATAGACTTAGCATGACTCCTTAGTTTTTAATTTTTTTTGCAATATTTTCCAAATATTTAAAATGAGAAGAATGTACTTTTGATTGGCATTTGTTATCAAGAAACAAGGTATGGAATTAGATAAGCCAATAACAAGGACCATCCTTTCTAATAGTAATTACAGATACTAATAACAGAATACAAGAAAAAAATTATAGCTAGATTATTTTCCAATGAGTTATTAAAGCCTTGATTAAAAATATTTCTATACTTTCTCATTGAGGAAAAATGAAAGGTTCTCTGAGAGTTTCAAATGCCTGTATAAAAGGCAAAATGATGTGTTTTGGAATAAGCGAAGTCTACCTTGCAGATCTGGGTCAGGCAGAAGAGATTTATTCTTTAGCTGTAGGAGAGAATGCAGAGCTGTGGGGTTTCAGCCTTCTGTCAGCATAAACTCTGACTTAAAGCAAAGGTTCTCAGGCTTAGGTACATCTGGAGCATCTACAAACTGCTCTGTGAGGGCTCCAGTGTGGGTGAGCAACATATGCATAGAAGGCAATTTAATTCTAGCAGAGGCACCCTTGTCTGCCTTGTAACTAAGAAACTGCAGCCCTGTGTGCTCAGCATGCATACGCTCACAGAACTGCAACTCTGCTGTGTCCCTGACCAAGCAAGATCTGCTCCCACATCTGTACTGCCATGAAATGGCTTCTGAGTTAATAACTGACTGAAATTATCTGGTTTTCCACACATTCTAGTGGTGTTTTCTCAGATTCACGTACAGAAAAAAAATGCAAATCTCCCCAAGCAAAGTGAATAACCTCATAAATTGTTTTATTAAATATAGTGTAATTAGAGTGCAGTCTACTAACATGAAGTGGAGATATGTGGCTGGCTAGAGTGGTTTGATCCGAATTAAACCCCAGCATAATAACATGTGGCTGTATTTTTGAGAACTACTGCAGGAGAAATTATTAGAAATACCAAGTTAACATAAGTTTTTATATTTCATGTTCCTCTTTTCCCATGTTTTATTTTGTTTCTAGCAATTCTAAAGTGGGTAGAATTATTTTAGGTGAGAGAAGCACTGCTTTGAGGACTCAAAGTGATTCTCCAGGCAAGAGTTTAGTTATTACTTTTCAGATGTTTCTAACATGTCAAGCTGTGGAAACAGATTGAGGACCACATTTCTGTTGGGACTGCTAGGAATTGAAATTATAAAGTTGGAATCATGTTGTGATTCTCTTCACTATAATCACTGATCCCTGTGTTTTATACCTACATCTTGCTTTTCATGGTAGCAGCTAAATGCATAAGGTTCTGTATTCCTGAAATAGAAATAATAACAGCAACAATAATAATAATGATGATGGTGATCATAACTATAATGACAATAATAATGATTAATAATAACAACAACAATAATATTACCCTGAAGAGAGTAAAATGTTTTATCTCAGTAAATTATAAGAGTATAAGACCAAAATAATGAAATTTGTGCCTGAATACAAAAATATATAATTCCTAATTTAGAAGGGATTTAGGTGTGTTTATACAGAACACCACTTTTCTCATTGCTGGTCCCTTCATAGGTATCACCATTTTATTTGTACTAAGGAATCATCAAGAAACAAGTCTGCAGAAAATATTAGAATGACTACTGTGCATAATACTGTGTAACATGTTTGGTAGTGGTTGAAGCTCTGGACCCTCAGTAGAAATGTCATATCATCTGTAGGAAGTAAATTTCATGGGTGGTCAAGGGATTTTCTTATATTGCCAAATCTTTGAGCAGTCCAGCTGGAATACAGAAATCATGTAATCTTGGCATAAGGTCATTATTTAGTCTGTGTTATTTCAGCCTTACCAGCCAGGGATTTCTTGCATTTTAGCATTTTTTGTCAGGCCATTAAAGAAAGTGGGTCAGGTGATCGTCACTGAAGTGATATGCATTCACCTCTGAGACCTACATCTTTTAATGTTTAAAGAATAAATACAGTGATGATTGTTTTTATAGAGGTGGAACTATTTGACTCATGCCAGAACTGATGGGTGGGTGAGTGCTACTAACATTGCATGTGGGTGCCTGAAATACTGTAAGCTATTGGCACAACAGAGCTGTGGTCTCATGGTGTTTCAGCTACTTAAAACATATTTATGTACCTAGTACATAAAATTTTCATTGTACTATTGGCACATACACAAGAAGTGGAATCTATCCTGTACTAGTTATGGCAGATGAGAGGTGGGTTAGGTAAAATCTTTGTATTTACTATATTTTAGTGTTACTTGCAAATTTTTGTGACTTTTCTTTCTATCCCCCAAACCAGATTATTCTTCAAGGCATATCACAGCTGCTGTGAATTTCTTTAGTTTGAAAAAAAAAACAACACACACACAGCAAAAAGCAAAAGAGTTTTAAATAATGTTAAGTGACCTCATTTTTACTGAAATGTTGCCAGTTGTTCTTCACATACCTCATCAAATGTTTGAATGTGTCAGGTCATAAGTCCATAAGATACCTGCTCTTGCCGATTATTACAAAGGAAACTCATATCCATGAGAGCCTTTGAAGAATCAGTTTCTAGTTTGAGATACATAACCTGCACGCTGAAAACACACATCTGTGTTTCAAATCTCAAATTGATATTAACTTCTTTCCCAGCTGACACCAAACTAGTCACATAACATTTTTTTCATAACGTCCTTCATCCATGCAGTAGAACTGACCATAAACTCATCACCGTGGTTCAGTCATGGGAGGGAAAGATATTTTTCCACCATTATCAAGCAAGTTTCTCAGGTAGGATGGATGTCCCTCTCACAGGAAGGGAAATTACCCTGTCACTGTGGATTAAACAGCAGGCTAAACTGTGGGGGCACATTGGAAGCCTTGATTCTAAGATGGTTGTAGTTAGAGGGAGTAAAATATAGCTGATGTGTCGCACCACAATCTTTCTGATGTAAAATTCGAGTAATGTTGATTTTTTTATATTACAAACATCAAATAAATATATTAATGTCGGCAATTTTCTCAGGTACTACAGTGATGCATTACTAGAAGTTTCTAATCAGATAAATGACATTTGAAGATTGTTCCCAAGCAGATTTCTGAAATGGTCTTTGGGTTTCAATAACACAGACCACCTCTGATTAAAAAAAACCAAACCCAAACTCTTTCTGGAATATGATTTTGTTTTGAAGCATTATTTGAATGAATCTTTTTCATGTGACTCTGCAGTGAAAATATACTTTGAAAAAGCATAGAACCAGTTATTGAACTCTAACCAGGAATACTAAAATACTACTACATTATTATAATTCATCATTACTCTAATTTAGCAGCATGCCATTACTCCAGTTTTTAATTTTAATTAAAGCTCAGATTCCATGACAGGGACGGTTCTTTTCAACTGTTTCTTTATGTTTCATCTGTCATATTTTCCCCTTTTAAGATGGAAAGCAGCACAGACTGCCTGCTTGACAGCAGGGAATAAAACACACTTTCAGAAAGTAACATCTCTTAAGAAATATAAGTTCAGAAATATATTTGTTATAGGCTGGAAAATCAAATTTTTCTCATGTGCGTGTTGATGCTACCCCACTATTTGTTGCGTTTCCTAGGGATCAGAGCAATATAAACCTTTGTATTTAGCATTTCCTTGTAATTTTTTTGATTGATCTGTTCAAACATTTTAATTCACAGCTTATCGGTAGCAGTGGTTATTATTAATTTTTATAGTTAAAATCTTATGCTATTTTTGAATCTAATTATTTCAGGCAATATCTCTTACGTCCAAAAAAGTGATAAAAATATGTTTTGTGTTACTTTAGCAAACTAAATGGCATCTAGAATGAGTTGGTTGTCTAGGTTTCTTTTATAGATAGCAGAGGGAGAGAGATACCTTCTCACAGTCATTTATCTTGCCCTAATATGTGTCTGAGAAAGAATGAGTGCTTAGGAGTTCCTGTTTCCTTCCCTAATTGAATCAAATGCTTAGACATGTACCCTAGTTTAAACATCTCATATTCGTACACTTATAGGTAGAGGAGCTGCACCTCTCCACTAATTTCTGTAGCTGGCCAAAATGAATCCAGACAGTCACTTCTGAACTAGTTTTCCAAAATACAGTTGTGTATATCCTTATGCTAATGTTTCAGCTTTAGCTGGATGGGAACTAGTTACCTCAATCGATTGACCAAATTTTATATCCAGATGGTTCCTTCAAATGAATGTAGTTATATC
Organism: Campylorhamphus procurvoides; assembly: GCA_013396655.1. Classification (NCBI taxonomy): domain Eukaryota; kingdom Metazoa; phylum Chordata; class Aves; order Passeriformes; family Dendrocolaptidae; genus Campylorhamphus; species Campylorhamphus procurvoides. The sequence continues at coordinate 11,183 of WBMV01006282.1, read as the reverse complement.
TTCAGCCTACAGGACACTTTTTAATCTGATGTGATAAACAAAAAAACTTTCTCTAGGACACCCTTTATGGAGTTTTCCTCTCCCTTCAGATCCTTTTCTCCATCTATGCAGGGACATTGCTCCCTATGGAGGAGGCATTGTCAGTGTAAGTGGAATTTCTCTAAAGCTGAGGAAATCCTGGTCTCCTGAAAAAGGACGTAGCCAAAGGTAGAAGGGAGGTGCTTTACTCTGAAAACATGAGAAAACTGAAGTGTGCCATACATTTCTATTACTGAATCATATTTTGTTTCCTGTGTGAGTTGAATGACTTACCAAGGAGCACAGATGGATTTCATCTTCTGGGCACTCCATTGTTACAGTGTGGACAGTTTCTGTGATCTACCTTCTGTTACGGGATTTTGAGTTATGTTTTATGGAGGTTTTTTGTTGGNTGAGGGTGCTAACAACTTCCTGAGCAACTGCTGCGAATGGTCCATTGTTCTTGGGGAATGAATAGAGGGTATAAAATACATAGCTTAAATCACTCCCACACAGTGATAACTGGTCCCTCCTGCTGAACTAGGACATTTGGCTTTGCATTTTTCTTAACCAATGAAATCATGCAACTAAGGATTGGGAATTAAAGACTTTTCTAACTTTATAGCCATATTTTTCCATAAGTAAATGCAAACTACTTTAGAAGTTCTATATAATTATCCTTCTGTACATTCCATCTGAAGTTTCTAAAGATAATTTTTGTGCACCACAAACTGAAAAATTTTCCATGGCATTGTAGTGCAATGGTTAGGGTGTGTTTCTTCACCAGAGCAAAAGGAACCACCTGTGCCCAAGTCTTTTTTTTTTTAAATTTTATTTGCTTTACTATACAAACCTAAGCTTCACAAATTGAACCAACTTGGTGAATCTGCCTATGGGTTTTCTTTCTATTTTTTTTTCTTTCTACGTTTTTTTATTTAAATCTATTTTTACTGAAAGATTTATGGATGTTGATTCCTATGGTATTTATTTCTCTATTTGAATGAGTGTATTCATACAGTCCTTACTGCATCAAAATACTCAGGAACTCAGGTGAAATGAATATTTAATAAGTATTATAAAATCAGAAAAACAAGGATGGAAATATGAGTCAAACACAGACTTAGAAAGAAAAAGAGAAAGAACTGTAAGAGAAAAAAGAAAGTGTGTATCAAAGCAGGTGTGAAAAATGACATAGAAAACTAAGAGTATAACATTTAAGGAGAAAAATAATGAAATATTAATACTTTTAAATCATTGTATACATTGTCCCATTAATTTCAGATTGATGAATTGTTTTGCTTCGTATTTTTGAAAAATAACTGAACCTTGTAACAACATTCTCTTTGTACTGTAAATTAAAGTATTTTTATTTGAAGCATGGTATCCCCCTTTTCATGTCAGAAGGAATAAGAAGAAGTATAGAAAGGTGGTCATTCATGCTTATCCTTCACCTTCTTTGTGTTTCTTTGGCACAGCAAAGACACTGCAAGGTAGTAATGTTGTGTTAGCATAAGCACAGTTTCTTTCTTTTCTATTTTTTAAATAGTGGATCACTGAGAACAATGCATATAAAAAAACTTGTCTTTTTTTTACATAATTCATGAAAATATAATCTGTTGGTTGCACGTCAAGGAAAAATATGCCACAATCTCTAGAAAATCTTGTTCCCTTTTGTCTTAAAAATGTAACAGTTATGTTAGAGATAAGTCAAACTTTAGCTTTTTGGATTTATTAGATTACTTTGCAACAGAGCTGGAAAACCCAATGATTTATATCTCTGTTTTTCCATCTTTTTTTTCCCAGATTACCCTCAAATTAGGTAAATACATCATGATTATACTTTCTCTAAGCAGTTTTCAGTGCTATCACTATATACGATTTAATCCAATAATAGGTTTTCAAAATACCTCCCTAAATCCAAGTGATTTAAAAGATATGTTTAAAATGTTCATCAGGCCAATATTTGCATGTCTATTTACATTTCAGGCCCTGTGGACTGAGACTTTTGTTTGAAGATACTCTGTCACTTTCATGTTGGTATCTCTTGAAGTTATAGCAAATCAAGTAACAGACAGTGGTATTTTCTGCTGTGAAAATTTTCAATGGTACCCGACAATCACACTGACAAAAAATATCCAGAATGCACAATATTGCCCATGTATATGGAGTATAAACTGCTTATGAAGGGAACATGCAGTAGTGCAAACTGGTGCTTATCAGTTATTGATTTATAAATATCAGTTGAAACATTTAAAGTATTTGCTTTTTACTTTGGTTAGATTTGGTTTATTTCTTATGTGTTTGTGCTTATTAATGGTTTAGACTGAGACAATCTCATCGAAGTGTCAGTAAATGTTCAGGAGATTGTTATTTGATTCACTGCGCTGTTAAAGTCAAGGCTCACATGAGTTTGCAGAGCATTTCCATACTATAAATTACTTGAAAGAATTGCATTAGAAGTTTGAAAACAATTTTGTAAAATTTGAGCTTAGACTTTTCAAATTCTTTTTAGACCCCAAACTTTAGACAGTTAAAGAATAAGTGATACACATGTCACACCACAACTTGAGTCATGTAGTTCCAGTGACAGCCATATAGACAGTTAAACAAAGTAAAAAAGGACCACCCCCCAAAGAAGAAGCAAATGTAATCTCTGAAATTAATTACAGCCTAATTGAGAAGAAAGCCTGGGCACTGTTGCTTTACTGTAACTCACACAGCCACAACCCACTTAGATGATTCAGAGCTGTAAGGACAGGGAAGCTTCTCCCTGACCCACACTTCTCTGTGCCCACACAGGCAGAGGTGGTCAGTTGTAACAATAAGCCTGTGAAGATGAAGAAACCAACCAAAGTGCCTTTTAAACCTGAGGCTTTTTTACTGTACTGTAAACCCTGAGTTACCTTTCTCCTTCCCTAGACCCCTTATCTTCCCAATTAGTACGCAAGAATGTACCCTTGTCCAGGCTATGTGAAAACCCCCTCTGACTGGTATGTTGTTAACCCTTTCCCTTGAATCCTATAGGCTGTGAAGCCTATAAAAACCCTGGCCAGGTGAATAAACTTCCTCTCTCTGCTTTCGTGCCCCACGGTGTGTGTGTGTGTGTCTCTTTGCTGGGTTGTCTGGAGACCACGTGGCCACCGACCACGTGGCCCGGGAGAGGACAGGAAAGGGGGGAGTGAACCCCCCAACTGCTGCAGTCAATGGTCAGTGCAGGACAGGAGAGCACCACAGAGGGTGTTTACAGCTGTTGTTGTGGTTTTCTGGCAGGAGTTGGAGCTCTCTACAGCAGCTCTTCAAATCACTGTGCACACTTTATCAATCCACTTAGGACATCCTATTCAAACTTCTGCTGAAAACATCCTTTTAAAGCCTGAAATAAATATTTTAGCAGCAGTGACTGCTGAAGAACTAATAGGACTCAGAAGCTGCTCTCAGGAATATTAACTAGCTGACTGTGTTTGCTCTATCTGTGCCCTTCACACTTCCATTTTGCATCCACTGCCTCTGCAAAGCTTCTACACTGCATGGTGTTAGAGCAGGGGTTGTAGTCCCATCACGTTTTTACAGAAATTTGCAAAGGTGCAGTCTTAGGCAATTGCCACAAAAATACAAATAATGAGGAAAAGGTTTCCTAATGCCTTCTTATTTATGTGATTTAAGAATACATCAGCATTTTCTGTGAGATTAAGCTGTTTCAGAGGAAGAGAATTTTATAAAATTTAGTGTATAAAGGAAGTGTATGTGACGTGCTCTCATTACATATATTTTTAATGCAAGTCATTTGGTTTTTATATAATGGAGACCTTTATTCTGGAGGAAGGGATTAGAAATCACTCTCTCAGAGACTTCAGGATAACAAACTCTGAATTTCTAATTCATTCCTATAAACTTTTGCAAATGTGGCAAGTTCATTTTATCTTTGATTACTTTCCACTTCAGTCTGTCCAAACTATTACAATTTTCATTTATTACTCTCGTATATAGGGAGCACCACTGCAAGAGTGTTATTGTAGATATTGTTTTCTTATCCTTGGTATAGCCATCTTATTGACACTTTTCTTAAAATTCATGTTGAACAAGTTTCCAAAAAGGGTAAGATGGTTACCTAGGTGACAAAGAAACTAATAAACCTGAAAAGAAAGTCTGCAAAAGCTGACTTTTTTAATATATATTTCTATGCAAGTAGTCAAAATGGATTTATAACATTCAGTTGATAAACAACTGAGATGTAGAGAAAATGACAGACTTTAATGAGGAGTGGTTATGTTGAAGATATAATAAAACAGAATAAGGAAAGAGAAAAACAGCATATATTTTCAACTTTCTATGTGGATCTAATGGATAAATTTTAAAGCCAATTAACTGTCTCATTTCAGTGTTCTGTTCATGGAAGAAGAAAAAAGTAACACCTGCTATACAAGTTTTGATGTTTTTCTTTAAATGTGATCACAAAACAAAAACAAATGGTCTGGAAAGATTTCTATTGGCTAGACTAAGCTTCTCGTCATCATTTTGGAAAAGTTGTTACCATCATGGTATGTCTCATGGCAGTCATATTCCTTGGAATTGTCAGCCACCATTTTCTTTAGTAATGTGACACTGCATAGGGGATTTTTTTAATTACCTCCTCTGATAAGTAGAGCAGAAAGATCTGTCTGTTTAAGAAAAGGAAGGAAAAGTAATAATCATTAAGGACTATAATCACTGGCAAATCATATTACGTCAGATCTAAAATAAATTAACAAAATATCAACAAGAATAGTGACTGATCCAAGGATATTGAAGTCATGTTTTCATCACTTATTTGTCCTGAAAAAATTTCTTCTTAAGCACTCAAGGAAATAATCTGAGAGAAAATAAGGGAAATATGTATTGTTTTTCCCCTGGTCACCAAGAATCATTACAATATTATGTGTTCACAAACTTGTCCCTTATGACCAGTGCTTCATAATGAGATGCACATGTACTTCACATGTTTCTAAGGGCAAAAGGGTAAGCTATTGACATGAATGCAGCGTGATATGCATATAGAAGACCATAAAAATATAGTACCTTACTTCTGATTGAAAAAGATTACTTCAGAAATATTTAGAGAGGGCATACTCTAGAAGCCTTTGCATCTCATAAGAAGGTTTTCTTTATGTACCACAAGAAGGATTCCACAAAATCTCACACCCCACATGTATGTGTACTAAAAAACAGAAAAAGGAAAAAAAAGCTCACATTATTGTATTTTAAAATACTGTCATGTGTGGCTTACAATATGTATGTACATCACTGTGCTTTGCAACTTCAAGTTCCAATTAAACATGACTTCCCAGAACTAGAGGTAGGTATTTTTGACAGGTTATATTCCCACATTTTCTCACATTGCAGTTTTTGTGGGTTGCAAATTAATTAGATTTAGCAGCTGTATCTAGTCTAATGTGATTAATGACCATTTTACCTGCAATAGCCAGATAATGGGCAAGGAAATTTGCATTTGGATATTTGTGGTATAAAGAAGAAACTGGTTTGAGGGAAGATGAATTTTGCTATTAATGAAGTCTGTCAAAACCTTCTGCATTCCTGTGGCTTAGCAAAATTTGTTTGCAAATTAAGTGCATTGAGCATTTTAAACAGAATGTTTCTCCTGTTTTATGGGCAATTAATACTGCTTTCTAAAAGACTACTGGTTGTAACGATGAAAAATGCACTTCCTGGCTTAAAATGTTGTTACTCATTAGAAAATTATCTTATAAAGGAAAATACACTACTATCCATTCTCCAGGCTTTTTAATTACTGCATGCACATGTGAATTGCAGCCAGATATTCACCAGCTGCAGGTATGTACAGTAATGTCCATGAATATAAGATAAAATGCTTTTTGTTATGACTGAGCGTCTGCTTCCCTAATTAAAATCTTTGTATGCGCATGATGACATGGGGGAAAACCTGGAAACCACGACCTTTCGGCAAAGTACATTTAATTCAATGAGTCACACTTTTCAGACTAGTTTGTGGTACATGTGAATGTGGATCCTGTCACCGCATCACAAAAGCTGACAGTTTCTCCCTTATGCTCTGACTCTATGTTTCCTTTAGTCCTCCATCTGGCAAAGGCAAAGGTTGCAGTATTTTGGTCCAGTATATAGCAGGAAAATCAGACAGTCACAGGACAATCAGAAAGGCAACCTGTATGAGCAGGGACTGCACAGCACAACCAGCAGCCATGTAGACCAGAGGCAGCGTAGGACAGACAGGCAGTGGCCCCACTGTGGGAGTTGTGATTTCAGGCCAAACACACAGTGGTGCAGCTCTAGCAGAGAACTTGTCAATTCACTTCTCTAACCCAGCAAAATCAAAAAGGTGCGGTTCTAAAACACACTAGGACATCAGGGAGCTCTAAGAAGAAGTGATGCTTTCTACTGTAGCCTGAGATTGTGGCAGAGAGCAATACAGACTTTTTGCAGAGACACTGTCTGGAAGTCCAAAAAGAGCTGAAGACTCATTCAAAATATAATTTGTTTTCATTTTCGTGTCAATTAGAAAATGTTTAAAAACCTTTGAGAGAAATAAATTAAAACCTGCACTGGGATCATTACTAAATTTGGCAAGCTACAAGAATATAGTCATCCAATATAGAAAATTAGCTAGGCCTTGAGCAGTTCAAATCAGATAATCCTCTACTGAGGATGTTTCCAACACTGCATTATTTTCAATGAGTTTAAACAGAGGCAGCTGTCCTCTAAGCAAACACAGAAATGGCAATTCTTTGTTTAGGAAAGTCCAGGTGTTCTTCTGTGCAGCACAAAAGTGGCTGTGCAGAGCATAGGCTAGGATCTCCTCTGTGTTTGAGTCAGTGGCAACTCTGGAATGCTAAGGTTTCCCAGGGAGCAATCAGGGCAGGAAACCCTGATGCCTGGTACACTGTCCCAGGCTCACCCAAAATTCAACCACAGAAAAATGGCATGAGATCCATAGGTTTCCAAGCATCTGGGTTTAAGCAAGATTACTATAGCTTTTAGTTTGGAGATTCTGACTCTGATTTTGACATGTAGACCTTGTCTGGGCTCTTTTCCTTAGCAACTAAGATATGCTGGCTGTAGCAGTCCATGAAACCAAGGTCAGGTTTTCTGTGCTGGATCATATCTTATCCATGATCTCTCTGCTTTCTTGCCTTCATCTTCATCCCTAATACCATGAACACTGTGATCACTTTGGACTTGTAGATCAGTTCTTGGAAATTGAAGAGGAAAGTCAGATTGATAGAGGAGTTTTTCAATAATAATCTGTGTTGTAAATTGGTCTCAGTCATTGATAAAGTAACTGTGAGTTTCCTGTCTTCAAACACAACCCCAGATTCTGCCTCGCTCTTCCGCCTGCCCCATGGAAGCAGTGAGAGAATTCCTGAGTTTGCCCATGAGTTTTCCATCTTTTATCCTTCTGACTCCCTCCCCACACTGAGGGGTACTGAGCAGGCAGTTGTGTGATGCTGAGCTGCCTGCTGAGGTTAATCCACAGTGCTGACCCACCATGAACTCATCAAAGCCTGTAGCTGCAAAGTAGCTGAAATCTTGAGATGGCTAATATTCCGCAGAAATTATTAATTATCTGTGCACAGTAGTAAAAGTGGTCAAGGTAAGCCATACATAGATATTCAGAAAGCAAATTCCCATAGAAAGGTAGTTCTAATACACCAGGTCACTTATTTTACCCCTGAGCAAATACATGTATACCTGGGCATTTCATATCAGTTAATATTTCTTCTCTCAGTTAACAGAAGTAATGACAATATGAACATATTTTTTAATAAAAAAAATTCTCCTATTGACAAATTATCATGAGGCCTCTTAATATTTCTAAGTGATACACTTTGCAATGAAAAGTATATACAAATTGCCCTCCTCTCAACAAAATTTTCATAGAAAAACATTTGTACACTAAAGAACATGCATATGATAAGGATAATTTTCAGCAGAATTGGTTGCATTTTAAAATTCTTTTGCCGATTGAGGAATAAACTAAACCAAAATGTTTCGAACTAAATGGAACTCTTCCTTCCTTCCTTCCTTCCTTCCTTCTGAATTCCTTCCTTCCTTCTGAATTCCTTCCTTCTGAATTCCTTCCTTCCTTCCAAATTCCTTCCTTCCTTCTGAATTCTGAATTCCTTCCTTCCGAATTCCGAATTCCTTCCTTCTGAATTCCTTCCTTCCGAATTCCTTCCTTCCGAGTTCCTTCCTTCCGAGTTCCTTCCTTCCGAATTCCTTCCTTCCTTCTGAATTCTGAATTCCTTCCTTCCGAATTCCAAATTCCTTCCTTCTGAATTCCTTCCTTCCGAATTCCTTCCTTCCGAGTTCCTTCCTTCCTTCCTTCCGAATTCCTTCTGAATTCCTTCCTTCCTAATTCCTTTTCTTCCTTTCCTTTGTTTTCTTCCTTTTCTTCCTTTTCTTTCCTTCTTTCCCAGGATCCTACTGTAGTAAAGTTTTGGATGTTATCAGAACTGAAAGTTTTAGTTCTGGAATTAACTGATACTGGAATTTCAGTGGCTTGAAGCAAAAAAATAGCCCTGTAAGTTTGATTGTCACTGTAAAGCAGGATTACATTATGGTTATAAGGCAATCCATTATTTTCACTTCCTTCAAGTTTTTCTCTGATGTCTAAAACCAAAGTATTTTAAATTTAATTTTGTTTCATAGAAAATTTTAGAGTTTTGATTTTCTGAGCTTATTTCCATCTAACACTTAGAAAACGTATAACTTGACATAGTGAACTTTGAGCTGCCAGAGATTTTACAAGGATGGTATGTTTGTCTACAAAGTAGGAAGGCATCTGTTCCATTATCAAGGGTAGTTTTCATATTTTCTGTGGAATTGATGCACATTCTGTTCTCTACTTGTCCATAGAGGATCATATTAATTTGCTACATAATCACTTAGCCTTTGCATAATATGACTTTATATCAATATTACTTTTCCATCATGTATTCTGCCTTGCTACCCAAGGCAGAAAATTAATGGAAAATATCAATCAAAACTGTTCAACTGACTCTCCGAAGAAAAACATGCTAAAACATGTTAAAACATTCTGCTAACTTTTTCTTTAATGAGCTGTAGGTGCAAAATTAGAAATGCAGAATCTGAAATGCCACAGTGCCTGTGTGTGAAAGCTGTTTTCTGTTCTGTCCAGAAAGACCTGCTGGCACTTGGTTGAACTTTGCTGTATACATACTCACCCTTGGCCTGGGTCTGAGATCAGTGAGCTGCTTCTCTCACAACATAATTGAATACTTTGTAGGAACCGCAAAGGATTTAATTTTTTAATTTTTCTTTTTCTTTGAGAACTGCCTGCTTCCAGCTGTGAACTGAATAATAGAAGGACTTATAGTCCATCTATATAATAGATGAATAATAAATGGAGTTATTGAGAAAAGATAACATCTTTTGTCTTCATCTGCAGGTAAGAATTCTGAAATTTTGGGCTGACTGGACAAGAAGGTTGGTAATTATTGCCAGAGGAAACAAAATGTGTTGAAGATAGAATCAATTAAGGTTTCATTATAGAGACTGAAAAAAGAAGTAGAGTGATAGGAGAAGCTGGACACTAAAGTTAGGAAATGATTCAGACACACAAGAAATTACAGTAGTCCCTTATTGTGCAGATTAAATCACTGTTCAAACTCAATATTAAACTTGAAAAAAATAAAAGTATAATTTACACACAGTGGGCTAAAAAGAAGTCATAATCACAGGTAAAACAGAATTAGTTGGTGGGGTAGTTGCTTTTTTGATTGGTTTTGGTTTGGGATTTGGGGGTTTTTTGGTGTTTTTTTGTTTGGTTGTGTTTTCTTGTTTGTTTTGGTTTTTTTCCATTTATTTTTGCAAGAATTAGTTATGGAATCCTAATGTGGTTTAGTTTAGTCTATTTTGGAATCAAACATAACAATTCATCATGAATGTCTGATATGCAACACACAGATGTAGATTGCTAGAAGCCTATAAGCAATTAATGAAATTGGTGGAAAATGGCAATATAGGGAGACAAAACACTTAAGGTCAAATCTCTTCCAAGTGAAGCAAATTAAGGTCAAATTTTGTCAAGTATTCCATTTAGTTATACAAAACACACAGTTACATTTTATTTTGAATGTGACAGGAACTAGAATCTGTGTTTTTTCACTTACCTTGAGCAACTTGAACATCAGTCATGATATTACTTAGGCACATAAGCATATAAAAGCCTCATTTCCCCTAAGAAAAAAATTAGACTTATAAAGACCACCTGAAAACCTTACTGTTAAGTACAAAATTATTTATTCCATGACTTGCTAAAACAAAACCCAGTAATATGAGTCACACATAACTGAAAATACACTTCCTGCACTAAGGAAAGTAACAAAATTAAATGTAGGTGGAAAATTAAATACAAAAGAAAAAAGGTAAGGATTATTTAGCAAATAATCACAGTTTTTACTAGCCTCATGATAAGCAATTAGTTCTTAAACAAGATAATGCTATAATCTGTCATGGACAGTGCTGTCTTCAAAATGAAATTGTTGATAAACAGTATTTTGGCGGGATTGAATTGATGAAAGGTCAAATTCAGTGAATGGCTTCATCTATAAGCAGAGTTGGAAAATGGATTTTGAGGGTGTCAAAAATATATTTTGTCCAAGTTTCTGCTGAGAAACATTTAAAACAAAAGTCTAGTTATATTTTTTTCAGAGAATTTTACAATGTCAAGTTGAATGAAAACGAATTTTGAAAGGGTCAGAAGATCATTGATACCAAAAGTATGTTTGACAGAAAGGAATCTGTACAAACTGAATACTATAAAATGAATTATTCAGCAGCTCAAATTATAAAATGAACAGCTCTTCAAAATAAATGCATTTGAAAACTGTATAAATATGTTGATTTTATAAAGAGAAAAGCATTCATGCAACAGAGACTTTTGTCAGTAATTCACTTTTTCTTGGTTTGCAAGATCAAACATTACAGTTCTAGGATTCTTTTTGTCTACAAGTAATGCCTGTAACATTAAACGATGAAATTCTATAGAGATCAATCTTCATGTTTCTGATATTTTAACAATATGCCAACTGCCATGTTGTGACTTTTCCATGTTTGTGGAAAGATGGTAAATGGCTTTTTTGTATTTACATCCAGCTAAGAAAATTTTT
>WBMV01006281.1:0-14737 GCA_013396655.1 Campylorhamphus procurvoides | reverse complement strand
GCTCCAATCAACTGTGTTATATTATACTATTATAACAATACTATTCCATTTTATAAACTGTCACTGATTTGTACTTGAGTACAAATTATTAGTAATAAAACAGTAAATTTTTTTTATATTTTTTATATTTGCTGCAGATTTACATCTCCCTGGTATAGTTCTGGAAAGCATTTGAGGTGACCTATTGCTTGATTTTTTGTCATTATTTGAGGCAGGTTGAAAGCCAGACTTGGGTTTATTACTGTCACTTCATCTGAGGGAATGGCCCCTGGCTTTCAGAGGCTCAGATGTTTTTTGCTTCTGCTACACTGAAGTCTTTCAAGACAGTACTGAAAATCCTGTAGCAACTCAGCTTTGTGTTAAATTCCAGCCTGTATTTTGTTTGTTCTAGTATATGAAAGGCCTGTTAGAAAGAGGACAAAATTATCTTATTAGCTTGATTTTCATGTGATAGCAAATATTTGAAATTTTAATAACACTTTCTCTTTTTCATAATTTCATTTTCCCATCTCCAATCTTCTGATACTCCTCAGGAAATTTCAGACCCAACCAAGTCTTCCAAATGTTTCCTAGTATTCTGTGTCACTGATTTGTACTTGAGGTAAAACCCTGATTCAACTGAAAATGAAAACAGCACTTGATTTTGTATCACTAGTAAAACATAGCCAGAAAGCCAAAGTAGAAAGGGCACTCAATAAAACTGAAAATCTCATTTTGACATTAAGCCAACAAATGTTTCCCTCAGAAGTATCAGCAAAATATCCTGTGCATTTTCTCTGGCTTAAATTTTACTATCAGAAAGATAGCTAAAAATCTTTTTCCCTACTCTTTAAGGCAAAACCAGAAGGCAATACCCAGTGGATTCCCATGTTGACAGCATCAACTTAGATCACTTAGACCACTGGCACGCCTTAATTGGAACCTGTGACATGGAGCAGACACAGGTGGTCAAAGAGTTCATTTGGGTGATCAAGTTATTACTGCTGATGACGTAATGATCCACCAAATGACAGCTCAGTGAAAGATCTGAGAGAAGAAATGAATCCAAAAAAGAAAGGTGACAGCCTTCTGTTTTTATATGACAAAAAAACAAAACAAAACAAAACACAAACAAACAAAAAACCCCAAACCAAAACAAACAAAAAACTATGGAAGAAAAAAAAAACAAACCCTTGTTTTCTTAAAGTTCTTGTTATCTTTCTGTAGTGTTATAAGGAACTTGGCTTGTTTTAGGAAAAAAAAAATTGTTGTTCCTTGCAATAATGATAGCTGCTTACTTAAGTTTCCCTTATGTGATTCTCATTGAGCTTTGGAAAAAATCTACATCAGTCTTTGGGACCACAGAATTAAGCAGGGCTGCTGGAGTCTTAAGGCTCAGTACTGAGTCAGAAATGTCCTGAGTCTCTCAGCCAGAGGAAGAGGTAGGTGACCACTCACATACATCTGGATCTAAAGAAAATGCCCTTGGTACAACAGATGACAGCAGAAAACATGCAGGTCTATCCTGTAGAGTCAAATCTGGTAAGATGAGAAATAATTAATTGGTTTTTTTGGGTTGTGGAGGGGTGAGACCACTATTTCTGGCCTCTCCATGAAGACTCGCAAAAGAGTCTTGTTCTAGTTCAGCAGGAGGGATCAGTTATCACTGTGTGGGGGTGATCAGAGCTATGTATTCTACCCCCCTCTATTCATTCCCCAAGAACAACGGACCCTTTGCAGCAGTAGCTCAGGAAGTCGTTAGCACCTTCACACCCAGCCTGAGGGGGTGTGGCTGCTAATGGGCCATCAACGGTTCAACAATACCCCATGACTCACAGAGTTAATCACCCATTGTGTGAGTCCCCGCCCTGGGGAAGGGACTGGGTGCTCCCTGAGGGTACCTAAGTGGGGCTCAGAAGACCTTGAGGATGACTTGTCGGATCCAGAGGAGCAGCAGGACCTTGACAGGAGGAAACCACCACTCTAGACCAGACTATGACCATCACTCCCGACCAGACCACAGCCATCATCTGCACCAACAGGTTCCTCACTTCCTTTTGCTTTGGACTCGGGGGAACCACGTGAGTCTCAGCACCAGGGCTAACAAACCCCTTTGGGCTTGTGCCCCGGGACACTGGGTTATACTGCTGGGTTTTGGTGAGTTGAAAGCACTTTTCTCTTTGTGTCAGTGTATTTATTGTAATATCTTTCATTAAATTGTAACTCTGACTTATAATCTCTCTTGTGGTGGGTCCATTTCTCCTGCCGGTTTACCTTTAAACCAGCACAGTCTTGACACTAGTTTTAAGGGTGATCAAATTTTTGATTTTCATAAGGAAGCTCTCCAGCAAACAAATGGGAAATTACATTCCCAAGCCCACAGAAGCAGTATCAGCTCTGTTCAACTGGCAGAAGGAAATTTTGTTTCCTTTCCCTTTTATTGTGTCTTTTTTAGAGAGGCATCTGTGGTTTTGATGTTTCCTAATATAGAAAGATCTGATACAACTTTTTTTTTCTTTTTCCTTCAGAGGGTGCACACAACACACAAAAATTTAGGAAAAATTGGTTTAAAGCCATAAGGAAAAATCTTCAGTGGATTAGAATTCATTGGGAGACCAAACAGTTGTTGTTTTGATAATTCACAATTGGAAAAGCCTATGGTTTGCTTAGAAGGTGGTCAGTATTTCTGAGTTGCAATCATAGAAAACTAAAATTGGAATTACACTTCATATCATCACCCTCATTTCTAGATAGGTGACTCACATTTTTTGAAATTAACTTTCAGCTGTACAAGACCTCTCCTATGCTGTCTGGTCTTTAATTCTCACTACAAGGAGATGCTCTTGCAGCCATTTCATTACTCAGCTTCTTGATAATCTCATGGGATGGAGATACTCAAAATTCCTATAGACATATGTAATCAGAAAAGATATTAAATTTGTATTAGTAGCAGTCAAAAAAGTATATTAACCCTCTTGGCTTTCCTGAGCAGCTGGGAGTGGTATCTAAATATTTTCTTTTGCAAAAGGTTTATGTCTGCAACATCTGAAACCCTCACTTGCCCCAGTACTTTTGACTAACTCCTTGACAAGAAAAATAAATCTCCTGTACTCTCCTTATGGTCGTCAGTGGGGCTACCTGTCTGGGTTCTAGAGGATGTTAACAAATCATATTACAAAGCTTAACATTGCAGCATTATTTTCACACTGAATTCACAATCACAACTATGTAAATATGTTCTGGACTTTTAGAGCTGTAATTCTAACAGTTCATGGTCTCATGCTGTCTCTGTTTTTTTGTAATATGATAAACACATTGAAGTAAAAATGATACATTTACTTTAACTGATAAAATCACTTACAGTATAAGATTTTTCCCAAATTAATATATTAGTATGACTACTGCAAATAGTACCTGTTGTTTTACTGACTACTATTTTGGTATGCTCCTTATGGAAACAGATATTTATCTGCTAAGACTTTGTTTAAAATTCAGAATAACTGATTTTCATTGAGGAAACCTGAATATCCCAGGAGCCACATAGGAGCAAGTGGATTAAGCTACTCACTTGGAGGGCTATAATATTCAGCAAAGGCTAAGAGGCATTCACTGATGAAGAGCTCAGCTTATGAGTTACTTTGAACAATAAGCATTTCATAACAAGCTGGAAACAAGGAGAATATTTATCTTACCTTTTTGCCAAAGACATCTAAAAAGTATATGGTATCATCATCTTTAGCTATGGTCAGCATTTCAGATTCTTCTTTTAATTTACTAGCATTTATTTTGAACTATTAATTCAATACAAGTCAGAGTTGGAGAGGCACAGAGGTAAAGATTGCATAACACCTGCACTAGACCCAAATATCAGCTAGGGCTGGTTTTGACTCTGCTTTCCTGAACACTAAATACACCCAGGTTCTGAAATGCAAGTGGTAATGTCTGTTCCAGAC
Organism: Campylorhamphus procurvoides; assembly: GCA_013396655.1. Taxonomy (NCBI): domain Eukaryota; kingdom Metazoa; phylum Chordata; class Aves; order Passeriformes; family Dendrocolaptidae; genus Campylorhamphus; species Campylorhamphus procurvoides. The sequence goes on along the minus strand of WBMV01006281.1, from coordinate 10,805 downwards.
ATTTAATTTCTTAGAATTTAAAAAGAACAGGTTACGTGACTAAATCCTCATCTGGATTTAATAATTGAACTAACCAACAAATTTACAGCAACTGAAGATGTTCTGTCTCACTAAAATTAGATACTGACAAGATTTTTCAATGGAGAACCAGCTAATAGACTAGTGAGACTATATTTGTATTTCTAATGAAAATGTTTTCTCACCCAGGCTTTCAGTCTTGGACTTGGCTTATGCTTTCTTCATATGCTCAGACATTTCTCACATTAGGCCAGCTCTACTGGTAACTTACATTATCGCAGTGAGCTCATTTTCATGTATTTTTTTATACTTCTCAGACTGGAGAATGGAGGAGCAATTAATTTGGCTAGGATAAAATTAAATAGACACATCCAGAAAAATTGGAACCTTACTTGTTGATGCTGGCTACAATGACTATCTATTTTTATTGTACTGTTTTTCTTTGCAATACACCATTACAAGTTTGAAAATACCCTAAAATTTAAAAACAAGCTCAGAATGCAGCAGTCCAAAGCATTAGCATTACTCTCCACTAGAGCTATTGACAGTATCAATTAACTGTGTTAAATCATGCAGGGGCGGGGAAAAAAAAGTAAAAAATAGATGCCATTAGAGGACATTTTGAGCCAAGCCCTCCCTTGTGTTATAATTATGCTTCAAAAAGAATAGTAAAATAGATTTGTGTACATACAGTGTGGCAACTACATCTTCAGGTGACAAGAGGAATGCCCTTAGAAAATGCTCTGCCTTCTGTACAGCAGGCATTAGAAAAATTAAACTTTCATTGGAAAGAAAGAGATCCAAAGTAGGAGGGAAAGAAAATTCTCAACTAGTTCACCATGTCTCTCTCAAATTTATGTCAGTAACACGTATTAAAAGGAGATGTGTAACACTGATTTAATATTCTGTGTGCTAATGACAGTATTGCATCTCTATCTACAGGTTAGTTGCCATAGATTTACAAATCCTAGCACATCAATTTTCATCCATTGTTCCTATGAAGCTCTGGTAAAACTCCTTGGGGAGCATCATTCATGAAGGATTTTTCAGCAATTTTTGGTTTGATGGAGATTTTGTTTGAACAAAACAAAAATTCTTCATCTTCTCTCATTTTTGTGAGAAATAAGAGCTGCTTGTTGAAAGTCAAGTTCATCAAACAACTTGAAACTTCTTGAAGGCACTTCTACCACAGAGAATCTGGTAACTGTCTTGTTACTGCAATAGTTTACAAATGTACCCACAATTTCAAAGTACGGTTTCAGTATATTGATGAAGCCACTTGCTGATGTGGAAAGGTGGACAGAATGTCTTGTTTGCTATGATTAGATGACAGTTTGTTAAAACAACTAAAATTGAGAGCCAGAGGTAAAAAGGTGTTTTCGTACTATTGGCACAAAGTTGCAACTGTTTTATTTGGTAAAGCTACAATTGCCAATTGACATGAATGTAACAAAACATAAAATCTATTCCAGTGGTTTTCATTCATCACTTCATATGCAAATCCTCTTTAAATTGAAGGTTTTAAAGGAAAACCTGAATTGTAATCGAGATGGAATTCCAGTGGTGGGAGAAAACCAAAACAAAACTAAACCCAAGAAAAATGTGATTTCCACCTTCATCCACACGGCTTTCCAAGGAGGAGTTCATCTCACCGGCAAGGAATGAAGATCTCATGTCAGTCAGCAAGAGAGATTCTCTTACATCCATGCAGAAGTGGTTGAAAACTTCTGCAGAGGGAGTAACTCCTAGACATATGTTGAATAAAGCAGTTATTTTATAACAAGGTTTCATTTCATGCAATATTTTTATCAAATAAGACAATTAGTAAAGGTAGAATGAAAATAAAAACAAAACAACAAAAAACCCCAGACCTCTATTTTGGTGTTTCATGAGTTGATTTAAAATTCTGTCATCCAGAGCTCTGAGGAACTGTGCAGCATTATGAAAGCCAGATGAGCATATGGGCTTAAAAACCAGGTAAGCCAAGTTCCTAGTGTCGGATGACTATGTGCTGATTTTCCAGATGCAGGGAAATATCTCCAGAGGAACAATGCTGCTCTACCTAGAGTTTAACAAGTTGGAATTAACATCTCTACCACTCAGTGTATGTCTCACCTGCCATACATGATTGATTCACTAGTGAACTGTCTGTGACACCGTTTGGTGAGTAGTTTTTGGTTTGACAACTTCATATATAAAATGCCTGCTTTTGTTGATTCTTAACCTGTTAACTGCTAGTTTCATTTGATTCTGTACTAGGAACGATGAACTGATTACTTCCAATCTCTTTTTTTCTCACAGTTTTACAGGCTTCAGTTACAGACCCTCAGTCATCTCTTTTTCAGCTTGACAGGTCGTAGTCTACACAAGACGTTCTTTGTACAGAAACTCTTCCACACTTTCAGGCATCCTTCTCTGACTCTACTCCATTCTTGTATCTTTTCTAACATAGGAGGACAAAGTCTATGCAGAGCAGGCAGGACATATGCACCTCCTAGAGTATATGGTGCTATACTGATGCTCTGTTTATTGCCTGCTCAGCACATACCAGACTTCCCCCAAATACAGATAGTTCTCTTTGTCTCGTATTATACCATTGTAGTTTGGAAGCAGACTTTTTCAGAGGCAAAAGATTTCTTCTGCAAATTGTTTTTCCAAATAGCATATTCCGCTTGGTGGTCTGTATAGGAGAGTAAGTCTCCACATATAGGTATGAAAGAGATAAATGTTGCTTAAATTGCAAATGAAATTAAGAGTCTTATTGCTTGATAGTAGCAAATGAGGAAAAATCACATTTCACTCAAAGTAGAACAGAACAATGAAGTGAAAAAAGAACTTAATCCATCCTAGTAGTACAAACACATTTTCCTTCTGGAAGAAAGCATTATTGTTTCTCTGTCCTGAAGTGACTTAGATCTGGTAAAGAAGAGAAGCTTGGTCTGGTTCTTATAGAGATTTCAGTACCATGTAGAGATAGAGGAGAACTCATTTAGAAAATCAATAAAATTTGAAACAGTCTTCATCATGAATAGAATTTGAATAGTACCATATGTATAAATCTACAGATACAAGCAGTATTGGTACAACTTGTGCTTCCATCCAGCCCCTAATATACAGAAAATGAGAAACATAACCCTTCTTTTGCCTGTTATAGATAAAAGTGCAAACCCCTCTTGGACAGCATAAGCTCCAAAGCAGGGATCAATAGTTGATTCAGCTGAAGGGAGTAAAAGATCTACAGATATCTACAAACAAAAAAATGTGGACACAAAGAAGGTAACATAATTGTAAGGTGATTTTTTAAGAACCCTTATATTATCAAAACAGTAGGAATATTTGTTAGAATCAGATACACAGTTAAGAACACTCTCAAGATAAGTGCAAGAAATTAACTTGGTAGACAGCTATTCATAGGACAGGTAGAACTGCTTCTAAGAGCTAAATTTACCAAGAATTTTCATTGACTTGGTAAATGATTAATGAGAAAATTCACCTTAAACCCTGTGTAAACTTGAACAACCTTCATTTATATTGAAAACTAATTTTCCCGCAGAAAAAAAAAAGCCACCTAAAAGGATTAAAAAAGAAAATATTATTTCTTTATTAAGATTTTTTACTGTATGTTATTTAAACCAGCTCCAAATGGGGCTAACTCTAAATCCCTGATACCTAGTGTTAAGGTACTCCTCTTTATTTTGATGGTGTTGTCACTTTCACAGTCATAGGTCAAGAGATAAGTATTTGGCACTAGACGTGGTTTTCACTTGGTTTAGCCCATTTTTGTATGAAGCCCTCAAGATTCAGAAGTTTCCACTGGTTTGCTGATATAACCCTTTTGTAGTAAAAAATAAGGTCTAGTAGTGTTGCTCCTCCTTTTGATGATTTAGAGTCAAAATAAGGAACTTTGAATTAAGGGAGAAGTACAATGTTAACCTAATTTGAAAATAAAAGATACAACCTAGGGGTGTTACGTTTTGTTCTTGAATGCATTAGCATTTAGTTCTTCTGCACTACTAACTTTATCCAAGATACTGAGATCAGTGAGAGGTAAGAGATAATATGGTTGAGTTTAAGTTATTCTGAGTTCTAATTGTCTGCTTGCTATAATCTGCAAAAGCAGACAGAAAGGGAATCAGTGCAGAAATGTAGAGAAACATTCTTCCGGATGCCTGCAGATTTCTCTTTACAGAAATAGGCAGAGGGGAAGATAGAAAGGGATCAAGAGGGGATCAGGAGGGATTGTGTTCCATTCTGTTAGAGGCATAAATATCCTTTCTGAAGCAGGAAACTCTTCTTAACCAGACTTAGGAAACTGCTGAAAATACCAAAAACATATTTAGTGGTCTGTGTTAACAACTAAAATTGTGGATAAGTATGATCTTTACCAAGACACTAAACAGATTTACATGTGACTCAGCCACACTAAGGCGTATGAGCAAGAAAAGGAAAAGGTGTAATTCTTTATTGATAATGTACAAATCAATGACACTTTCTTCTAATTCACTAATTTAGTTGAAAAATAAGAAGGCATTAAAAAGATAACAGAGGGGAAGTGGGGAGCAAACTGATAAACTATTTAATGGTGTCTTTAGGTTCATTAGTTACTTTTAGATATTAGCCAGAATGTTCCATAAATCACTGCTGCTATCCATAAGTGACTCATCAATCTATAACCTAGATAAGTTTCTTCAACCCCTAATTGCATAACCTTAGTTCAGAGAACTCTGTGTCTACTTCCTCAGAATTTAAAAAAAAAAAAGTACGAAAATAGATTATGGGATTAGAGAGATTTGAAAAGCATTTCTACAAGCAGAGCAGAAAGCTTATATCCACCCTCTATGAAACATCCAACTAACACCTGTGTGCTTACTCTATCACAATAATGATAATGGAATGACACCTACAGAACATTCCCCTCCCTATTCCTTTTCCTCCTCCTTACTCCATTTCTTTGTGCCTTGAGAGAGAGCTCATGTGGCTTTTTGGCACTCAGAAAGAGAGAGAGCTTCTTCTTGTCACTGCTACCACAACTGAACAATGACATGCAGCAGCAGCAGCCTTAGAGCCTGAAGAGGTGTGGGAAAAAATTCAACACTGTATATATATCAAGGACTTTCAAAAAATAAATTTTATTGCACAGGTCAAATCTTGCCACCGTGTGCCTCCCTTCAATCCTCCAATATTCATTTTGGCAGCACAAAAGAAAGAGAAAATAAAGTGTAAAAGGCAGGTTAGAAGTGCACTTTCCTGGTCACGTTAGATTTGCTAGTCATAGAGTTGTAAATATTTTCTGCTATTAACAAACATCTTGCTTTTGAGCTTTACATAGAAAAGAACACCATTTAGAGTAATTTAACTATTTTATAAATCTAAGCTAAAATATCAACAGATGGTGTGCCTTTGAATGGTGAAATTTTTTAACACCTAGTTCTTTAGTCTGGTCAAGTTGAATCTCTTCACGTGAAGTACTAGTGGATCATCATGTTCCTCCTAGCTTTTCTTGTGCAATTGAAAAAGATGCATCTGGTATTTGGTTTGTTCTGTTTTAGCTAACCACACAATCCTTCTTTTAAGAAATCTCATCCCTCCTTTGGCAGACAGTGGTCCACTTTGCCCTCCAGGGCAGGCATTTGCTCGGCCAGAGTTTCCCTCCTCCTTCCCTGCCGTACTAGATGTTCCTTCCAAATCTAGCCCTAAAGGACAACAGAGCGAGGTCTATAAATTTGGAATCAAGGTCACTTATAAAATGCCTTGTCACCCTTGACAGCTTAAGAAGAATGAACTTTTCCTGGCTGGGTCCTCTCAGGAGTTGTAGTAAGGATGACCCATTTGCCCTGAGTTCGAATCGCTAGTGAAAGCAGCAGTGCAGAGACACCACATTTATTTTTTTAATCTTAGTTCTAAACAGTTTTCACATCTCCTCCCAGTCTTCCTGGAAAAGGCTCAAATTCAGTTTGGTTTAAGCACTGGGAAGAGGTTCAGTAAGACTGCATCTGAAACAGCAGTTTTCCTGAGAAGAGAGAATCATGTTCAGAAGAAAAATAAAGCAGAATAAACAGTTGAAGAAACCTAAAGCCTCTTCCTACTCCCATCTCTATGAAATATCAGAAAGTGATTAGATTATATTTCTCCTACTCATTTTCTTTAATATAAGGAAGGGACAGACATAGTTTAACTCCCAGCAGTAATTCAGATTAGTCTGGAAAATACAGTTCTCTGCTGAACTCCATTTGCATTTACCCTATTAGATAAATGCTCATCCAAAGCCTACCTCTCACTTACATAAAGAAACTTACAAGTTATAGCACAGCTTTGTTGTTACATGAGTAAGAATTTGTTCCCATCTCTTCTACATGACCTGCACTTTTGGTAAATTCCACACAAAGATCTGTCTTACCACCTTTCTGCCAAAGTATTCTCAGGCTCAAGTAGTTTTCAACCTCTCTTTCTCCAACCTTGAGACTCTCATCCTGCCAGTTGGCTTTGGTATAGGTGCTGAAAACTAGATTAGATGAGGGAGAAAAAAATAACTTGATAATGTGATGTGGATTGGCATGAAGGTTGTGTTGGCACTTGTGCGAGTTAATCAGGTTACTCAAGAGTAGTAAAGCTTCAATAAAATTATTTAGGCCACCTCTATACGTCCTCACTTTAACAGTTCTTGTAACAGATCCAAAATATACTGTCTATTTAGAACATTTATGCTCATTTAGAACAATGGAAGTATTTTACTCAATATGGATAAAACAATACCAAGTGTATCATAATATTATTTAAGGAGATAGTACTGATCTTCCTAAAATGCTTGTTTCATGATTGTTTTAAATGTGTGGCATGGAACCATAGTTCACTAAATATTTTTTACTGAAGTATTTTCAAAGGTATCGTAGCATAAGAAAAATTCATTTAGATTTGTGTGTAGGTATCTGCTTCTTTCTTGCCTCCCTCCCCGCCCCCCCCCCCATCCCATGTGTATGTTTATTAAAATATATCTTTTCAAATGTCCTTCCAAGGCACTCCCTAAAGAAAACAGTAATCCAATAAGTGGAAGGCATTAGAAAAACAATTGAAATCAAAGTCTTGCTTTAAACATAGACACTGAAGCAGCAAGACAACCCTCACAGGGCTGAACTGCAAATTTGAGGGGCACAGCACTGAAGGCAGACTCACCAAAGGAATTCCTTCTGAAACCTGGTGTTGACAGGATAACAGCAGTGCTGGCTCCTACAAGAGCATGCCAGTATATAACTCAGTATGCAAGCTTTGACATATATTAGCTAAAATTAAACAAAATATTAGTCAAAGCAAGGTGATGGATTCACAGTTGACAAGAAGATCAACAATAAGAATGTAAATTCAAATGTGATACTACATCTTCCGGCAATGAGATTGGTCATGATTCATGTGCTTCTGTTATTATATTTAGCGACCAACACCAGTACAATTGGTTGGTGACCAACACCAGTACAATTTGCATGAATAAAATGAAGAAACAATCAAAGATATATGTGATTACACATCCACATGTGAGGATCTCTTCTTTAGTAACATTTCTTCATAGATGATCACCAGAGTCAAGGAGCTCAGTGCAATTTTACATTTTCTATACATTTTAATATGGCCTAAAAAAATGTGAAGAAGGGAATACTGCACTGTCCTGCATAACTGTAATAGGAGCTTTTCCACAATAGGTCAAAATAATTTATAGCATTCAAGTCTCACCTCCTCTTCTGGAAGGCTCTATCTTGTTAAAGTCTAACACAGGAGAAAAAGTAACTTGGACATGGCACATGCATTGCAACTGTCCAAAGTCTGTGACCAGAGATGATAAAAACAGTGGGCAGACACAACACTTTTCTGCGTCTGGAAGTGGATGTGGAGAGATCTGCATGGCTCATTGTGGTGGTATAAGAACAGTAGTTGCAATGAAGTGCAGCTTAAGCTGATGTAAATACCTCTTCTTAACTAGAGGCTGTAAGGAATTCTGGCTTCCCATGAGCTTTAGGTCCTTTGAAATGTCACTGTGGGCCCATCACATTTCCCAAGCAGTCTGAAAGCAGATGCTTATTGTGCTTACAAGCNGGAGAGGAGAGGATGTATATAATATAGTAAGTTAAAGGACTTTTCATCACACCCATTTTCATCAAAAGGCAAACAGACCACCAAAATATTTTCTATTTTAAGCATAAACTTAACATCTCCTTTGGAATATATTTGATTTGCTCTGCACTTTCTATGTGTTGGTATGAACTAACAGCAGTTTTATTTTTGTTATCTGACAGATCTATTAGCTTGAAATATCCTTTTGTAACACTCTTCTTACACATCTAAAATGAATATACTGTAAGGGAACTGTAGCCAAAAGCTATATAACCTCTCGTATACATTAATTTTTAATCTGGATATGGAAACAAGCTCTCAAAATATGAAAATCCATTCTGACCTTTTGTATATAAGATATGGATTTGATTTACACAGGATAGATGACATTTTAAGCTGTATCTCTTCTTTTGGCAGGAAACTACTAATTACTGCATTCCCCACTCTTTTCACCTTCTCCTCTTCCACAATTTTTTTTTAAAAGCTATACTTTTTTCATGAAATAACAATTTGTAACAGTTTTATAAACTTTAGGTGTATCTTTCCAAATAATTCTTTTGATTTCTAAGTCTAATTACACTGTATTCTTAAACTGTTATTAGTAAAGGAAGCATTTTACTGTTAATCCTTCATTCACATCAATGAAAAGCTTTTTAAATTTACACTAAAAAAAGATTGTGATGTTAAACACATCATTACTAACTGGCATATAAAGCAAGAACTGCATGATATATGTCAAGCACTGATCAGAAATATATTAAACAGGAGCATCGTGCATAATTTATATTAAAAAATAGATATTATTAATTCAAAATTTAATTTGAAAGATTTTTTTCTTACAAAACTTTAACCACAGATAATCTCAGCTGAATTTTAACAAGTCGTTGTGACAAGACTTCTCCTGCAGTATCAACAGAGGGAACTACTGTGTGAATGAGGCTGGATGACCTTCAGTCACCTCAGAGCACCTCTGGAGCTTGTCCAGTCCAGTCTGGCCCCACTCTGAGCAGGTCAGCCAGACTTGGTTGCTCATGACCATGCCCAGTCAGGTTTTGAGTATCTTCAAGGATAGAGACTCCAAACCCTCTCTCAGCAACCTGTCCCAGTGTTCAACCACCCTCTCAGCATAGGAAGCTTTCTCTAATATTTAAATGTAGTTTCTTGTATTTCATTTTTTGCCCATTGCCTCTTGTCCTGTAATTGTGCACCACTGCGAAGTGCCTGCTTCTCTCTTCTTTACTCCTCCCATCAGGTATTTATTCATGTGGATAAGGTTCCTCTGAGCCATCTCATGTCTGGGCTGAAGAGACTCTGCTCTTTCAGTCTCTCCTGGCATGACAGATGCTTCAATGACTGAAACCATTAGAAACCCTTTCAGAAGGCAGTGTGGGTATAATGTATCTTTGTTGTACAGGACTCAAGAGTTGGATGTTTCAAAATACAAAATCTCTGTCTATCTTCTCTGCAAAGTTTGTTTAATTAATAACCTTAATCAATTAGTGTGGTGGAAGAACCACAATTCATCTTTCCTTGTTTGACCCACTATCCTATATCCTTCTGAGCTTTGAATCATCTAGAGTGTATATCAAGATTTTATACTGTAAAGAAATAAAAATTTATTTTGTATCTTCCACAAAATATGTCACGGTTACCACAAATGGCAGTTCATAATTCCATGGAACTGCCAGATAGAAAACAGTGATCATTTTTATCTTTCACATTTCCTTTTAAACTTGATTCCCAGAACTTCTGTGTCCCAGGCCATTGTTACTGTAATGTGAAGGCTAGCAAGTTTATTGACTTTACAGATAGTTTTCAATTAAGAGGAGAGTAACATTCTCAGAAACAAATTACAGCTAAGATCTTCTGTCACCAGTGAGAACATCTCTCTATTGGAGAGTAATAACTGTCTCCAAAAGAAATATATTCAGAAACTAGTTCCAGAATTTTTGTCTGCTCATATCAGATACCTTTTCAATTGGAGCTGAATAGACATTTCCACTGTAGGAAAAGTGCAAAAAGCTAAAACAAATAAAAAGCTCTTAGCCAGAGCCACAAGCCACTGAAAAGTAAATAGCAGAAAGTGCAGTATCACTGCACATGGACCCTTTATGGCACCAAGTTAGGAAGTGATAAACATCTTCCCAAAGGAGCTGATGCACTCACCTAAAAGACAACAGCCATTTGGAGTTAAGAACAGAGGTAAACCAAAGTCATGGAATACATGAATATACTTAGTGCGTGTATATATGCATATGTCTGAAATGGAGAGTAGGGTATCATTTTCAGATTCATCAATTGCAATAAAATCACCTAATTTTGTATTTCTAGCCAGTCCCCTTGTTAATTATCAGAATGTTACAACTGGCTGATTTGAAAGTGTCTATTAAAATGAAAAAATAAAAACACAGAACATCTTCATATCTTCCATAAATTATATTTTCTTTCCATATATTTTTGTAAGGTTTGATATGAAATACTTGGTAAAATAAGGGCAATGGATTTTGGCAAAATGATGAGGAAGATTTTAGAGGAAAAAGAATGGCAAAATTATTTTAGTATAAAATTATGTTTACTCAAATTATGTTATTAACTCTCCACTCACACCATTCAGCACATTTTCTATAATGATAAATGTTTCATTTAAGTAATTTCAATGTGTACCACATGTACTGGTTTAGAGGTAA
>WBMV01006266.1:275-38753 GCA_013396655.1 Campylorhamphus procurvoides | reverse complement strand
GGCCCAGCTCAGTTCTGCTCGGCCCGGCCCGGGGCAGGGGCTCTCCGGGCCGCTGGTGTGGCGCTGGTCCCACGTGTCCCGAGGAACTGCTTTCCCGGGCAGGGGGACGGCAACACCAAGTAAACAGGGGGTGGGAAAATCCACCGTAAATTAGTATCGACGCTCCTAATGACGGTGTTAAAAGAACAAACCAAAAAGTGTTAAAAAGGCAGCAAGGTGCGCTTTAGGCAAAGATCCCGGGCGGGTGGCTGTGCCCGGGATCAAATCAATTCCATTGATTGGATCAAATCATTTCGATTGATTACCGTGTGTGATCCATGCCGAGTTTCCCCACCCCGTGTGGGTTTCAGGCGCTGCCCCTGCCCACCGCTGGTCACACAGGAGGGAAGGGATTTAAATCGGTGTGGCTGACACGCCTTACCCATCCCACTGTGCTCGCTGTGCGGTGTTGCAGGTAGTTTTTCAATGCACTGTAATTTGCACTTAATAAGGCTTTGGCAAATACTTCAAATACAGCATGAGTCTATTGGAAGTGCAGGGTCAGACCACTGGCCCATGTGTCCCCGTGTTCTTTCTCCCAACTGCAGAGAACTTGTCACTTTGAGCACTGTAATACTTGTTTGCAGGGCTGGAAGACATTTTGCTGATTAATCCAAAATGTAGCAGCAAGAAGGCCACGGCTTTGCAGACAGTGAGGATGCCGAGGAGCAGTGGTAAGTAGGAGCTTGTTACTGGAACAATGTTAAGTAGTACGTGATATCTGGGACATAACTTTTGCTTCAGTGCTTTTCTTGCATAGGAAAAGGGAGAAACTCCTGTTTCTGCTGGTTCTAGGTCTTCCACTGCAGTTCCATGTCCCAAAAATTAATCATGTAACTTAGATGTGAATTAGATTGTTTGATGCTAGGTATTACAGGTGCAAGTTTTAGGGACAGATTGTTCTTTTTCAGTATAGAGTTGTTGCTCTTTTTTTTTCCTGCTCTGGGATTCTTACCTCTTTTTAGAGGTAATTTCTCAGTATGCTATATTTGTCATATAAAAGCATTTAATTTGCAATGGACTTTTGGCAAGTTACTGTATTTTTGTTTTGTGATTGAGCTGAAGCTTAAGAAGTAATAGCAAAAAAAATGTTAGATCAAATTCTTTCTTGTATAAAGTCTCTGCAAAGACTTCAAAGGTAGATTATACCTGTTAGACTTTTGTGGAGCTCATGTGGAATAGTACCTCTTCTCAAAGAAAGCAAGCTAGTGATGGGCTCACCTATGTGTGGAGCAAAGTTTGTTTGAAGAAACTCTGGAGACAGCTGAAGATATTCTCTCCCTCCATGGAAGGGAAATGAGTGTGACTCTCCTAATGACACTGATTACCTTAAAATTCTTGCAAAGTCCCACTGATCTTAGGGGGATGATTCTGGAGATAGTAAGTGCTTCATACTTTGACCTAGAGCATCTGTCTCCTGCCATCTCAATTTCAGAGTTCCTTTTGTTATTATGTTGATTTTTCATTAGTCTAGCATGACATCTGTGCTACAGCTAATTTTTCAGTCTTCTTTGAGACCTTCAGCCTATACTTTAACAGGGAAGAAAAGAGGACATAATCATATTTCCATTGGATATGATGCTGCTATGGAAATTCTTCGGGATAGCACCCAATATGTATTTTAAACCATGGAATTTGCAAGCAAATTTTCTGTAAAGTAGTCACATTTTGTTTTAAGAATACAGATGGAATTGTTGAAGTGACTTCTTCCTGCACCTCATGCTGACCAATAGATCTGATGTATTTTCACTGTTTGTGTCTTGGAAAATCGAATACTTTAATAAATACTTCCATTAAAACATCTTAAATATTGTAGGCAGCTGGAAATAACAGTTTAAATGGAATCTGTGTATCTTGAGCATTTTCTCAGGTATAAATGTGAAAATGAATGTGCATCTGTTTGAATATATATATATATATCTGATAATTGTTTCCTTACAGTTTTGGACCGAGTACAGAGCTTCTTACCACAGATGGCCCAGGCAAATGATGAGCTCAAAAGAAAAATGGTAACAGCACCAGCTCATCAGTTTGATATTGAGAATCTAGACAGTGCAACAGAAAAAGTTATAGAAATGGTAAATACTGTTTTTTATTTTATAAACTAAATTTAGATGTGATTAAAATAACTTTCTGGTCTTCGAGTTTGCTATATGATAGATAAGGTGAAATCTTCACCATTTTAGTCTGTGATCTGCTAATTGAAAACATAGATATATAAAAATGCATATGGTTTTCAAACTTTCAGAATTGAATGACTGGGGGATGAAGTAGTTTAAGACCAGAGTAAGACATACGTTTGAATCAGCAGCTCTGAATCAAAAGCCACAAATTGTATTTTAGGTGTCTCATAGGTAAATTTGGTCTAGAAACTGGACAATACAAGGTATAACAAGCCTTTAGAGTAAGAGTAATAACTGGCTTTCAGCTGTGCTCTCTCAGCATTTTTAGGACTGACTAGAGATTTTGGGTTTAGAAAAATTGTTAGTCTTGTAATCCATTGTTGCTGTTATTTGTCTATTTATTTATAGTCATGTCAGTATTTTCTTTCTGGTTTTAACTAAAGTGCTGCAGCCACATGCTTATGTAAGAAAATTTAATATGAAGGTGATATGATATGTGCATGAGCCAGCCAAGTGGCCTGCAGACCCACAAGGTAAAAGGCAGAGATAAGGCAGCTTGGGGTTTGGTGTGTGAGCTGTCAGAAGAATTTACTGGCCACTGGTTGGATTCAGGCTTTGTATTTGCTATAGGACAATATAAATTACAATTTAAATATTTAGGCATCTCTTCATGATAGCTGTCGTAATCCTATGGAAACCCAAGTCTTTCTTAATCTGTGGTTTTCTTATGGTAGTAGGCTGTTTTATGTGTTTGCTTTATGTTTTACTCCAATGATAGAAGTGGTATAGGAAAGTATAATGTGTTAACCAATGTCTTTTTTTTTCCACAGAATGTAGCTGTAGTTGAACTGAGTGATTCTGATACAGATGAGGAGATGCTAACTTCAGAAGGTGACTCAGAATCTGAAGATGACTCTGTGACTGATGAAGTGACAATAGACAACATTAAGTTTCCTAAACAAAAGGCAGAAAAGGGCAAAATAGAAATTTTGGACAGCAAAACGAACGATTAGATCCATTTTATTTTACTTCAAAAAAAACCAACCAAATCAGCTCACGTCTTCTCACTTTAAAGACTTGGCCCTTAAAACTACTTTGTTTCCCAGTGTAGCATCTCAGAATCTTGTGAAATGCTACAGTTTACATGGTGGCGAATTCAGGATTCACTCATGACTGAGGAAGGCTGGGTTTCTGAAGATTTAAGTATGATTTGATTCATCCAAAAACATCAAAGGGAACTTTATAGTCGATTAGACTGAGAAAGCAGCTAGAATAAGGGTTGCTTGAATGAGTTAAGTTAAAATTCTTGTTCTGGTGCTTCCTTGAAGAAAGTGCTTTTTTATAGTATGATAGATTTTTCTGCTTTAAGGGCAAGAAAGAGTTAACTAGGAAAAAAGCTTTGTTTTTATATTCCACATCCTGTGAAGTGTTATATACTATGTCTCCAATATTAAACATTATCTTAATGTACCCCAGAGGTATGTCTACATTGCATTCATGATGCTGACTGTTGAACACCAGAGCAGTGACTGAGGTCCTTTGAAGCTGAGCTAGCATGGGTGAGGACAGCTATGGCTGACAAGAGAGTTCAGCAAAGGATTGCACACCTGCACTGAGCTCTGCACCATTATGAGAAGGTTACAAGCTCGTATGTGAGACATTCATGGCTGTAGCATAAATACCCTCCATACTCAAACAGTCCAGTCTGCCTCTGGGGTGCTACGATTGCTTTAAGCTACACTTTTCAACTCTCGCTTTCCTTGCCATGTTTCTGTTCTTTCCATTTTGTTAACAAATGTCACTGTCAGCAGGATAAAAAGGTGAATTTTCAGCTGGCCTGTACTTTGATGAGTTTGAAACAGTTTTGAAACTACAATTGGTTAAAGAGTATCTCATCCATACTTACCTCAGATTGATCAAATACAATGGTTTGGGCTGTTGTATTTACTTCATGGATTGGTTTGCATTTCAGAAGTATCTGTCATGCTCCTCGATGTCATTGTTTCTTAAAGGAACTTTGTATTTTCTACACCATTAAAGTAAAATTTTCTGTACTTTATTTGTCATGACTTGAAGCCTGCAGTTATTTACAGAATTTGGTTTGAATTCTATACTTCAAGCTCTAGTTTTAGTATCTGTTACTGTAATATTTATGGTAAGAAATAACAAGGATTCTGGTCTTCCTTTCAGAGTGTGGCTTAAATATAGAATGGAGACAAGATTTACTGGGATTAACTGATTATGTTTTAGTGAAGGGGAAGGATGGGAATCAAAGAATCTGACTGCTACCTTTAATGGCAGTGCACAGATCAAATGAAGCTTTGGGTGGTGCTGCATTGTAAGAGTAAGTAGTCTTAGTAAGCTTAGTTTGTTAGATAAGCTCTCAATCTATGGAAAATCTCATTCAAAAAGAAAAGTTTTAAAACTAACATCTTACCTTGGTCATTTCACTGGGGATTTTCCTGTAGATTAAAAAACCCTCGAAGTATGAAATACAAAATAATCATGCTGTATGAAACAGTGAAAACAGTCCATGTGCACAGACAAAAAAGTGATTTTAATCTGTTACCGTAACCACCTTTCAAATTGCAGGCCGATCACACATTCCATATCAACAAAAAGGTAGAAAATATTTTCAGTAACTTTAGCTTGATATGCATAGTTTAACACCAATGTTGAACTCTGTATGTACTATACAAAGATCATAGTAAGTGCACTTTCTTGCATTGATTTACTTTTTATGGCACAAAGGTTTTGTACTGCTGAAGAGTCACCAGAGCAGAGTGTTTAATTGCTACTGTAAAACTTGAACTGATTTATAGCAAAAATGGCATAATCAGTATATTTTAGTCAACTTTAGAAGCCTAGTGACTAAGGATTTTAAATGGTCATGTAAATATTATGTCACAGAAATACGAAGTAGGCATGTGAGAACTCATTCTTCAGTTCTATTAGAAAAAATTAACCATGTTCTTGGGGTTTTTTTTGGGGGGCAGAGGGATGAATTGTGCAACTAACTGCTGCCGCTGCATGATTTAAATAACTTCAGGGTAATTTCCAAAAGCCTTTTATCTGTCAGTAAGACTAAAGTTTGGACTTGATTTATAGAAACTTATCCATGGAATCAGTGTTTTGTTTGTTGAGTTGTAGCACTGCAGACAGCATATCCTAGGTGGTATTGGGTGCTTTGGGTAGTCATTAAAACTCTGCTGAAAAGTTCACTTCCCAAGTGAAGCTGTTACTTTAATACTCCACAGTGATAGCCTTGGTTCTGAGATATTCATGAAGAGCTTCTTCACCTGTACAAGCAAAATATTCACCCATTAGAATAGCAGCTAAATGAGAGAATATTGTCAGGCTGTAACTATTATTAAAAAAAAATATGAAATGCTGTAGCCAGTATTTGAGTCCTTAAGGAGCAATGGGAACTAATTACCTCATCTTCCCACTGAGATTTACAGAACTGGTTTGACAAGAAGAGGCCAAACACAACAGATGTGGAAAGAAAAAGGAGCTGGAATTTAACAAGCAGCCCCCCAGGTGGGACTGAAGCAGCAGCAGTGTCTAGATGGCCACTGGGGGCTCATAGATGAATTTATGAACTTTGCCTAAATTAAAGTTTATAGGTATAGAGAAGCTGTGTAAAAATCAGTAAGCTTTTTTTCCTGATACCATCAATCATTTCAGCTTCAGGAACTGTCTTTGGAGATTCCAAAGGCAAAAATCTGTTTTGTCAGTGAAATCTGGTTTTCCTTTATGCTTTGTCATAAAGGCTTGATCTGTCCAGACTTGTAAAGTTTCTTTGACAGAGTAACTTCCATTTTTTAAAAACTTGTTTTGAAAAGAAAATACTTTTTAATGCATCTTTCTCTGTGACTATTGGCAAATTTTGGTGACATTTTAAGGCATAGAAGTTTCCCATCTTAAAAGGTTAGAAGAGAAAGCTAAATTAGTGTTCTGAGGGAGAAAAGGATTTTGGCTAGTATCTTTGTTACTTGACAGCATTTTTTGCCTCTACGCAGCTCTGGACAAGCTGCAGTTTTACTGCTCTGAGAGGAGTTAGAGAAGAATATTCCATGTGCTATAGCATTATTTATTAAATGTATGGGAAGGGCTGAATGGGAGGTGTTGAGGTGGGAATATTTAGGGAAAGGAGATTGCTGTAATTGGAGGAATGTAGGAGATGCAGGAAATGCATCCATAGCTCATGTTTTACTAGATACACTGTACACAGGCAAAGTGGGGTTTTCATTCATTAGGACTCTCATATGAGAAATAACAGAGGCAGAGAACAACTTACCTAAATCTTTCCCAAAGCCAGAGAGCTTAAATCCACCAAATGGTGCTGCCACATCAGTTTTGTTATATGTGTTAATAAAAACTGTTCCAGCTTCTAGCTTTTCACTGATGTAGAGAGCTTTGCTTATGTCTTTTGTGAAAACTCCTGAAGCTAAGCCATATTCTGTGGCATTTGCCCGTCGCAATACTCCATCAACATCCCTGTGGGAGAAAGAAATAATCTAATTGAATCTAGGTAAAATAAGCAAGTGTTAGCAGCCTGCCACCTTCAGTGTCACTGAAGCACCTTCTTCTGTAGGCTTTCTTCTCCAGGGAGCTTTTTTAAAGACAACTTATTAAGGACGAATCTGTGTGTCAATCTGACAGGTCCATGGAAATTCACACCCTGGCTTCAAACTTTTAACCTTACATTTCAATGGTTAACGAGAAATGCCACAGGAAATGTTGTATGCATACCAGCTTTGCTCAGCTACTTGGGGTACAACTTGGGGATTAAAGCAATACAAATATACTTGTAAAGCAGAGCTTGGCAGCAGATGATAAATCAGTTTGCTAAAATTTTGGCCAGCTTTGCAGGTTAATGGAGAATAAATGCTGAAATCACAACTTCTTCCAAGACACAAATTTTCAGGCCATTTCCAGAGTGCCATTTTCTATTTGCATCTCATCTCCATATAGCTTCAGAAATCCATAATAGTTTAAAAAAAATTAATTCAATACGGTCCCTTATCACTGTACTTAATTTATGGTTGTGAAGGGTTATCTGTGTGGTTGTTCTTAACTGCATTATGAAACTGCAGAAAATGAAACCTGGTGGAAATAATTTTATATAAAGTTTCTATGTAGGATTTTAATCTCATCTGTGTGTAAAATAATTCTTATGATCTGGAATGAAAGATACTAAAACTGGCAGTTTACAAAATATACAGAGGAATTTTCATTTGCAACAATAATGTGCCAGTGCTACACAATGCACAACAACACTACGTGGTCTTTTGTGACCGAAAAAATAAGCAATTCCACTGGGAAAAATATACATTTTGTAAATTGACCAAGCTGTCCCAATTATCACATCAGCTTCAGTAAAACATTTCACTGAATATTGTCCTTTTTAAAATGGCACTTATGGATGCATTCTACCCTGTCACACACTGCCAACAGCATTACTTCTCTATCCACATGGAGCAGGATACTCCCTACTAAAAAGTGTATTTTCTCAGAATTTAGCTTGAGAAGCATCTAAGTATTCAGATTGGTCTAACAAGATTTAACAAAATAACTGTGTATGCTATCGCTTCTTCACTTAGTGTGAAAATGGGAAAATAAAGTTTCTAACAGTAACCAGAGGACAACATACCCATTTTTAAATTTAGAAATCACCATCACAGGACCAAAGGACTCTTCCTGGGCAATATACATATGGTCTTCAACATCTGTGAATACAGTGGGTTCCATGAAGAAACCTAGAGAGGGGACAGAACATTATTTGAGCATGGGAAAAGTGCTTAATGGTTTCCTATTTTCCAGACCATCTCTTTCTCATACTTTGAGGTCACAGATAAGTTGCATCTTGAAACAGAAAATTGATATAAGTATGAATGGAAATACATGTGTATAAACACCAGAGAAATGGCAGAAAATTGGGTAAAAAAATGGTCTGTATTGATCAGTTTACAGCCTCTCACAGAGACCACTGTTTCTCTTGTTACCCAAGGACAGACTGTAGCCATGAAGATCTGTATATTTCAAAAATGGAAAAACATGTAGTGGGCAGCAACTCTGCCTGAGGCAAAGGACTGCCTCATAATGACTTTATTTCTAAAGGGTGTAAAGACCTGTCCAAAAGCTGGCTCATCATTGCCAATCAAGAACTATCCTGGTGTTATACACAAACAATCCTGTGTCTTGGTGAACATATTCCATTTTGAGTGGGTAAAATCAGCTTCAGAGATTTTTTTATAAATTTCCCTCCCCTAAGTTTTCCCATTTAGTTTTGTTATACACATTTCCTGTAGTTACAAGTCTCCACTTTCATTTTATTTAGGATACAGTCATTATGTTTTGAAACTGATGTAAATGTTTCTCCTTCATTATTAATAAAGGAGAGGTGTCCATGAGAAAACATCTTTTTTTTGTCTGCCCATGATTTTGAACTCAGCATGCATGTTGCCTATATAGTAAAGAAGGCTTTTGATAATAATACCTCTGCTAGTAGTTTCCTCAGTCAGCTTTAGTGTTAGTGTGATCTAAAGGAATATAATTATACTTATGGCTCTTGACAGTTCCAGGGTTTTGCATAAAAAGCCCTCGCATAAAGAAATAAGCAAGACATTCCCATACAGACTAGATTCCAATTCAGTGTCATAACTTACACTTCAGTTGCACCGCTTCTTCTAATGTGAGACTTGAAAGCCCTGTGGAAACATGGGCTTACCTGGTACTGTCCCCATGATATTGCAACTTCACATAATGCAGCTGAGATGATCATGATAGCTCTTACATAAAGTCTAAAAGTTCCAAATACCTCTGAAAAGTATTTTACCTGGTCTACGTACTTGTCTTCCTCCATACACTAGAGTGGCTCCTTCTTTTACTCCAGTTTCACAGTATTGCAGCAGCTTTTCTAAATGTGCCTTGTGATTTTGTGGACCATGATCTGTAGATCTGTCAAGTGGGTCACCAATTTTCATCTTTTTTATTTCTTCAACCTATGGGTTACCCAATTAAAATGAAGTTACATAACACAGCAAATAGTTGTTAAAGTGACCAGAGATTTTTTGTGCTATGAAGATGGACTCTGAGAAAGGACTGTATTCTTAGAAGATGTAATGTTCCTCCCTCTTTAAAAACAGGCCTTGTCTTTTGTTTCATAATCTCTAATTACTTCTGAAAATTTTTGATGCTGTGCTCATGTATATATTCTCTTCTGCTATTAAGACAGGCATGTAAAATGTTAGCTTTTACCAGCGGTAAAAGAGTTATGACAGTGATTTCCTGTTCTTGAGCAAAATAAATTAATTCTCCACTGGTATGGTGTGGTGGCTATTAGATTTTTAATAGTGACCTTTATATTATTCTAGCCATACTTCCAATATGCCTTTTTTTGAACTTCACAGCAGCCTTCTTCAATCACACTGAGCTAAGTTCAATAATTACTTGTAATCTTACTTTCCTGGTCAAATATAAACTATCACTGAAGGTACAATATCTGTTTAAGTGTTACTTATCTGTGCATTACTGATGAAAATATCTCCCTTCAGTGCTTCCTCTTAACCCTCTAAGAGGATCCTGAGAAGCAGAATTGCCTATCATAAACAATAATAAGAAATTAAGCAACTGAAAATAAGAAATACAAGTGTCTGTAAAACTAGTGGATCTTTCTGCCACAGGAAAACATTATTTAAATTTTAGTCCTTGAATATCTTACCACTTTTCCAACAAACTCATCATGGATTGATTCTTCCACGAACAGCCTGCCAGCTGCAATGCAGTTTTCTCCTTTGTTGAAATATACTGCTCCCATACCCTGTTCGGGAAAGAAACATTAATATTTATATGCATCCTTTTGTTCAGTCTCCCTTTCATTCTGTTCCCTTGGGTTCCATTCAGCGTCTGTGACCCTCACAGTGTAATGCTCAATGTAAAGGGATATCATCAGTGCCACAAGCAGACTGATCTTATAACTGCCAACACGCTTCCATTGAGCCAAAATAGCTCAGGATGAATCCATGAGCACTGCTCTTCCCATTTCCATCTGCCTTCCACAGAAACACTGGCTGCAGCATCACACAGGGCTGGCAGCATGACCACTAAATACAAAACTGCTAATCCACTGAGCAGTACTGCTTGTCAAAAGCCATATGGAAATGGGTGATCATTACCTAACTAATCTGCAGAGAACCTCCTATTTCAAGAGAGTGGATTCAGACCCCATGCAGTATGTTCCTTTTTGTTTACCAAGAACTGATACTTGCCATTGATTTTCCAGGGAATTAGGGAGATGGCGGAAGTAATAGCAGGACAAATACAATTCCCAGAAAGTAGTTTTCTGGCAGTTGCAAAGACCTAGGGACCTGGCATTGGTAGGTATAACCAGGATCATGTGTTAGCGTCGAGTGTGTGGCAAAAAAGCATTGCTTCACAATCATTTACAGCCAACAATGCCAGGAATAGGCCAGGCTCTGCATCACCCATGCACTTGTACAGCTGAGAATGGGCACTGACTGCACCGTTCCAGCTTTCATTATTTCCCATGTATAGTTCACTCAGACTCTTGTCCTGCCAAAAGACACTCAAAAAATGGTGAAAGTGTGTAATAGTTTCTGCCTAGTAAGGGTACCTGCTTATACTGGTTTAGAGAATTCACAGAAATATCACTTTGGGTAAGTACAGTGTGAAAGAACTTTGTTTACTTCTTAGTGAGCAAACTGCATCTGCTGTCATTTTGATGAATCAGGTTGCCTGGGCAGGAAGTAAGCTCCTTAAATCCACTCAATTTCTCATTTGCATATCTTATTTATGACCTTTAAACATTATGGCTGGTTTGGAGGGTGAATTACTGTGACTGTTGGTGAATTTAGAACTATATGGCGATAGGGAGTTCAGTTCTTTGTTTTGTTGTATTTTCTAAAGTATATTTCTCGTAGTACCGATCCCTGCCTTTTTGGTGCAGCATGAGTATTTAATTGTGATCGCATAAAGAAATGTCATGTAGAAAAAGAATCTGAGTCTGTTTTCTAACAGATTGCATGGTTTGTCATGTAAGGGCTCCCTGGCTATGTTTTTTGGCAAGTCAAGAAGGATATTGAAATACTGTGAAGATGTATCACAAAGGCTTTGAATACATTTTACTTTGAAGTAACATTACCATTTTTACAGCTCTGTCAAGTTCACAGTCACTGAATATGATCAGTGGTGATTTACCGCCAAGTTCAAGAGAAACTTTTTTCAGATTAGCAGCTGCACTGTAAAAAATAAAAATAATCATATCAACCCAATTTTAATATCTTATTTCATTATTTCCTTTGAATCGTAACTGGTGAAAATGTATAAACCTCTATTTTCCAATAGTGACTTAGTAGAATTCTACATAGTGGTAAACAACCATATGCAGTTATGCTTTTTCATTACTGCAGCATGCACAATATAGCTAATAAGATACTTCAGAACTAGATTAAGAAGTGTTTATTTATGAATCTTTTGCTGGAAGTACCTCTTCATGATCTGTTTACCAGTTGGTGTTGAACCAGTGAATCCAATTTTGCGAACATCTGGATGTTCAGACAGGTGCTGTCCCACTAAGCCACCTATCAGAGTGAGGAAAACAGTATAACTGGACAGTAGAGAGGCAATTTTTACTACTCTAGCAGCAGCACTGTAACACAGAAGGAGCTAACAATATGTCAGTCAAGTACAATACGACATCCTTTTTTATATTTACAGCTTTTTTCGCATGACTATGAAATATTTCATGTTAGTTAATTTGAATCAAATTAGTGCCTCCAAATTCCCCCATCTGTTTGGACTAAAGAACTTCCCAATATACCACTGTATGTGGAATTATCTCATTTGTAACCAAGCCTGACCCATACAGTTGCTTTGTCACTATTCCTCCTTGGGGGAAAGAAGAAAATGCTGACATCACTTAACACAGTGTGGACTGTGACTTATCTATAGTAATCAATATGCATCTTATCAACCTGCTCTAAGTCTCATAGTCACATTTAAATACTTCCAAGCAATCATAAGATTAGAAGAAAACTTAAATTTTGCAATCAAGTGAAACATATTTCTCTGCACCACATTCTTTTTCAGACTGTTCATGCTATTTGTGTGAATTTGCAAAGGGCATAGGCTGACAGCTCTTACCAATAACTAGAGCCAGGTGACATATAAATTTTTCAAATTCTCTTCTGAAAATATGTGAAATCACTGTATGATGTAGGTGCAAGTCTATTGCCTGTGGAGATACATGTGCTTATGTAATAAGTAAAGTCCTAGTTCACCAGTTTTAGCATGACCTTCTCTTCCCAGAAAAATGATTAGTTGAAGTTTTACCTGAACCAGGGAGAATATTTATAACACCTTTAGGAAATCCAGCTTTAGCTGAGAGTTCTGCAAACTTCAAGGAAGTCAAAGGTGTGACCTAAGTAGAAACATTTAGATTAGCTCTCCTAGTTTAATTAAATGCATGATGATATCTTTAACATTCAATACATCTTAGTTTTGATACAATATTCCTCCTCCTACGGTACGGACAAATTAAAAGTCATGGCTTATTGTGGAAAACAATTCATTCTTGAAAATTAAAGTAGCACCAGAGCAGAATTGGAGATAATCAGAACCTTGTGTCATCGTGGCAACTTGTAATATTATACATGCACTTTAAAACATATAACAGAGTCAACCTACAGGTACATATGATGGATCAATCTATGGGTGAAATCTACTACATTGCCTGAATTATTTTTCCTGAACAGGGGCACCTGTATATTCCATCTATGTATTCCTTGTTTTGCTTTTACCTGAGCTGGCTTGAGTACAAGTGTGTTGCCTGCAGCCAAGCATGCTGCGCTCTTCCATGCAAGCATCATCAGTGGGTAATTCCAGGGGATAATAATTGCACAGACACTTAAGGCAGGGAAAAAAACAGGGAAAGATTACATCCTTGATGACAGCTTTTCAATGACTTTTCTGTCATGTCAAGAATGTCACTATGAAGAAAAAAGTGATACTTACCCTATTGGCTCTTTCTTGGTGAATGTTAGATTATGGTTTGGCCGGGCCTGGTTGATTGGAATTGTAGCACCCTAAAAGACAGAAGAGGGACAAATCTGCATACTGTTAATAATTATCATTCAAGTGTATTTGCCATATTAGTATATTTTGGAAAGCTACAGAGGAGGCTTCAAAACCACAAGCATTTTTGCACCCAGGAAAGGGGCAGGGATGCTTCCACTGTATGATCCTCTATTGTGGATATTGTAATCAGCTCCTGGTTGTCATCTGGATAAAATGATTGATAGATAACAATAGTATGGAAGAACATAAAGCGAGAGTTTGATGGACAAAAAGCAGCTGATTGACATTCTTGATTGTGGATCTGAAAGACGCTTGGGGAAATGCTCTTGAACCTATGCCATGTGCTGTGCCATCAAGCCTGGGTCAGACTCAGTACATGAGTCTCTGCACTTACCTGCATGATGACATTCTGTTCCATGAATAATCAAGAGCTGACTAAGCACGTATATCCACTGTGACACCTCAGTTGATTTCTTAGATATGTAGAGTCACATTCTAAATCCATATTCTCCAGTTGGAGGTGGACTACCCTTTTGTATTGACAGGGAGACCCATTCTAGGTAAAATTCTAATTTTGCTTTAGTTTTTGATTCCTTGATTACTTTTTCCTTTTACTGCTTTTTGTCACCGTTTCAGAAAAACAACAACAAAAAAAGAAGTGTAGTGAAATACTGCCATTGATTATATACTTGCCTGAATTTTGTCACACCATCCAGCGAAGTATCTGAATGTTTGCACAGACATTCCAATATGAGTCTTCAAAGCTAAAGTGTAGACGGCTCCTGAGTCAATAGACTCTATTGTTGCTAACTCTTCTTGATGTTCTTCCATCAGGTCTGCAAGTCTAATAAAAGCATTAAAAATCCACATCAAAGAGAAATGGCATCGAACCACTGACAACCTAAAATTATACTAGTCATGGCAAAGAACCATAATTAAAATAGCATTCCCAATGAATTTGGAGGTGGAGTACCGGAGCAACTGTTTCTTAACATCAGTAAGGGATTGAACAATTGCCCATGAGGGTGCAAATGTCTTCACATCACATCAGCTGTGGCAGACACTGGATGAAGACAGGAAGCAGCGTAAACTTACCTGATTGTTCAAATATGGTTTTGTAAATAATATCATAATTAGAAAAGCTCTACCTTTTTTTTTTTTCTCTGTTGCACTATAAGGAGCCACTAATAGAAAATAAGACCAGTAAGTCAGGAAGCAAATACACAGTAACAAGGAATGTGAAATAATCAAAAGTACCACAGAGGGGAAGTCAGGATTCTTGCTTAAGACTTGAGAAACCTAGCTTCATAATGCTGTCCTGTATTGTCTGATCTTGGACTAAAATACTTAAATGTTAGAAGCTTCAAAGGCACCCACGTGCCCAAAGACAAAGCTCCTAAGCTGCAATACAAATTGAATTTTACGTGCCTCGGAACATTTGAAAATCTCTCAATGCTCTCCTTGGGCCCCAAATTCTCCGTTAGACTTCTGAGGTGTAAGCAGGACTGTGATAAACACTACTAAGTTGATAATAACTCTCAGATTGTCTCAAAAATGCATCTGCAGAGACTGATACCTATACTTCTGAGGCACTACTGTTATTTTAGTGGTCTAAGTTCAGGTCTGTTTGCATTAATGAATTTCCGCATTCAGCCCTTCAAATTCTTTCACATGCATCAAAGTTTTTCTTAAGCTTCCTTCTGTGATTTGGTACTCAGACATATAATCAGTGCTCCCATGTGATTTTAAGAGCTTAAAAAAGTACATTTGAGATCCCACAAAGAGGATCCAAAACTGGGTGTGAAACCTATTTTTCCATTATGTAAATTCTGCCCAATTAAAGCATTTGCAGAGATGTGGAAAAATGCTCTTTAATACCTTTTTAACCGTATCTTGGAGATCCAGCTACAGGTCAGGGCACTGGCAAAATTGTGTAAAAGAATGGATATGGCATGTCAGGACAAAGGAGAAAGTTTCATTTAAAGTGTGCTTAATATCTTCTATTAATGATTTCTTAAGATGAAGTAGCAGAGCTAAGAGCTTTATTACTACAAATCTTCTCTTTGGTTCAGCACTCAAAATCTCTAGTTGGAACAGAGGCCAGAGAAAAAGGACCCTTATTTTAATTAAGGTGGTCCAGAGAGAGCCTTCATTTGTACTGGGAATGGTTTGCAACATAAATACTCTAGTATAGCTATCCTAGAGAGCCAGTCACCTCACCCAGGGATAGCCTATGTGGTGTAGGGGAGCTGTATCTTCCATATATCCAACATAGTTATGTTTGTGAATATTGCAAGTGTAAAACACAGAGTAGTAGTTCTAAGACCTTAAATGTTTCTCTTCATGGCAGAACTTGGGCTCTTAAGCACTCTACATTCCTAATACAAATTAAACACAAGTTTGTGCATGCTTTGAATATGTGCACACTTGTGAAAACTTAAGTGACCAGGTGTATTTAATGCTCAGTTCTGACTTGCCCATTTTCTGTTGTGATGACTACTCAGCTCTAAAAGAGTCCTGCAGGCCTTCTTCCACAGTCTGGTCACACACTTTACAAGTCCAGCAGAATTTCTGATTTTGCTTTCATTCTCTTTTGCTAAGATGCCTGCAATGCCTTGTAAAACATGATTTTTTCATACTTTTTTATTTTTTATTGCATCTATTTAGTTCATAAGGAGACAGTAAAAGAGGGGACGGGAATTTACATCCAAAACATTCAACCAAGTAAAAAGTCTTGCTGCTCTATTAATGTGAGAACAAATGATCTGCTGCACATGCTCAGCAGAACACACACCCATGTATCTCAAGTGCAGCATCACGTTTCCCTGTGCTTCCCTTCCTCAGCTGCTTTCCTTAGAGGACAAACATGGAATGGATTTCCTACTCCTTCCTGTCTTAGTAGGCTGAACCCATACGAGGAAAGTATCATCTTCTAGTCGCATATTCCAAACCTCTGCTCCAATGGATCTTCCGTGCCCAAATCCTCCCAGATGTTATGCAGAGAGCAGTGACCCACCCCTGCACGCAGCCAAACTGCCACACTGGTATTTTGCCTTGCTATCCCAATGCACAGCCTGCTACCATCTTCCAACTGTGCCACTGATCCTTCTTTTCCTGTGTATTCTGATGTCCAGGGCAAGCCTCCTGGCACAGCACAGTAAAGGCTTGTGTATAGGCACGCTACTGGAGATTGTATTTTTTAGAAAGTGATGAAAATTCCTTCTTTTCCCTATCAATAAACATACAGTGTCCTCAGCACAATTAACTTGGCCAGGTTGGCTGAGAGTAATGTTGATGAATCTGCAAACTACACCCTGCAAAAGAAAGTTGCTCAATACACAGAATCTACTCCTTCGTGAGTTCCTTGGGGCAGGAAGTTTCAGGTCTACTCAGGTTCCTAACTTCCTTAAAGCCAACTAGTATGTCAAGCACAGTAATTAGTAGCTTTCCATGTACTGAACAGGAAGAGAATTCGCCTAGGACATGTCCTCTGTGTTGACAACTGATTTTCCACCATCACATTAGTTAAATGTGAACCTGAGGTATTCAGGAGTAGCAATCTGCTTCTTTACTCATGTCTACTCATTCACTTGCATGGTGTAGAATTAACAAAGCAATGAAAGCCCTTCATATAGTTCCACAAGAGAGGTTTTCTTTATAGGGAAGCTCTGAAACTCTAGTCATCTGAAGTTTGTAAGACAGTGTTCTCCCTGTGCTTGCTGTCAGGCACCAGAAGCATCATGCTGTGTACAGGGAATAATAACTGGGCTTTTCTTAGCTGCCTCCAGTATCACTCTCACAATATATGGCCAATATGACCATCTTTCCATCAAAACCCACCATTAAAATACCATTCATTCACCAAAACCTCTGCTTATCTTGTGAATCGATAATAGCACAGCCAAAATGAGAACCAGGCATTAGCTAGACGTAGTGAAACAGATACTAAAGAGAGACAGAAGTGTCTCAGATAAATGTTGTATTCATCTTAGAGAATTTCTGCACAGGACAATTCTTCTGCTACAGACTGTAACACATCTCCTAGAGTGGGTCTTTAACCAGGGGAGAAGTATGCTGGAATATAATCCTGGAAAAATCTAGCATCAGTTACAATCTATTTCAAAATTAGTGGTGATGTAGCTGTATGTTTACAGTATGGAATGCAGATGCAGGCAGGCTTAGCAGGCCCAAGTGTCTGCCTACCAAACCCAGGTAGACTCTGTCTTTAAAACTTAGCCTTGTTTCTACAGAAGGATTTGGACTTTACAAGGGAATTTTCAATCCTTGCAGCAAAACCCATATAGATTAAATTAAAGCATCAAGCATTTAAAGTATATTTTCCTCAAATTCTTTGTTTCCATTCATAAATAATAATAAAAGAATGGTGGCTGCCACAAGGAAGGCTGGCCAGCTAAGACCTGAGGCTGGTACCCTGAAGTAAATCAGGTGATGAAAACATGGCTAGTATGGACCCTCTGACAGCATGATTATGAATATCCCTCATATTCAGAAAATGTGTACAACAATACTTCAGAGAAACAAACCAATAAGATTTGAGAAAATGAAACAATCACAAGCTGTCCTTTACATACCTGTACATGAGTTGCCCTCTTTCCCTTGCATTCATTCTCCCCCATTCACCATTTTCAAATGCCTCCTTTGCTGCTGCCACTGCCTTGTCAACATCAGCCAGTGAGGCGGAAGATACACTGGCTATTATCTGTCCAAAGGTAGCACTGTGTTAGCTCAAAATGAAATGCTGGGATGACAAGTGTTACTCCTTCCTCCTAAACTTCCTGGCTGGGTATAAGTAAATACTTTATACCCAGCCAACCATGGCAGTTGTCATGGGTGAGTGAGGCTGCAAAAAGTTCAGACATAACTGAGGTGGCAGAACTCAGGTTCCTAGATCTTTCTTCTCCTTCAAAGCAAGGTGCATTGTCCCATTGATTTCACCCTCTCTTTCCATGTGTAAAAACAATGTGATACTACAAAAGCTGAAAATCTTTATATGTGGTGTTAGATCCAATATCTAAACATCCTAAAACAACTCCCACACGTTCCATTTCTAAGGAATGGAGTTCCTGTTACTATAAACCACCATAAATGCACAGCATTTTATGATGATTGTGTTCCATAAATATACACACAGTAAATTCTAATACAGAATTGTTATGACTTTTATTCCATTCTATAATGAGTTTCAGGAAAAGTATCAGAGTCTGACTTCTGATGATAGAGAAATTTGTGTAATAGAGAAATTTGTGTCATTGATTTCTGCAGAATTTATTTACTCTAGAAATAAATGACAATTACACGGACATCAGAATCTCTTATTTACAATTCATAGTTTCGAGTTGCTCAACCAAGATTTGGTAGTTCAGGACTGAAGTGCAACAGTATGTATTTTCCTATTGTAAAGTTGTTTTTCTTACTGAGAATTTAAAGGGGCATTTTAATGTCACATTTACCAACATGAGACTTGTAAAAAAAGTTAAAAAATTAAGCTTATTCCTGACAGGATATATATGCAATATCCTAAAAGAAACACTTCCTTAGCAACTAATCTTCAGCAATTTCGGTTTGCAAAGCTAAACAAGAATGCAAGCAAGGTAAAACATACAACTGGGTATGGAAATTGACGTAATAATTGAAGTGGAAGTAGGTTATTTTTGCCTTGCAGCTTGACTGAACTTGAAAAAGTGTAGAATGCACAAACAGTGAAGCAAATTGAAACTTAAATTTTTTTCTAGAGGTTGCTTAATATGGTTTTAAAATTAGCAATAATCAGGTAATGTTTTAGATTTAATAGGCAAAAAAATGAAGTAAACTGGTATTGATCATATTTAGAAATTACTTACTGATCCATCTGCTGGATTAATAGTGTCATACGTTTTCCCATCATCAGCATTTATAAATTGCCCATTTATGAAACACTGGTATGGCATATTCACGGTCATGTTGTTAATATTTTTTGAAACCTGAATGAAATAAACAACAAATTAATTTAAATTTGTATTAACTATTATTTTAATGTAGCTTAATAAGCTTTTGATATCTGCAGCCAATATCCAGATGCACTTTAGCATTTATATATGGCTATTAGAAGTAAAATGTAATGGAAACTATGTCACTCAAAATATTGTCCCTCAATGTCAATGACCATACTCTGAGACAGTTAAGCAGATTTCTGTATTTCTTTATCACTGGATCTCTATGTTCAAACCACTACTAAACCCTGGTTAAGACCAGTCTTAGTGGACTTCAGTCAAATGCATAATTCTCAGATTGAAGAAAATCTGACTTGCTTAATTACTTAAAAAACCCAGAGAATTCTCCTCTTACACATATTTTTCAGATTCTTAGGAGAAAATCTGGCACTGGACCCCTGGAAAGCAGAGGGTCAAGAACTATTCTGACTGAAGCATACTGGCAGGGCAGTGCAGAGAAGGTAAGAATATATGCCCAGATGTGAGCTGTTCCACTGCATGTTTTTATATCCTGGTTTCTGGAACGCTGTAAGTGACATTACATATATCCTTCCATTCCAAAATACAAATATATAGCATTTTGTATAAACAAGGATTTGTTAGCTTTCCTACTGAATCAAGCAGTTTAATAAATTGTCTACCCTTCCCTAAGGCCCAAGAAAGACTAAGCAATACATGCAAAATAAAAGGTCTTACATAATCAATTACTAACTCTTCCTCTTTGTCTTCTCCTCTGAATTTTCTGACAGCCATTTGAATAAAATCTGCAAACTTAGTGGCCATATACACATCTTCATTCTGTAGTTGAAGTCCACTATATTTCTGTTTGATCTCCTCTAGCATTCTAAAGATTTTGAAGAAAGAATAAGTAAAATTACAAATGAAAGAATTCTTCAGATAATCAAATCATCAGAAGGTCGAAAAGGACCAAATTGAGCACCAGTTTTTATGCATGTGAATATGTACATATGTTTCTCTGACAACAAGGGCAAAGAAGTTGTGCATGTTATTGAAACATTTTAGTTTAATTGGGGGTGCTATGGGAAAGAAAATGTCGATTTTGGAATGCTCCTAGGTAAACTTTTGAAAATAAATGACGGATAGAAGATACCAAGATACTACTGGAAAATAGTTTTTGGAACTACTCTAACTGATATATGGAGGAAATTGAGACTGGCAAGTAACAAGCATAGTAACCAGTTTGTTTAAAAAAACCTGAAATGCTGGTTTTATGTTATGGCCTGGAGTATTTGAGCTGCAAACAGAAGGTGAATTAGGTGACCCAAACCATGAAAAATTCTGTGCACTTGTAAGCACAGGCCCAATTCTTTCTGTGAAAGACTCCTCTTCCCCTCAGGGGAGCAATTTGCTCATGTCCCCAGTCAGTTCCCTGGTCTTAAGATAGCTGTCGCTGCAAGCAGACAAGTTTGAGCACCACCATGCTCCCCCACGTGGCTGATGTTCCTGAAGTCAACCGGAATTTTCCTTCAGTAGAAAGAGCAGGATTACATCAATATCTCCTAATTTTGGGACAAGAACTGTACCACAGTTTCAAAGATAGGAAAGGGAATACTTGAGAGTATTTGAAAACATAATGGGATTATTTTTTTAACACTACTTGGTCAACCCTGATTTAAAAGCTCCGTGACAATTTTATTTTCATCAACTTTGGCTTCAAAATTTTGTTATTTTAGGTATTTTTTACCTAACAACATGCATAGACGATGCTCCAGATTTGAAGAAGTCTGTGGAATCCTCAATTACAGCAACATTGCTTAAGATTCCCTTCCAAATAGCCTAAATATATAAAAGAAACAGAGACAATAATGAATAATCCTCTAATTGTAAAAAGTATTTCTCAAACTGTATTTTCTATGGCATCTGGGTCTACAACATGTATTATTTCAAAGGTTTCTAAAACACAAAGTTATTTTATGAGGGTCTAGAACAGTCTAGAGACCTGATGTCATACAACAATTTTTCAGCATAATTAGCTGATCAAAATATATTATTTTGCCCATAATTTTACCTTATGAGTCAAGAAACCTGAATGATACATTGCTACAATTTTCAAGGCTGTGTTTTAAAGATTTTTATCCTCCAAATAACAACTTCCCATTGCATTATGGAATACATTGCCCATAGAGACAAGGACAGCCTGGAGCCCTTTATGACTGGATTGATGGCATTTCAGGCCCCTGGTTAGAGCTGATAAGTAATTTAAACTGCATGCATGACATGGCAAAATGAATAAATAACTGTCAATGTAGTATTTCAATTCATTATAATAGATTTCAACGTTAGAAGGTAGTGTCATGAACTAATGAATTTATATTTCCTTTTGCTATTTAGTCGATCAGTCAATAGCTCCAGGCAGCACTTAGGTTGCTGGCAAGCAGTTCAAGGTAATCTGGAAGCAGTAGTTTAAAATATTCGTTCATCAAGCTGCCTGACTGGTGCCAAAAGTTAATAAACATGTAGCAGAGTTAGCAAAAGGGAAGACATCTATGACTGACTCATCTGCTCTGGCAAAAAACTTAATGACAAATGTGACTTTCAGCTAAGCCCCTTACATTTACTACAGAGGGATGGATCTCAGGAGAGGGCAGCCTCTCTGGCAATGAGAGCTTTCTGCTCTGGCTGTCCCATCCCTCTGCCAGACAGCCCCTTGTGTGTGGTTGTGGTAGGAGAGACAGTGCACACAGGTACAGCAAGAAAACTGCTGCTTTTTGCTTTCAGAGTGCTGTTCTAAGACACCCTGGAGCTTGTCCAACAGGACCATTCTGAGCACATTCCAATAATTAACACCACAGCAAAGAAAGGATTTCAGAGCTATCCAAGTCTGTCCATGTTGAAAACCTCACTGCTGTGGGGCAAAGGTCCATTTGTTATTCCTCACTCCCATCTTCATCATTCATAGATATTTACCATAACTTATGGCCCTATCACTGTCTTTGTATCACTTTTATCTGAAAGGAAACCTTGTAAAGTGACACACAAGTACCCTTGTTAAATCCCAATTTCACCTAAATTAATGTCAATAGCTCAACATTCATCCCCATAATGAGTACATTTTATTAAAACACAATTTGCATTACTAAATAAAAGATATGCCAGTAATAAGCACGCAATGCTTTTTTCTGAGGCAATATCCTGTTAAAGCAGATTGTTGAATTACCCTAATATCTTCTGCCATCTTTTTCTCCTCCTCTGTAAGTTCCAGGGCAGTTGTTTCATTAGAAGAGAAGTATTTAGATGCAGGGATCATTTTTCCATTTTCAAACTGAAGATTTCTCACTAGTACCTGGAAAATGAGAGGGTATGATTTTAAATTGTCTAGGAGGTAGTACATCCTTATGTGAAGAGCTTTTTGGTGTTAATTAGGTTATTGAAATAGGAAAATAAATGGCTTGAAGGAAAGTTGATATGATGCAGACAATTTAGCACAGGCCACTCCTACCTGTTTTTCATGTTCTCTCCTAGTATTAGTACATTTTACCCCATATTGGAAATGAATATGGATTGAGTGAGAAACAAAACATGAATGTCCTCTCTATAGGATGGTAGGGGATTGATAAACTCCAAGCAAATTGGCTGTCTGTCATCAGCAGCTGGATTTGTGTAGCCTGACAATTCCACACTACTTGCACTTCTTGCTAAAGTTAGTCATGCTTATGTTTGCCAGACTGAGCACTTACCATCTTCCCATCATTTCCAAAAACGACTAGACCATTCTTGGTTACAAGTCCTGGTCTTGAAGCACCTTTTATGGCCAGCTCTTGTCCAGGAGGCACTGAAGCGTCAAATAATGATGACCCATAAAAAGTAACCACCTAAAAATAAATGTAATTAAAACATGCACAGATTCTAAACATGCTCTAAAATTTTAACAATTACATGACACTGTTTTGAAGCTTTAATATAATACAAATAAGTATAAGTACCTACACATGAAAAACATGTTACAACAGTATTTCTAGATCTTTACAAGCCAGAACATGTGAAAATTCATAAGCTGCCTAAACCTGCAAAGCTGCTTAGCTGTCACAACATGCATGCTGGAACCAGGACAGGAAGAGAAGCAGCTTTTGCCTGACTGTGACTGCTGGGGTCCAGCTCTGCTCCCAGGCTGCAATGCTGAACATTGCCTCCCTCCTGGCCTCTTCTGTTCTTTCTGGCCTCTCAAATCGGCAACAGTGCCTGGACATTAGAGCAGAACTAGGCTTTTGGAGCAGCCTAATAGTTAAGTAACAAAATCTGGACATCACAGCCAGGAAGGATAATGTGATTTTTAAAATACTTTATGCAAGTACAATATATAAAATATATAATACCCTTAATACACTGAAAGGAAGCAGTTGCTTTTGGATAAAAAGAGATAGATTTATTTCTGCAAATGATCTAGGCCTAAATCTCCTTAAAATAAACCCCTCTGTTATTTTGGTAGTTCAGTGTTTCATTTTACTGTCAATACTGTGATGTTGCCCACTGCACAACATCGGTTGCATTATACTGTAATACATGTCTGCTTCCCAAAATGACTGGCACTGTCTGGTCCTCCTCTTCTTACCTTTGTACCATGCCCCATTTTTTTCATATATTGTTCTTAACTATCTTCAAATTACATGAATCCATGATATTAACTACTGTGTTTTGTACATTTTCTTTAGAACATTCTGTTCTAGATATATAGAAAACATATGGTCATCAAATTAGAGCTACTCCAATTAACTCCCATTTGTATTCACTTGTATGCAGACACTTTTAATTTTTATAATAAAAAAGGGTCAAAAAGAGGTTGCAGAAAACAATAAGATCCTTCTGTTTTTCAGAGCATACCTGGCCATTTATTGTTGTCCATGCTCCAGGCACTTTATCATGCCCTCTAATCCAATTGTGCAAAACTGCTGCAGGTTGGTCCCACGAGATCTAGGAAATCAGGAAATCATGCCAGTTACAAATTCTCCCTCCTTCTCATTCAACCATTCATATGTTTAAGAACACAGAAAGTGTCTGGTCTAATAAACAAAGATCAGTGATCTCCAGATGGCTGGAGAACAAAGACCTAGCAAATGGGATGCTCTTAGCACTTCTGTGCTCTCTGTGGTCTATATCTTTTCATAGATTCTTCTTCTCACACTAATATAATGAAAATATAACTCTTACTACTAGGTATTCATTCTTAAACAATGAATACGATGATTAACAGATTTTACAAGCATACTATGAATATAAATGAGTATGTCCGGGGTATCACCTTTCACTCAAAATTATATATTTATTTCTTGGATCCTAAATTCTCTAATAAATATAAAAACTTCCATTAAATACTTCTTTATAATGTACTGTCCCTTCATAAATTGTTCCATAAATGGAATTGCTAATGCAACTTGCAATTCCTGCAAAACTTTGAGGAAAACAGAAATAATGTTTTAAGAAGCCATGCGTATTTAATATAAAACAAGTGAAAATATATTGCTTTATCTTTGCAGAATTGTGACTAAATCTGTCAAAATGAATTAAAGAGAAGTATCAGAATAGCTCTTAAGTAACAAAACTCAGGTATTCAGCATCCTTCTTTTATTGCACACAAAGAATATTTAGAATCAATTTTTCAGCCAATGCAAATAGTTTTACACCAGGGAAATTAAGCTAGTTCTCTCCAAGAGAATATTCTACTATTTTATATTATATTTTATGGATTAATAAAAATATCTTTATGCAAAGTTATTTGTTTATAAGGTAATTCAGGAATTAAAATCTAATTAAAAGCATCACCTACAATATTTCAGGTCAAAAAGACTTCATTCGCCATGGACAAGAGATCAAAATTAGGAATAATTTTTATTGTTAATTTTCCCTTGAGAAACTTTTGCATCCATCCAGAAAAGGAAAAGAAGGTATTACAGGCAGCATTCACTATCATTTTGTAGTGGCCTTCCCAACCACAAAGAATACCAGCTAATGCAGGGGGGGATGCTTAGACAAAATAATTCTTATACAGGTATTTAAGAGGTTTTTTTTGTCTGTTGTTTTGTTTTCATGACCTATATTGTGTTTTCCTGTGCTAGCAGGAAAGGTGCCAACACTTGCTTTTCCTGACATCAAATTTATTTCTGGTACATGCTTTCATATGGGCTGTTGGTAAACAACGAGAGCTATCTTGATTCAATATTGTATTTACAAGTATGATAATATGTTAAGAATCCAGTGAAAGTGCAGATGCCTTCTATCTGCCTGTATGATCTGAAATAGGACACCAAATTTCTAAATACATGTAGCTGCTGAAAGGGAATATGAACTTAACCTAGAGTTTCATTACATGCACCTTGGAGTTATCCCAGGAAAAAGAGGTGGGGAAACAACTGAGTTAAAATTCATGTTAACTTCATGCTGCTACTATTGTAATCTGAGTTAATAACTTTTCTAACGCTATGCACAGAGCCCAGTGTTATTTAACTCTACCTCTGCATTTTCCTTTTTCTGGATGCCCTCATACGTCGCCCCTTCTTTAGGCTGAGGTATACGAGGGGCTTTACCATCAGCAATGAGATGTACAGCTTCCACCTAAGTGAGAAAGTAACAGATTTAATGTTAGCTTGGTTCACCTTTCTTTCCTCAGTCATACTTGTGAATGACAGCAAAAGACTTTCTGCCACAAAGTGAATTGGTTTGGGTTTCTTTTATACCTAGGATTTCCAAAATCTAAGGGACCAATGCTGCCCTGAATTACATACATATGTGCTTAAGCTCCTTTGGCAAAAGAAACAGCCTCCAAAATTTGATGGGAGTTCCTAGTCACAAAATTTATAGCAGCTGCCTAAAATTCTGCAGGACAAAAATGTTGCTCAGTATGATTACCTTCAACTTCTTCCTTTTTCTTTCTCTTTTTTAAAATGGAGACAGAAAATAATTCTCTAATGAACAACGCAAAGTATTTTTTATTAATTTTCTTTTTATCACTTTAAAAAAAATACAAAAAAGGACAAACATACAAAATCCAAAGCCAATCCACCAGGGTTCTGAGCTTAAAACAGCAGCCCCCTCCATTTTTTTAAAGAACATCACTCCTAACTTTCTGTTCTCTCTGAGCCTTTAAAAGATTTCATCTTGTAAAAACTGTTTGAAAATCTATGGAAAGAGCCACATTCCAAACAAGTTCAACTTGTTGCCATCTGTGGAAACAGAATATGCTCTGCCTGCTGTCAGCAACAAATATTCTGAGGGCACATCCTCAGCTGTTGTGCAGCCGCACAGCTACACTGAAATCTAGAATTTGGCTGAGCACTACAACCCCTGTCTTTCCAAATGCATGCATCTTGTCTATATTTCCTTTACTTTCAAGCTCTTTTCCTCTTAAAAAGCTAGTATTTAGTACAGCTAAACATACCATAGCCTTGATGCCTTCTGGGAAGAGAAACCGGTTATATAGGTCATCCACAGTATCATTTTGGCCAACATCACATTCTCGCTGCAGAAGTATTGGTCCAGTGTCCAAACCATCATCAGCCCAAAAAATAGTGAATCCTGCTTTCTTATCTCCTTGAATTAAAGTCCTGGACATTAAAAAAAAAAAAAAATCAGACTTACAGTAAATACAGACAGTATAAAAGTAGCCAGGGATATCCTCATGTGTTACACATTCTTTTCCATCAGGAAGATAGAAAAGAATATCCTAACCATCTTTAATGTACTTTTATTGCTCACTTCACAGTCAGGGACCCACCGTTTTGGTACTATTGATGTGTGGTTTCCATAAAGTGACATAAAAATTCTGCAACTGAACCCAGACTGTCTATCACACGGTTCATTGTGATAATTCTTTTAAAAGTATTATTAGTAGTAAGACATACAGAAGAAAAGATGTGCAATTATTATGACAGAATTTATGACAGCATATTATCCTAATAATTCCTAGTTGCTTACTGTAATTAGCCAAGCCTCACATCTCATCTGTAGGTCAACAAGAGAAGTACAGTTGTCACACAGCTGAAAAAGAGCTAAGCTCAGGGTGAAAAATGATGAACATACAACTGTTTAAGGAAAAGTTATCAAGGGAATTAAGGATATCCAGCCAGATTCTCAGCTGTTGTACATGAACACAGAAATGCTTTCAATGGACCTATGCTGCTTTACCTCAGCTCAGGATCTGCCTCTGAATCCGACAGGAATTTCAGCCACTTTAAATTTTCCAGTTCTCTTTCAGCATGTGCCTCAGAATGATGGAAAATCAGACTAAAGCATGTCTAAGGCAGTAGCCAGAAGCTGAAAGAAAAAAGAATTCCTGCACGATTTTAACTATTTGTCTGCCTGCAAACACCAATACTGGTTTAAGTAATGCATATCTTATGTAAGTATTCCCCTGGCAGTTCCTATTGTAACAGGATCATGCAAGATCTGGCTTATACTCAGGAAAATTCACTATTAATTGTAAGCACTGAAACCTACATTATTGAAAGATGTAAAGCATACATACGTGCACAATAAGGGAAAAACTCCAAAGACAACTGGGGAAGTTGTCAGGTATAACAGAAGTGAGAGCTTACAGAAGTTTGGCTAGCCATATCAGATCTTTCACGCATTTAAGCAGCATTTCTTCTGTTTTCTATTATGTAAAAATTCCTAACAAGAGGCCTGGTGAGAAGTGGATGTCACCAGAACGGCACTGGAGGAGAAGGTTTCATGGGCAAATGCCTCTGATGCTGAATAGGTGACAGGATGAGACTACTGTGCCCCCTCCTCTGTCCACCTGCAGGGGCTGCTGATAACAGAGTGGCCCTTTAGCCATGCCTAATTCCCAAAGGTTTTCTGGGTCCTAGTGTGGAGATAAAGGGTCTGAACAGCACCAGAGCTGTAGCCACAACATATGAAAGAAGTAGTGATGAGAGCAAGGGTTGAGAGGCAAGAATAGTCAGCCAAGGCCAAACCCTAGTTTAGTTTAAAGGCCTCAGGACGAGAGCCTTTACCTGGGAAGGACAGGAGCAGATGCTTACAGATATGCAAAATAGAGTAAGACATGGTGATACAACACTGCAATACATTCCCATTTCTAGAAACCTTCACTTCAGGAACTTCCTTAAAGAGAGTTTGTATCTACATCTTCCTGTGTAATAGATCTTGAGGAACATTTCTTCCATGAAAGCATCCTTCTGGAGCTCTCTAGGTGTGAAGTTCCACAATTTGATAACAGACTGCATGGAGTAAAAGTACCTCCTTTATTTTGTCAAATCCTACTGTCTGATCTCTTTGCTGGGTGCCCCCTAACTTTTGACTAAGAATGAGCAATCATTCCTCATTTACCTTTCCATGTCTTTCATCACTTAATGCACAGCTAACATATTTCCTTCCCAATGACCTTTATTCCAGTCTGAAGATTCCATGCTTTGTCTCCTACCATGTGAAAGTTGTTCGATACCTTTGACTATCTTTATTAGCCTTTTTTGAAAGATATCTAGTTCACGTTCCAACTGAGAAACAGACAGTATTTAAGAACTTTAGTGGTCTCTTTTCTGAAGTACAACAATTAACTTTAATACTGCTTACATATAGTCAGGGGATTTGCCCCTTGTATACATTGTTCTCTGTTTTTTAACTTTGAATTTGACTTCTCATTTCTTTTTCTCTCTCTCACATTACCATATTTACCCATTTGTGTAGAAAGTCTATTCTTTATTACAGCTTAAAATCATGGTTAATGGTCTAAAGTTTCCTGGCTTTCTCTTTCAGCCCTTTTAAAACTGCCATTGCTCTTGCTGTTTTCCAGTCACCTGTACCAACGTGATCTTAAGACACTGAAAGGCTGCAGGTTGTCTCAAATCTGCAGCTTCAAATTTCCTTGAAAGTTCCCTGGTCCTGAATGAATAAGAGATTCTTATTAATTCTTCAGTTCACATAAAATCTCTTCTACTCACATTTCAGCTCAAGAGGATTGTTTTTAATTACTCTACACAGAGAAGGGCTGTAGGATAGAAACATCTTAACCTCCTTCATCCTGAATATCAATACAGATCTCCAACTATGGTATTCTCTTTCATAAGCACCTTTGTTAAATAACACCTCAATAACCCTACCTACCTCCAACCTTTAATGTATTTGGAAGAAACTCTTATTCAATTTTATGCCTTAAAAAGTTGCTTCTTTATTTCTTTTCTGGACTGTCACACTGATTTTTCACCCTTTTGCTATTTCCCTCACTTGGACACAACTGCAACTTCTTGAAGGATTTCCTTACATCTGTAATAGTCTCCTTTACACCCCTGATTAAGTACTTCAGCTTAGCATTTTTTCCAGGGAGGATAAAAATTAACAAAACAAAACAAAATATGTTTTTGCTTTGAAACTACAACACTGTCTTCAGATAATCACCATGCTGCCTGTAAGAGTCTTTTAAAATTGCTTCTTTATATTTAGACATTTTTTATTGAATTTAAACACTGTGATAATGGCATTTCTGTTGTCACAGGAATGCTAGATCTGAGTCTACTGTGGTCATTATTGCAATGCAGTCCTTTCAGGGTAACAATTTGAACCTAGCCTTGTGCATTAGACAGCAAGATAAGTTTTGTTCTTGTGGATTCTCTTCTGTTTTCCCATTTTGTGAAATCTTAGGCTCTGCATAAACCCTATTGTAATACTTATCTAGTGTTTGTGGAGGATGAGCCACAAGGGCAGTGTCCTGTTTACAGAAACTCCAGATTGTCGATTTGCCTATGTGAGTAAAATATATGAATGTACAGATCACACCACTGATATTTCCAGAACAACAGCTGCACTCACATTGGTAATAAAAATGAATCTTAGGTATGACATGCAGTTCATGACCAAATAGTCAGCTGCTTCAGAAAAGTTCCTTCTGAGCAGTTGCAGGTCAACAGAAGTGTGCCAGCATTTACAAGAGTAATGGGTGCAGACCAACATCCTAACATGACAAACACAGAGTTTTGAGCACAAAACTCACCAGTTGATTGCAGAAGCTCCTCGGTGGCGTGGTAGGATGGATGGATGGTAAATAATAGAGCCATGTTTTGGGCAGTCAATAACATCCATGGGGATAAACTGTGTACAGAACGGAAGGACATTTAGCTCTGCTCCAACTGACTTGTAGGTGGCAACTACTTCCTGGATAGGCTTGCCTTTAGCCCTCCATCTGGGGAACTTAAAAACAGGAGTGCCATCCTTCTCCGCTGCCAGTGCTGAGGGGCAAGAACAATTTTTTTTAATTCATGCTTTATTTAAAAATTCAAACTGAAATCAAGAGATATATGGCATGACAACTCAAGCAGATCCTCAAGTATGTGATTACAGAGTGCTCTTTTAATTGTTCTGTATGCTGTTTAAAAACCTTTGTCCTTTTATTCATCCTGTACTTGATTTTAATTCCTATGTCATTCTCAACTTTAAGTTCACTCGTATGACTTGGCTAATAAGTATCAATGAAAACAGAAAAGAATGATGAATGACTACTTAAGAGTGACAGTCATTACATTTGCCTACAACTGGTTTGGTTTAGCAGAACTGAATTTTCCATCTTCAGCAATTTTTATGTGAGTATGACTATATAAAACTAAGATTCTCTCATGTCAGTAGCATTTTGCCATGTGCAAGTAATTACAGATGCTAGTGGACTTCAGTAATTTCTTCAAAATTCTGTTTACTGATGCCTTCTGGATATGTTTTCATTTATCTGTGAGACACAATAGCTACACTCACAACTAGACTCAAAGGTGAGAAAAAACAGCTGTACTAATTGCAGAGAGAATCTTTAGGTGTTTGATAAATTCCATTGCACAACCACTCAATAGCTTATAACACAAGAGGACAGTAAAGTCAAATTTTACATCTCTTGAGTTTTATGGGCAATAGAAGAAAAGGGGAAAAAAAGAAGAGGTATGGAAAATTCATCCAATTTATTTTATATTTCTAAAAACATATTTATGCTTTACTTTCTCTTTTTCAT
The DNA here is from genome assembly GCA_013396655.1 of Campylorhamphus procurvoides. Lineage (NCBI taxonomy): Eukaryota > Metazoa > Chordata > Aves > Passeriformes > Dendrocolaptidae > Campylorhamphus > Campylorhamphus procurvoides. The sequence goes on along the minus strand of WBMV01006266.1, from coordinate 7,545 downwards.
TTCTGAAACTGGATCTTGAGATTGACCTGAAGCATCTTTAGTGTGTTAACCTAAGTCTAATGTAAACACTTATTTAAATATTATTCTATGGAAGTTAATGTGTACTGCAGTAGCTTTTAGAAACAAAAACTGTAGCTGTCTGAGGATACAGAAACTTCAGAAAATTTTACTTGAGAGTTGAGCTCTTTGAGTCATCTCAAAGTAAAAAGTAACAAAGTATATAGTAATTTCTGGGTTTTTTTCAATCAGGGGAGCAATAAACTAATGCAATAATTTAGTTAAAATAAATATACAATTCAAGACTGGAAGATTTATTTAGTTGCATTTGTTAGTGTAATAACTGTACAAGAATAATTTATATAATGGAACCAAGTTATGCTACATTATGTCTAATACATATAATATTTATATACAGTGTAATCCAACCAGAGCCAGATAGTGAAATTTTCTTTTTCTAAGCTAATAGTTGCCTCCTCTAATTCTTTCAAAGTGTGATTAAATCTTTTAATGAGGTAGAATCATATGCTAGTCTGTGGGTGCTATAGTCCAGGTAAGCAAAACTTGTGTTTGATTCTTCCCTCATAAGAGTTCTGTAAAAACATGTCAGGACCAGACCAAAACTGGAAAAACAAAAACCAAAAGAAACCTGAGACAGCTCATGGAATGTAGTTTTAATTTTAGATTATCCATAAAGGCACATTCCATTCTGGCACTTCTACTTGCTAGTCATATTAACTCACTATCTTTGTGCTGCTGAAAAAAAACCCCAAAGAAAAGTTACAATTTAGATAGTTCTACATTAGCTTCTTTGTCATGTTGGGTTCTCTTGTATGAGCACAATTCTGAGTAACTGTCAAACAACAACTCTTTCTTTAGGAAGTCTGGAAAACCCTTATGCACTTTGACAATGGAAAAAGGGAGAGCAAAGCCTCCTCTAACCTTTTTAATGCATTTTCCACACTCCAGTTTGAAGAAAAATAGGCTCTGCAGGTACGCTGCCACATGCAAGCTTGTCAGAAAGGGCAGAAATCCAGGGACAAACAGCCTTGGCTCCATGCCCTGAGTGCCCCAGGCAGCACAGTGAAGCAAGTGACAGACATTTGTGCCTGACTACAGGCTCAGCAGCTCTTTGCTTTAAGATACAGATCTAGTTCAGGATAGTTACCTCTAGGATATACATTCAAATAAGGTGTCCAAATTAATTTTATTTTTCCAGTATCTCAATGTATGGCCCTGCATGTGTAGAAACAACTTTCAAACACTGACAAGGTTAAACTGGTTCTGGGACTTGTGTTTGTTCTTGTGCTGAATTCTGTATAATAAAGGCAATATATGCAAGTCATTCCCATACAGATATCACCTTCTCACGAACAGGCAAGTTATGCATGCCTGTAATTTTAACATTTGAATTAAGGTTACACTTACCCAAAGGATCAGCTTGTCCATTCTTGTCAGGCACTGTGAATACACCCACGACTTTATGCCCCTCTTTTCTCAGCTTGTTATAAACTTCTTGTCCAAAAATACTTTGACCTATAAGGGCTAGCTTTAGCTTATGTTGATAAGCCTGGCAAAAAGAATTAAAACAAAACATGCTCTAGGATGCAAAGAAAATATCTTACATTGTTGCTTACATTTCTCCTTTCCTCTTTCTTTGTCAATGTTCATTTTGATTTAAAATAACCTTTGAAGAAATAATAATTTTTTTTGAGATTAGACAGGCAACATACAATTCAGAGAGACCATACTTCACATGAAAGTATCATCTGATACTGCCACTGATGGTTATATAGCTTTTCTAGAATTTTCATGAGATAGATCCACTGCTTCTTATAAGAGGCTTCATGATCTTATTCATAGTCAGAACTAATAAGACAAGAAATGAAAATATATTTTTGAAATAGGTGCATAAAACACTTTTTCTAGGTGTAATTTTTATGCCTGTAACATCCCCTCTAAATCCCTATAATTAAATAGTGGTGTATTATTTGCATGCACAGGCTAAAGAAGACAAGCTTGCATTGTTCCTGCCAAGTTAAAAGAATGATCATCCATTTGACCCTTCTACAAGGAAATACTTCTAAATGTGAGGTTCTCTTGCTGGACTTCCACTCACTGCCTGCTGTGTTTGGATCCCAGTACACTGGACATGTGATTTTAAACTTCCTCGGCTGAGTAGGTGCAAGTAACCACCTCAATCTTTTTTTATTATTATTAATTAATTTATTTAATTATTTATTATAGTTAGAATCACAACACTATGATGGTATCAGGATATCAGGCACTGCTATGTTTTTCAAGTGATTGCACCCTGAGAAAACTACGAATTCCTTCAGAGTCCCTTTAGATTTAGGTTACAGTTGTGCTCCTCTCCCACCCTACCCCCAGTCCCTCACCTCCAACACCTCCTTTATTCCAGAACTGGTATTCCTGTAGCTGCATGAACTGGATTAGGGTACTGAAGTAGTGAGGCACTGACCTGACAGAATGCAGCTTATTCTTAACTTGCTCTATTCACTGATCTAGTTCACTGCACTGCCACTAGTCCCAACATAGGTCCAGCAGAGAAGCAGGAATGAGCATGCAAGCATAGCAGAAGGGTGTCTCTATATGTACTGCCTTTGCATTCGTAGTCAGCTTCTGGGAAATGAAAACTGGAAACCTTTGAAAAACAAATGGACTAGTGCAGCTAGTTAAAAAGGAAAGATCCACAGAGAATAAACAGAACACTTATCTTACTCAAGGCTAAATCTGGTACAAACTATTCCCAGCCTCAAGGGGTACTGATGTCTCCTTTTAGGAGGTCTGAATGAAAGGTAGGAAATAAATCCACACTCTCCCCACTTTTATTCTTAACTTCATCTTTCCCAACTGGACTTCGACTTCCACTTTTTCCTTATGATCCATTGGAGGAATTAAAGCCCTGTATGAATGTCTTAACCACTGGCATTTGTTTTGTTTGTATGTTGGCACTTGTGTGTTTTTCTTCTCCCTCCTCTTTTCCCTTTCTTATGGAGATGGAACATGAGGATACTTTGACTAAGCCAATTATTGATTGGATAACAAATGGTCTGAACTGCTGTCAGATCATATGACAAAGAGAAATGTCCTGAAAAACAGGTTACTCAAAACCACAATCCATTCATTGCAATTTATTTCACAGATGGCATATCATGGAAGTATTTTCCTATTTTCAAGTTACATTGTAGTTGTTGCAGCTGGCCTTAGAAAAAGGAGTTAAGAATTGGTAGGTTCCATTACAGGAGTATTGAACTATGCTCTTTATTTTTTATATATAACAATAGGAAACAACTATTTCTTCCAGAGACAATATTTTCCCTCAGAATGAAACTGCATAGTAAAACTGTCCCTGTATTGCAGCATTAGTCAGCACCAGTGTCACTGCAGTAGAAACAAGCAGTAAAATGAAAGGGTGGACATAACTCAGGCTCTTGTAAAATCAGATTGTTACAATTGGCTGGTAAAAAACATCTATGAGACTGGTACCAACACTGTACTGCTGGCAGTTATACCTAAAATAGTCCATCCACTATTTTGTTCTTAATAAAGACAAGACCTTCCTCTGAATTACCATGAGCACAACTTTTCCTTGCAATCCTGCTCCAGCAAGGTCCAATGGGTGGAGGTAGCACTCATTATCAACACTTTGTGATGGATATCCTTACCTTTACATTAGATTTTCTCAGGTATTTCAATTATAGCAGGCAAGTTGGAGACAGATTAACCTGCTGGATCACTGAACATGTCTGGCATAGTGTTAAATCCTCTGATTTCTGTACTGTGCTAATTTACAGTGGTAGATTAACTAGTATACTGAAGAAATACAAAAGATAGTCCAGATGAGAGTTACTTTTTCTAATTCTGTCCTTTCCCTAACATCTGTCAGTAAGAACACAAGTCTGGAAGGGATCTTCTTAGCTAACAAATCCAGTCCTCTGCCATCACAGTCATGTCATATGATTGCTTTTATAAATTTACCTGACCTTCTTTTTAAGTACTTTCAAAGTACTCACTGTTGTACTCTGCTGCTTTTCTGACACTCAGCCAATCTTCTTCTAATTTTAAGTCCAAATTTATCACCATTTTAGGAGTTACCTTTTCCTCCTTTTATTCACAAAGTGTTAATAACATATGCATCCTCTATTCCTAAATTTCAGTTCATGTTTCCCTGGTCTTATTCTCATATTACATGGAATGGCATACCAGTTCTGGTTCCAAATCATGAGTTGCTTTAAATCAACATAGTTTCAGTAAAGCAACACATGCTTGATTTGTGCTAGTTGTGGAACTGAATCAACAAACGGTGAGAAGAAAACAGAGAACACAGTCCCCAAATGAATAAAAAACATAACCCAAAACAAAAAAAACAAAACACAAAACCAAAACAATCTCCACTCATGAAAAAAAAAAACAAAATCAAAAACAAACAAAACACAAAAGCAAAACCAAAATAACTTAATCCAAAACTGGCAAGACTAAGAACATTGTAGAGTACTTAAGTGCTGTTGCTTCACTGTAGTGCACAAAAACATTAACCTGGCAATAAATTAGTTCTGCTGTCTCACACTTACAGAAAGTAACTCAAATGGGGACTGGTTTCAATTGCAAGATGCATCTGGTAACTGTGTTATGACCAGTGATTCTTGTTGCCTCTCCAATGAGTGGTATATGTGTATTGCATGACACCTGGCTTAGACTGGCAGTGCATTAACACATACACTGCCATCAGTAGCAAGCAGGAGATGAACTCACAAGTCCATCCTGGACAGGATTTCTACTAAGTAAAAAACAAGGAAAAGAAAACTGTGTGGAATGTCTTGCATGACAGCAAGTTCAGACTTATATTTTCTGTTTCATTTGGAAAATTAGTTAAGTAACTGCATGAGATCTTATAGCCCCCCTGCACTTTCTTATGGAAACTATCCTGAAGAACTTTTACATAAAATGAGTTAGATCTGCAGAAGTGGGAAATTATTGTAGAAGAATTTATTGTTAAGAATTAAACCAGAAAATTTTACAACATTACACATAAAAGAAAAATAGTTTGGTGTCTTCTTTCCTACAAAAATGCCTCGTTTTGGCCAGTGTACCATTGCTAGCACTCAAGAAGCTGTAGAAAATAAGTTTGACAAAGAACACCAAAACAATCTTGGTTTTGAATAATGTACTTGCTGGATACTCCATCATTTTGACTAACACAAAGATTAAACTTTTTATTGTTTCTGACAACAATGTTAGGAAATTATATTAGACTTCTTTTGCAGTTGCCTGGCTGAGTATGAACATGTAGCATGCATGAGCAGTTGCATGTGAAGGTTCATGGTCATGTAGCATCAGAGTGGATCTTCTGCTGCACTTCGATGAGATTACCCAATTCTGAGTTATAGGAAACAATGCAGTTCAGGTGGCTTAGGAAGATCTGGCCTTTCTTTTATGACTAATCATAGAATAATGTAGTTATTATGACAGTGCTGCCGAAATATACAAATTTAGAAAGTTGATGTTCATTCTACTGTAATTCTGTTGTTTTCTTTGTCTGAACTTTTAATTTCTTAGCTTTCTATTTTGTTTATAACATAACACACATGAATAGTATGTTTTCCTGACTCAATGACTCATAATTTCAATGAAGAAAATAAGATAAAGTTAGAAGCATAAAACCTGGGAACTGTTTGTACAAGCAATCTTATCTTGAATGTTCAATGTCTTTGAAAGTTATCTATGTGTATTTCAGTGCTTCAATATAAAAGCACAGATTTAAGTTTAACCTCCCTAATTAAAATTGGTGTCCACATGATCTGTTCCATACTGGAATTTATTTTACAATGGCTCATTAGAAGATATGCAGTATTTTAATGCTTGATTCTGTTTTGGTTCTTTTCCTTCTTCCAAAACACTTAACCAAAAATAAAACTAATTAAACACAGCATAGATAAGCAGCCTGACAAATGCTGGTAACTAACTTGTCAAGTTCTAGTTCCTAAAAATGGAAGACAAGTCCAACAGCTACATTTTCTTCTCTAAAAAGGGTCTAAAGTTACAGAACCTCTCCACAGGAGAATATTCATTTCATAGATAAAAATCATTTTCTGTTACTGCCTTTCTTGTAGGCATGCCTAACATTCAATTGGTTATCAGTTTCTAATCAAATTTCTTGAAAATTAAGATTTAGCAACTGCTACTCTGGTTATGAAGCTTACTATGAAAAAAAATTATAGTGTTTTACTTAGTTTAAGACTTTAGTGAAGGTAAAAAATGTTTTAATATTACATGGTTTTTAGAAGTAACATAGAATGCCTTCTTTGAAAACCAGTACTGCAACTTTATTTCTACTGAGATCCCCCTACATGTGCTAAAATTCCAGTGCCTACAAATAGAAACCTATAGTAGAGCCCCGCCTCCAGCTACATACACAGCCACGGGCAACGTGTTCCCACCATTCACTCATTCATTCTCATTTTTTGGCACTGCTGATGCATTTCCAAAAAGCCTGCGTTAAATCTCCTTATTCTAACACCTTCCATGTAGATATCCTCAGTGGATTGCTGTTCTCACGCTAGACTGAGCAGTGAAACATGAAAGAGCGAACAGCGTCTAGGAAAGAAAAAAATCTCCTCCTCGCCTCATTCAGCCTGCAAGATCTACATATCTGGACAATCTGAATTGGGCAAGGCTTTCAGGGAGCAGTTACTTGCAGGAGTGCTGCAGTCTATGTATTTAACAGAATATAAAGAATGGCAGAGATGTAAAAAACTAAACCAGGGAGTGCAGAGGAATTTAGGCCACCAACTTCAACCCTGAGCAACCCACCATCCCAGAGTTAGGAACCGACTGTGAGAAGGTCGCAAACGAAACACTCTTCCTAGGCCAGAGTGGGGGGCTTGTCGCTGGCACTAGGAACGTGCATGGTCTTTCCGAACTGAGAAGGCAGCCTTCAGCTTCTCACAGATGTCAGCATGAGGGAGGCAGCGAACAGCTGCATTCACGTTGTTCTCGACACACGATTACTGGGCACTGCCACAGCATCTCTGGTGCCTGTTCCCTGCAGCTTCCAGGCACAGCCCTGCAAGATGCGGCTCCCAGATGATGGCTGCGATCCCGCCCGCAGAACAGCCGGGAAAGATGCGGCTTCTGCACGCACACCAAGCCCGCACCCTATCCCTCCCGTCCTTCCCGCCCCTTGTACGAGCTTTACTGAAACCTCGGCTGAGACAATACGCCTTACATCCCGGAAAATGCCCCCTTCCCG
>WBMV01006249.1:2482-15000 GCA_013396655.1 Campylorhamphus procurvoides | reverse complement strand
AGCCCTGCTGAGCCTGGACCAGGATTTGGGGTCAGGTTTGGCTTTGCTGGGGGTGTTGATCACAGGCACCGTGTCTTTTTGGTTTGGAGTTCTCCAGCCCGCTCCCCATCACTGTTGTTCAGTCCCATGTACCAGGGAAATGAATATCCTGGGATAATTGGAACCTGGAGTCGGATACCCAGCCCTTTGGCTTGGATTTCCTGCTGGCATGATGGGTTTTACCCCTTTTCCTTCAGTTTTCAGAGCAGCCCCCACCCCTTTGGTGTGCAAGCAAAGGATGTCATCGTTACAAATGGGCTGTGTGGCCACAGCCTCAGGATGGGAGGGGGGATCTCAGAGCAAGGACCAGGCTCTGGGATTCCTCCTGGGCAAAATAAGGATGGGTTCACAGCCCAGAGAAGGACAGAGGGCTGTTTGCAGCCAGGTGACAAAAGGCCAGGTGGGGATGTCCCAGCTTTGCCCAGGAGATGCTCCTTTCTGAGCAACCAACAGGTCTGTTTAGCTCCTATGAAAACAAAAATGGCTTTTTATTTGCTTTTGGTGTCAGGCTTTTAGATTTCAAATGGATTCCTGTTTCTATTGCGTTTCCACCTCCTTCTGGCAATGTGGAGGAGTGTTTTTGCTGCAGGAAACAATGACATGCATGGTTAGGCTGGGGATTGGAAGGCACCGAGTGAGTCCAGGAGCGCTCGCACCGTTCCCAGTAAACAAAAGTGATGCTGCAGGTCCTGCTGGAGAAGGTTTGCACAAAAATAATTGAAGCACTTGCCAAATGGAACGTGTTCCACCAGGGCACGGGGTGTTCTCAGGGCTGGGGTTGCTTTGGGAGTGAAGCTGGGGGTGCAGCTGGGGTGGGCCATGCTGAGGTGTGGGAGGTGCAGGGTCCTGGAAGGGCTGAGGTGTGCGAGGTGCACGGTCCTGGAAGGGCTGAGGGACAGCTGGGGTGGGCCATGCTGAGGTGTGCGAGGTGCAGGGTCCTGGAAGGGCTGAGGGACAGCTGGGGTGGGCCATGCTGAGGTGTGCGAGGTGCAGGGTCCTGGAAGGGCTGTGGGACAGCTGGGGTGGGCCATGCTGAGGTGTGCGAGGTGCAGGGTCCTGGAAGGGCTGTGGGACAGCTGGGGTGGGCCATGCTGAGGTGTGCGAGGTGCAGGGTCCTGGAAGGGCTGTGGGACAGCTGGGGTGGGCCATGCTGAGGTGTGCGAGGTGCAGGGTCCTGGAAGGGCTGTGGGACAGCTGGGGTGGGCCATGCTGAGGTGTGCGAGGTGCAGGGTCCTGGAAGGGCTGTGGGACAGCTGGGGTGGGCCATGCTGAGGTGTGCGAGGTGCAGGGTCCTGGAAGGGCTGTGGGACAGCTGGGGTGGGCCATGCTGAGGTGTGCGAGGTGCAGGGTCCTGGAAGGGCTGTGGGACAGCTGGGGTGGGCCATGCTGAGGTGTGCGAGGTGCAGGGTCCTGGAAGGGCTGTGGGACAGCTGGGGTGGGCCATGCTGAGGTGTGCGAGGTGCAGGGTCCTGGAAGGGCTGAGGGACAGCTGGGGTGGGCCATGCTGAGGTGTGCGAGGTGCAGGGTCCTGGAAGGGCTGAGGGACAGCTGGGGTGGGCCATGCTGAGGTGTGCGAGGTGCAGGGTCCTGGAAGGGCTGAGGGACAGCTGGGGTGGGCCATGCTGAGGTGTGCGAGGTGCAGGGTCCTGGAAGGGCTGAGGTGTGCGAGGTGCAGGGTCCTGGAAGGGCTGAGGGACAGCTGGGGTGGGCCATGCTGAGGTGTGCGAGGTGCAGGGTCCTGGAAGGGCTGGGGGACAGCAGAGCTGCCTCGCTGGGCTCAGGAGGGGCCACAGCCCAGCAAGGACCTTGGGGCTTTCTGGTGCCCTCACTGGTCTGACTGGGACATCACATGGGTGGGGTGGGAAGGAGCTGCAGTGTCCCAGTGGCACAAGCTGGTCTTGAGTTTGGGGCCTGGTTAAACCTGCTTTTGTTGGGCTGAGAGCCTTTCAGAGTGGCTTTAGGAAGGCTCTGTCTTGTGTAGAGTCACAGAACCCCAGGGTGGTTTGGGTTGGAGGGACTTTAAACCCCATCCAGTGCCACCCCTACCATGGCAGGGACACCTCCCAGTGCCCCAGGGTGCTCCAGGCTGGCCTTGGGCAGTGCCAGGGATGGATCCAGGGGCAGCCACAGCTTCTCTGGGCAATCCAGCCCAGCCCCTGCCCACCCTCCCAGCCAGCAATCCCTTCCCAATGGCCCAGCCAGCCCTGCCCTCTGGCACTGGGAAGCCATTCCCTGTGTCCTGGCCCTCTGCTCCTTGGCCCCAGTCCCTCTCCAGCTCTCCTGGAGCCCCTTCAGGCCCTGCCAGGGGCTCTCAGGTGTCCCTGGAGCCTTCTCTTCTCCAGCTCAGCCCCCCCAGCTCTCCCAGGAGAGAAAACCTGGCTTTTCCTCCTCTCTGCCAGGTTTCATTCTGATAATCAGTTGGCCTTTTTGCCTGTTGTTAACAAGGAGGAGAGATAATCCCTACCTGGGGATTGAAAGCCTCTCACTTCTCCCTGCCCATTCCTGGTCCCCGTGTAGGAATTAATTTCATTGTTCCCACTCCATCCCTTTAAAGTGGGAGTCAGGAAAGGCTTGAAGGTCACATCCCTCCTTGAAACTAATGATGGTGTTTTTTCCTAATCCCATTACAAGGTCCCTGCTATCATTAGGTGCAAGTGGTGCTGTTTAGCTTGCTTTGAGATGAAAGGGGGAGGAAAAGGCTCCCCGATGCAGAAAGGCATTCAAGGATCTGCTGGAATGGAACGTGTTCCCAAACATTATAATCTGCTTGATGGTGGCCCCTTTAGAGAGCAGCAGAAGGGAGCGGTGGATGCTTTATAAAGCTGGAAAAAATAAATAAATTGGAGATTTCTGTTGTTTCCCCCAAGCCTGAAAATGGGAATCTTGTCTATGCTGTGAGCTCCCCCCTCTGGCATCCCAGCGTTTGGAATGAAGGCAGAGCTTTACAGGAACAGGTATTTGTGGAAGGAGCTCAGGGCCACTTTTCCTTGTTAAATTGGGATATTCAGCCTCCAAAAGTGCCACTCGCTTGCAGCCATTTGGGAAGGGGATGAATGTAAAACCACGGCCATTGTGAGTCTGACAAAGGGGTTCTGATGTCATTTCAAAGGTGTCACTGGCCTTAAAGCTGGGCAGGAACTGGTGGCTGCTGGGCTGGTGTCAAAGGGGAGCGTGGCCTTTCATCCACCTCTTGGTGGCACTGGGCTTGTTCAGAAACCTCCACTTCTGCCCTGGAATTTCACTGTTCTTCTGCAGAAACTCTTCATGCCACTAATTTTCGGGGCTGTTCCTCTGAGAGGGCACAGCTGTAGGTTCTGGGGTGGTTGGATCTTCAAGGGTTTGGGCCACCAGGAGATGCCAGCCTGTGTTTGAGGAGTCAGGCAAACATTTTGTGTTGGTCTGAGGCTCTTGAAACAGGGCTGGGGGGTACCAGGGTCTTCAATGTGCACAGTGGGAGAGCTGAAATGGAAATTGAGAAAATGCAGGATATTTTAAATGCAGCAGCACAGCCTTTCCTGTAACATCTGCTCAAAAGCCTTTTAGATGTAATGAAGCAACAGCAGAGAGTTTCACTGCAGCAGATTTCCTCCTTTGCCTCCACTTTACCTCCTCCTCCTCTAGCCTGGCTGGCACTCGGTGGTAAATCCCTTTTGTGGGTGGTGTGTCCTGTTGCAGCAGCAGAGAGGGAGGTGGAGGGTCCCTTGGCGTGGAAATTCCCTCAGGGTGGAAGTTTCCGTGGGGTGGAGGTTTCCTTGGGGAGGAAGTTGCCTTGGGGTGGAAGGTGGAGGTTTTCTTGGGATGGTTTCCATGGGGTGGAAATTTTATTGGAGTGGTAGTTTTATTGGGATGGAGGTTTCCTTGGGGTGGAGGTTCCCTTGGGGTGGTAGTTTTATTGGGGTGGAAATTCCCTCAGGGTGGAAGTTTCCTCGGGGTGGAAATTCCCTTGGGATCAAAGTTTCTTTGGGGTGGAGGTTTCCTTGAGGTGGAAGTTTCCTTGGGATCAAAGTTTCTTTGGGGTGGAGGTTTCCTTGGGATGGAAATTCCCTTGGGATGGAAGTTTCCTTGGGGTGGAAGTTTCCGTGGGGTGGAATTTCCCTTGGGATCGAAGTTTCTTTGAGGTGGAAGTTTTATTGGGATGGAAGTTCCCTTGGGATGGAAATTCCCTTGTTGTGAAAGTTTCCTTGGGATGGAAGTTCCCTTGGGATGGAAATTCCCTTGTTGTGGAAGTTTTCTTGGGATGGAAGTTTTCTTGGGATGGAAGTTCCCTTGGGATAGAAGTTCCCTTGGGATAGAAGTTCCCTTGGAGTGGAAATTCCCTTGGGGTGGAAGTTTCTAATCCTGCTCACCCTCCTTTCTTCAGGTCACCACGATGGGGTTTTTAATTGCTCTGGAAAACCACTTTAATTAACTTCCATTGTCCCTACCCCAGTTCTTTCTCACTCTTTGCTGAATTCCATGCTCTGGCTTGTAGGTGTTCCTGTCACCTCCACTGTCCATGTCTTTTCCAGGGTGGATTGTCCCTCCCACTAAAAGTTGATAAAGTTCCTATAAAATTTTCTGCAAAAATACCTTCTCCCAGGGTCAGGTGTGGTTTGCCATTAAGAGCAACCCAGTTTTAAATATGAATCCTGTAAAAATGGATGCAGTTTTTTATCTATTTATGGAAATATTCAGGTTCTTTTAGTTGTGGGTGTTTTTTAAATTTAATTTAAATGCATAATGGTATATAAAGATGTTTGCTGGTTTATTTATTGTGCAGTGAAATTATCCTGATGGGTCAGTCCCCCTGGCAGCTGATCCAAGGCAGAGATCCTGAAATCCCTTATCCATCCTCTGAGCCAATCCCAGATGCAGCTGCTGCTCCCTCACATTGGGCTTTGAGCCCTGAGTTGCACAAAACCCTTATTTTGTCTTATTTTGGCACAAAACATCCTGTCCCAGACCCCCCAGGGCTGTGTGTCACCCTAAGGACGTGCAGGACACACACAGGGACAACAAACCCCACATATCCCTGCAAAGGGGGAGACTGGAATCCTGGATAATGGGATTAAATCTTAACTCAGGCTTAAAATTGGGCTTCTGTGTGAGTGACATAAGGAGTTTAGATCAAGGTTCTGGTGGGTCTGTAAGTGGTGAATGTGTGGATGGGATGAATTCCCAGTCTGGGGTGGGGACATCCTGGAGGGGCTCAGGAATTCGGGAGGACACAGCAGCATTGGGGATGCTCCCGGCAGGATTTGGCACCAAGGCAGACACAGGGAATTTCCTCCTGCTGGAGAAGTTTCCATCTGATTTATCCCCCCTCCCTGGGGCTGATTTGGGGGGATAAATCAGATGGATGAGGAGCTTGGTGTTTGTTCCACAGCACGAACCTTCCCCAGGGATAAACGGAGCGAGCGGGGGGAGCTGACACGTGGCAAAGTGTTCTATCCTATTTCTCCCTACAATCCTGCATTTTTATAGCCAGAAAACTCTCCTTTTTATGGTGCTGGGGACAGGCAGGCTGGAGAGCTCAGGCTGGAGATGTGCAGGTGCTTCCTCAGGGAAGGAAGGAAGGAATGCAGGGATCTTGTTGCCACGTGCCGCGGGGATATCGCACGGCTCGTGTCAAGTGCCTGATTAAGTTTGACATTTGGAAATGGAACTTCACACTGCAATAAGTACTGTACTTGTGAGCATTTAATTGAGATGTTTAGTTCCTGTCAGGGCTCGCAGTTTCTCCTCCCTGCTAAGGACAAGACTGCTGAAATCTCAGGCACCTGTGCTTAACCTTTCCTCGCCATCCCATTGCCATGGAAAGCTGATTAACGACTTGGCAAGTTCAGGAGCTGCACAGAATGCAGTGAAAGCCCTTGTGGAGTGTGTGAGGAAGAGCTGGCATTTGCTGCAGGCTCAGGCCACACCACTGGAGCAGGATGCCTTCAGCACTGGGTTGGAGCCATGGAATACATGGATTATTCAGCAGCAAGATGCCTTTATTTATTTTTTAATTTTTCCCTTTCTTTACTGGGTTTTCTGTGCTCAGGTGGGCTCAGCATTCAGCCTGTGCCTTTAAATTCCTCCCTGGGAGGATGCTCTGAGGGTGGGAGTGTGGCAGGCACTGAACAGGAGTGAATTTATCCTCCTGCTTTGTGATTTAAACGTGGTTAGTTTTCCTTCGGTTATAAACACAAATTCCTGCCTGTATCCTTCCCCACCTCCAACTTGTGCAGAGCCACTGGCGCTTAACTAAATTATAATTGCAGAGCAGAGATGTGCTCTCAATTACCTGTGCAACTCTTACCCCTCCTCCTTGACCTTTTGTTTGCTGCCTGAACAAAAGGAAGTCCAGCCAGACTGAAAGGGGGATTTAATCTTCCAGGAAAATCCTTTATTTGGTGCCATCCGTGGAGCAGGTGGTAATTGCACCTTTCTGATGAAGTTTTATTGTGTTTTGATCCCTTTTAGAGTACAGTTGGCTTGTTATCCATCCTCTGACTGTATTTATTTTAGCAACTTAGAAGTCACACCAGAAAGACCAAGTGCTAAAGATACACAGAGAATAAAGTCACAGGATGGTTTGGGTGGGAAGGGACCTTAAAGCCCTTCTGGTTTCAACCCCAGGGACACCTCCCCGTGTGCCAGGGTGCTCCAGGCTGGCCTTGGGCACTGCCAGGGATGGATCCAGGGGCAGCCACAGCTTCTCTGGGCAATCCAGCCCAGCCCTGCAATCCCTTCCCAGTATCCCATGTGAATCTCCCCTCCTCGTGTGTGTACATATGTACACCCATAATATGTAAATACACCTGTATTCAGACCCCCTATTTATCCACCCACACAGAGCTGTTTTTACCCACTCATCAAACAGCCCCAGCAATTGCAAGTTACTGCACTGATCAGATCCACTTGTCAAAAACTACCACAGGCTTTATTTTTCTTTCTTCCTTTTGGGTTTTGTGGTGGTGTTAAAGAGCCTGATACCAAAATGAGAGAGTGGCCTTGTGACTCAGATCCTCTCTGCCAGTGTAATCTGTGTTTGCAGAGCAGCTGAATGTGCCTGGAGAAAAATAAATGCTGTCCTTTTGTTTTATGACCCAGTTAGTCAAGTTGACTATTGGTGGCTTAAATAAATTTGTCATCAGTGTTTGTTCCTCGTTTATGAATGTAAATAAATAAAGCAGCAGAACTACTGGGGAAGACTGAAAAAAATGACAGCTCAGCTCTTGTTCTCCTTTATAGAGACCAGGTTGGATTTTGGAGCAACCTGGGATGGTGGAAGGTTGGGGTGGAATGAGAGGGGCTTTAATGTCCCTCCAACCTGCCATGGCAGGGATATTCTCAACCCATCCCAGGGTGCTCCAGGCTGGCCTTGGGCAGTGCCAGGGATGGATCCAGGGGCAGCCACAGCTTCTCTGGGCAATCCAGCCCAGCCCCTGCCCACCCTCCCAGCCACCAATCCCTTCCCAATGTCCCTCTGGCACTGGGAAGCCATTCCCTGTGTCCTGGCCCTCTGCTCCTTGGCCCCAGTCCCTCTCCAGCTCTCCTGGAGCCCCTTCAGGCACCAAAAGGGGCTCTCAGGTGTCCCTGGACCCGTCTCTTCTCCAGCTCAGCCCCCCCAGCTCTCCCAGCCTGGCTCCAGAGCAGAGGGGCTCCAGCCCTGCACCATCTCCATGGGTTCCTCTGGGCTCTCTCCAGCAGCTCCAGGTCTTTCCTGTCCTCTGAGCTCCAGACCTGGACACAGCAATGCAGGTGGCACCTCCTGAGTGTGAAATGATGCAATCATGGTCTGTCCCAGGGCTGTTGATACATCAGAGGGTTCCTTGGGGAACACTTGAAGGAAACACCTCCATTTAAAAGGTTTCTGCCCCAGGGTCCCTTTTCCTGCTGGGTGTATAAACTGGTGGCAGCTCATGGGAAGAGTGGGAAGATGAACCAGGGTGAGGTTATAAAGTGCACACACGTGTGGAATGAAAAGCTGGTTTGAAAGTCCCAAAACTCACTCCAAGCAGGGCAGGGCTCGTTGCCAACTTACAACAGCTTTGCCAAAAAAAAGATGGTTTGAAGGTAGTTCTGAGGTTTGTTCCCTGCTCTCCTCCCTGCCCGGAGGGGGATGCACATTCTCAGGTCTGCACTGGGAGCTGTGCTGATCCACAATTAGCATCCTTAATGAGGCTTGCACTGATAGCATTATCCAAAGAGCTGTGGGAGGGGTTCTCTGCTCCTTCCCAAAAAACTAACAGCAAAAGGGATTCTCTTTGTGCGAGGGTGGAATGGGGGCAATGCCCTGAGAGAACTGATTCTGGGAGGGGTTTTATTGTTGTGTTTCCACTGCGTGAATTTGAGGAGCAGCAATAGGATTAGATAAAGCAGGTTGTGGTCAGGGGCCCTCAAATTTGGGGTTTGTCCTTTCAGACTGCCCTTTTTGCTTCAGCCTTTGGCAGGAGCGGCACGGGGAGCTCAGTGCTCTCACAATTCAATTAGCTGGGGCTCCCTTTTTCTTGGAACGCCACAATTACCGCCCGCCTTTTCATTATCAAGGCTTTTAATCCAGCTAATTACCGGGTAATTAGCTAGAGAGCCTTGTCTCACGGTGCCACAGCTTTTCGTGCCTGATTGTGGCACTTCAGTAGCAGCGATCCTGGAAGGGACCTCAAAGACCAGGTTGCTCCAGGCTCTCCAAGATTCAGGAATGATGCCCCTCTCCCGTGTTTCCAGGGAGTCAGGGAATGTCAGTGCTGGGAACTCCCAGCTTTTTCCTTCCAGGATTCTTTTCCTGTTGTTCCCATTTGCCCTGGAGTCACCTGTGGTTGGATATCAGGCTCCCCCAGGAGCTCCATGCTTTGCTATCCCATTGAACCACGGGATGTGGGGTGGTTGGAATCTCCTGTCCTGTTTTTAACCAGCAATCCCACTAGAAGATCCCTCTTCTGCTTGGTCTGACTGAGGTGGAACTCCAAACCCTTCGCAGAGGCTGGCACAGCTCGGGAGGAGCCCACAGTGCATCCCAAAGCTGCAATCCCACCTTTTCTCTCTCTGCCCAGGCTGGCAGAGCAGGAAACTGAAGATAAATCTTGTTTTCAGCTGCTGGCCCTGCACTACAAAATGCCAGAGACATTCCCAGAAGCTCTGAGGGTCATTTCCGTGGGGTTTTCCCTCTTGCACATTCCTCACATCACAAGTGGTGCAACCTCCAGTTGGAGTTTCATGCCCAGTGGATCCCCAGGACATCCTGGGGGGAAGTTTCCACTGGCACAAACCTGTTCCCTGAACAGAAACATTACCAGCAGCTGGTTTGGTTTCCTGTCCCAACTGGAGGTGGTTACTGGAGGTGCTGGGAGGCACTGGATGGCTTTAAGCTGAAGGAGAGGGGGTTTACATGGGATGTTGGGAAGGGATTGGTGGCTGGGCTGGATTGCCCAGAGAAGCTGTGGCTGCCCCTGGATCCATCCCTGGCAGTGCCCAAGGCCAGCCTGGAGCACCCTGGCACAGGGGGAGGTGTCCCTGGGGTAGGAACTGGTGAATCTTTATGTTCCCTTCCCACCCAACCCATTCTGGGATTCTGTAGGAATGTTCTCCATGTTCTTCTGATGAAACCACAAATCCCAGGAATCTGAGGACGTGGGGAATTTGGGCAATGGGAATTTATGGAGGAGAATTGGAATTCTGAGTTTAATGCTGTCAAGTGATGATGTGACCTTACTGGGTGTGACACCTCCCTGTGGAAGGGAAGGTGGCAGAGGAATTCTGCAATTCCCAAGGTTCGGAGAGGTCCTGGGGAGGGGGAAGGAAGGGATTGGTGGCTGAGAGGGTGGGCAGGGCTGGGCTGGATTGCCCAGAGAAGCTGTGGCTGCCCCTGGATCCATCCCTGGCACTGCCCAAGGCCAGCCTGGAGCACCCTGGCACAGGGGGCAGGGATGGGGTTGGAACTGGATGAGCTTTAAGGTCCCTCCAACCCAACCATTGTGGGATTTTATGAATGATGTCACAACTTGATGAAGATTCCCTGATTCTGAGGAGTTCTTGTGGTGTCCTTGCCTGACCTCTGGGTAAAACAAGCCGTGGGACTTCCTGGGATTCATTCCTGTGCTTTGAAAGGCATCCAGTCCTGGCTGGGAGGGAAAGGAGAATCAGTGACTGACAAGTAACCTTTGCTGTCCATGGTTGATGGTGCTCTCCAATCAACTAATTAATGGTCATTCTCTTCTGTATTCCCAGATTTGCTTTATAATCCCAATAATCCTATGGATCCTGCCTTCCTTTCTTTTCCTTGGAAGTAGAGCTTACAAGTGCAATTGATTACTGAAAATCATAATAAGGAGCACAGCAGGAGAATGTGATTTGCTGGATTCACTTCATCATTTACCATTTCCCCCCAAAATATTATCATTTATGAATCTTTTGTAGTAATTTTATCCATGGGAATGTGAGCCAGGAAAAGTCCAGGTGCATTCAATCCAGAAAGGACACACTTGGAGAATCATGGAATGGTTTGGGTTGGAAAGGACCTTAAAGCTCATCCAGTGCCACCCCTGCCATGGGCAGGGACTCCTCCCACTGTCCCCTTTGCTCCAACCTGGCCTTGGGCACTTCCAGGATCCAGGGGAATCCACAACTTCTCTGGACACCAACCCTTTCATCTGCTTTCCTTGATTAAGCTCCTTCCAATTACTGTTGTTTTCAAAATGAAGATGGATTGAACTTAGACTGAAAATCAGAAGAGTTCTATCCGACAAAAGCAAAAGGGTTCTGAGTTATTTTTGTGTTTCCCTTGGAATGCAGAGGACAAAAAGAGGAATTAGGATTTCCACTGCTGGGGATTTCCTCATTTCCAGTTGAACACCGTCATGCACCTGCCCAGATTTCTTTGTTGGCTTCTGTCCCATCCTTGGTGCACCCAAAACTTCATCTCCTTCTGTTTATTTAAGGCTAAATTTGTCACCCTCGTAAGAATCCATTAGCCAGGATCCACCTCCTGGAAATCCCTGTCGCTGGACATGAATTCTATTATTCTCCCTTAATTCTTTTTTAATAGACTCTTCTATCACCTGCTCTGTGATATTGTCCCTGATCAATGTGAGGTAGAGAGGCCACTAATTACCTGCTCATCCCAGTCACCCTTAAAAAATCCATGCTGTGGCTTCCCTTTGATTTTCTGGACCCTCCAAGTACAGGAGGAATATCAAAAACCAGGATTGGTGGGGTGGGGTTCGACACTGTCGTGGTTGACACTGCAGCTCTCATCTTAATTCACAGTGTCTGAGGATTTGAGGTGCCAATTAAAGCTTTTAATTGATGCAGCAGAGTTTACTCAGAGCTCAGCTCGCTCCTGAAACCCCACAAGAGGTGCAAAACCCAGAGAATTTGGCTGGGTGTTCCTTCTTGCCCAAGCTTTGATCACAGGTTGGTCTTGGCCATGATGGGCATCAGAATTTACCCAACTTCTCATGGAGCTCAGAGAAGGGAAATGTGGCTCTGGAGTGTCACAGCTCTGTCCCTGAACTTCAGGAGGACATCCCAGTGCAAGAGTTCCCAGCTGGAGGACATGGACAAACTGCACAGTCCCATGTGACCTTTGGAAATTTGAGGGTTTAATTAATCCTCCCAATCCATAAATATTGCTTTCCTAATAAAACACTGGATATTAATTTCCCTCTCCCAGAGCAGTGGGAGGGGGAGCTCTTTGTCCTCGTGCTTTTGGGTGGTTTGGCTGATGCCAACACGTGCCATGGGTGCTTTTGGGTGGTTTGGCTGGTGCCAACACGTGCCATGGATGCTTTTGGGTGGTTTGGCTGATGCCAACACGTGCCATGGGTGCTTTTGGGTTGTTTCACTGATGCCAACACGTGCCATGGGTGCTTTTGGGTTGTTTCACTGATGCCAACACGTGCCATAGGTGGCAGGATCCAGGCACAGAGCCCCAAGCCCAGGGCCTGGCTGGAGATCAGGGGGGTGCTGCACACGTTGCAGTCACTCATTAATCTTACTGCAGGGCTCTGTGATTAATGTCTTAACGAGCTTTTTGATTGATGGCTTGGCAACTCCAAGTCAGGAATTCCTTCCCTTGGCCGCTCAAGGAGAGCTCCTTTTGCTTACACAGGCAGGATGTGCCTGGTTTGTGTTTTAAGTGGTTGGGTTTTAATATCTGGGTCTTTTTCTTCCCTTTTAAGTGGATTTCAAGTTCTGTCTTGCTGTGGTTTTTAACAAGTGCACGGCCAGAGCACGACTTCTAACACTGGAACAGGATCCTTATTAAAATCCTGTACTCTGAGGGCAGAGCAGGTGGATGACTTGGATGTCCAGACACAGGGAATGAATTGAGGCTGGTGACTCTGGGGGAACTCCAGGCATTGCAAAGCCCAGGAGAAGGGAAAACTTGGGGCTGCTTTTTGAAGGAAGTTGCTGGCAGGGCTTTCAGAGTGTTAATGTTGCTGAAAAATAACAAGGGTTTTAATCTTCTTGCTGTGGTTACAAGGAAAATGTGCTGAGTGTTGAATCCCAGA
>WBMV01006235.1:0-81813 GCA_013396655.1 Campylorhamphus procurvoides | reverse complement strand
CCTATTTGCTTTCTTCCTCCTTCTTTCCTTTTTGGCAAATAGAGAATATAGACCAACACCTGGAAAGAGAGATAGTCTGTAAGACGTAGAAATCTCTTCAGAAGTTGAAAAACCTCTCTCCCTATTACTTTTTGCATCTTTATTTAAATATCTCAAAATGTGAAAGGCTTCCTATTTCAGCTAAGTGCTAAGTATTTTTGAGAACTGGTCCATATGATTTCTTTAGCTTTCTGAAAGACCTGGGAGTCAGGGAATTAAACTAGGAGTTCCTAATACTGTAATGACATTATGAGTCTGCCTTTACCTCCTTGGGTTAAATGAAGCAGATGTAGCTATTGCTTGTCAGTTTTGTCAAAACTTTTTCTTATGAAGTGATCAAAAGGGTGAAATTAGAATTCAGGCTTGGAGAACCCTGTACAAAATAAGGCATTGGAATCCTTAGCACATGAAGTCCTTTAAAATTATGAGTCAGACACAACTGTCTTCCTCTAAAGTGGCTTCCTTAAATTAAACCAATTCTCTTTCTGTCTTTAAATGACAGTTTAGGATTTAATTTGCTTCAGATTGTCAGACAGGATGAAAACTAATGAGACCAAGCAGAAAGTATTGAACTTTTAATTGGATTTTCAAATTCAGCATCTATAGTAAAATGACAGTTACAAAAGTAAACCCTTCTTGATGTTAAACTCGGAAACATTTTTTTGAAGTATTCTCAAGGGCAAAGATGAAGACTAGGTGGAAGAGGGATAATGAGTGACCCTGGTTCTGGGTGTTTATAAAGAATCCATCACGGTGGAGTTCAGACAGTGATAACAAGCAAAACAGTAATTGCATTTTGTTTTCAGAGCTTCCACCTTGTTGAGAAGTCTGTGGTAAGGAGCTCTGGGTGGAAACTCCTTTTGTCATTTTTAGTATCACAGTTTAATTCCATTATAGAAACAATTGAAGTGCTGCCTGAATTTACATGAGCTCTATGGGAACCTGGAAGACTGAATTCTGCAACAGGCTTCAAATTGTTTGTCTCAGTTGTCATGTGCCTTATTGGGGTTATAACAGTAGTTACAGACTTAGCCCAGGAAAATGATTCTGAGATTTAATAGCAGCTTCCTAAGCAAATGAGACTCCTTACAAGAGATAGATTGAGCTGATCTATGCAAAGATGAAAAAGAAAGTTTTGAAAAGTGATAAGATATGCTTGAAGGAGTTATGAGTGCCTAAGTATTAAAATATTTTTAATAATGATGGGGGAAAAAAGTTTATCTTCTTTGGGTTGTTTCTTTGAGAATGTGTTGGGTTTTGTTTGTTTTGGTTTGCTTTGGTTTGGTTTGGTTTTGTTTTCTGGGATAAGCAGTGTTTCATGAAACTTTCACTTGGAAGCATTGAGAGCAGGTAAGTAAATCTTTTTCTGTTACACAGCCAGAACACTGATAGTTTGATGAAAAGTAGCAGTATTGCTTTTAGTATTTGTAATTATTTCTAGTATAATCAACCATTCTTCATTTCAAGGTGTTTGTTTGGCTGGTTAGAAAAAAACATTAAGTATAGGTTTCTGCTTTTGGAGGTAGTGATTACAGCAGTGTATTCAGGTAGAATTCCATGTGGGTATTTTTGGTCTGTGTTTGGCCCAGCCATCTGTGAGAAGCTGGGTTTTCTCATGCCAAGTTGTGGGAAACAGGCTGATAAAGATGGTCTGTAGCCTTGAGAGAGAGATTTCTGTGTAAACTAAAATTAATTGGTCTCTCATGATTGGCTGATGGCCCTCCAAGGGCATTTGAAGGAGAAAGAGAGGAGGAGGAGGATGAAGTAAACCCCTAGACTCAATTAAGGAAGACCCTCTGAAATGGACTGTGCAGGTGCGGAGAGACCCACACAAGCACAGAGAAGTATCAGTTATGTAATGTAAGGGGCAGTGCCAAATACCTGGCCACGTCTCTCAGGTAAATGTCATTTTGGCCAAGTAGATAAAAGGCAGATGGCTCATGTTTTGGGGCTCGCTGGCTTCACATGACAGGACAACGTTGCCTTGGCGGGGATGTCCCCCGTCACCTGTGAGCCAGCTGAGCCTTGAGGATGCAGCCGCTGCTCGGGAGGTCTGGGCATTGCATGGGTGGGTGAGACAACTCCATGGGCGACACCTGGGCAATTTGGGTGTTTGCCCCTGGGGGCTTGTTTTCTCTTTTCTCTCTCTCTCTCTATTGGGTTTCTTTCCTCTTTGCTTGGCCACCTTTGGTAATAAAACTGCTGTTTGGGTTAAGTTTTCTCTGGTGTCTCAGTTTTGGCCTCCACATCCCTTCGGACCCCTATTTTCCCTGGAACAAGCAGTAACTGTGTTCATGATTTGTGGAACTGCCTGTTGAGGTGGCAAGAGCTATGTGTTGTCTCACTGTTTTGGAAATTAGTGAAATTTTTTGGCTATTATGGTATCTTACACTTAGGGAAATTTAGAATATAGCTTTCTCAGACTCTATATTTGTTCAAGACTATATTAAAAAGAAATTTTACTTTTAGCTCACTTTCTACTGCAGAATAATCCATATTTGACCACTTAGGTTGGAAGGAAGTGGACTAAAAAAAAAAGAAAAAAAAATCCAAAAAAGCTCTCTGCCCTTACTGCAGGGAACAAGCTCAAACCACATGTGCCCCCTGGCTATATGTATGCAACAGCTCAGGGAACAGTGGTACATACACAACAATTAGTACATCCCTGTTTTTCTACATAATGCAATGAGATGTTTTTCCCCCATGCTTTAGTAATTAACGTTTGGAAAACATTTAAGAAATGTAAACCTCTCAGTATGTGGTAAATGTTATTAATTGTAATTACCAAGTAGGTTATTTCTTAGCTTTCATGTGCTTCCTTTCCCTCTGGTTAAACACTGAGGGATGTTCCCCTTCACGGTGGCTCTGTAACTTCTGTTCTCATAGCACAGCTGAGGTAATAGGGTTTGTGCTTGTTTTGTCAGTGGGAGGGGGAACCAACTACAATGCCAGACATTTTCCAGGGATTGCTCAGGTGTTTTTTAATTATGGTGCCATAAAAATACCTTGTCTGCAAAACATCCCAGTTTGTTGAAATAATATCCCAGCTGGGTCTCTAACCTAAGTGATCACTGCAGCTGCATTTCTGCAGGTTGCTGTCTGGACCTGTGCAAGCAATGCTTCAGTTCAGCTGCCCCCAGAAATCTTTTTTCCACCTTCACTTTCCTGCTCTTCATCCCCTGTACGTTACTGAACCCCTGACACCATTACTCGTGTTGTGCTGCATTAATGGCTTTGAAGGACTGAATGTGACAATATAACTGTTCATACCTGCCAGGTTTGAACTGTATTAAGCAGTGCAAGTGAGGCATTTTTAGCCTGTGATCAAAGGGATTGGGGAAGATATACCCCAGGGATCTTGTTTAATTGCTATAAAAAGTCTTTAATAGACAAATAAAGAATGGTTGAGAGGACAGCATGGTGGGGGAGGTGCTCTCTTGTGGATAGTTTGTCTGCAGCCACATTGCATCACAGAGAGATACTAAGATATCCACACCACTGGACTGCTTCAGTGAATGATTCAAGGCCTTCAGGAAGGTCAAGTTGGGCAGTGGCAAAAAGGATTGCCTTTTATGTGGGAGAGCAGCAGGAATGCCTGGAGCTCTGCCTTCAGGCAGGTGATGAGCCACTGAAGAGTTGCTAGTCTAGATTACCAGGTGGACCAGTATTACCAGTACTGTGATGGGTGTCTCCCATGGACTGCCTGATCAGGAAGAAGATGTAGGACAGTGGTCTTCAGAAAACTGGGAGAAGCCTTGTGTCCTCATGGGCAGCTTTAACTACCCCAGTATCTGCTGGAAGGGCATCCCAGCAAGACACAAGCAATTAAGTGGTTTCTCAAGTGTATTGTTGAAAAATTCCTGAGCAAGATCATCAAGGAGCTGACTAGGGAATGTGCTCTGCTCCCCATACTTACAAACAACGAAGAACTGGTTGGGCATGTAAGTTTTGGGAGGTGATCTTGGAAACAGCAAGCTTGAGATGGTGAAGTTCAGGATCCTGAGGGAAGGCAATAAGGCAAGTTTTAGGACTGCAACTTTGGGCTTCAGGAACACAGACTTTCACGTGTTTTTGGACGGGCTTGGTTAATATCTAAGGATTATATTCCCCAAGCTCAGGAGTGGGCCAACTGGATGAGCGGGATGTTGAGCACAAGTGGTAGGAGGTCTGCATCGATGAACATGAAGCTCCTGACCAAACACAAACAAAAACACATTAGGGATGGAAGAAAGATCAAGTGATACTTGGACAATCCTGTCTTAACATTGTCATTAATGACATGGATGATGGGACAAGAGTGCACTCTCGGCACATTTGCAGAATGTGCAAAGCTGGGAGGAATTGTTGATCCCCCGTGTGGTTGCACTGCCATTCAGAGCAGCACTGGGCCAATGGGAACCTCATGAAGTTCAGTGAAGAGCAAACTCCTGCAACTAGGAAGAAACACCCCAGTGTAGGCTGAGGACTGATGGAAAGAAGACAGTTTGGCAGAAAAGTCATTAGGGGTCCTTGTGGACTAGAAGTTGAGCAAGAGCCAGTAAAGGCCAAAGCACTGGAAAGAGCGTAGCCAGCAGACTGAGCGGGATGATTGGTCCTGTCTGCACAGAACTGGTGAGCTTCCCAGTGCCAGAGACACGATTTGTCCTTGGAGATAGCCAAAGCCTGACTGGATGAGGTCCTGCTGTCCCTCCTTGAGCAGACTGGAACTGAATGGTCCCTAGAGGTCCCTTCTAACCTTGCTTATTTTTTGGCTCTGTGATATCTGCATTATCTCCAGAAATTATTTGTATGCAAATTATGCTTACCCTCTTTTCTTCTTTTAAAGCAATTCCTGAGCAGTGTATAACTTATGAATTTTAGCACGTGATTATAAAATGTAGCTTGTTATTAAATTTGGCTGTTATGTCATGGTGAGTTGCACATGATTAATATGATTCTTATGTTGAAATAATGTGGTAACTGGGATTTCTCTGCCAAAGACAGCTTCAAGAGACGGAACTGAAATTTGAAGCCATTCTTGCCTGTGCACTGAATAATTGTAAAGGAACTTGAGCTTTTTGCTTTCAGTGCTGGCATGACTGTAATCATGTAATTGTACACAGTAACAGAACCTACAGTACTTCAATAATAAAGTGTTTATTTTTTTCCTCCCTGTGTGATATAAAAAAGTAACCTTTATGGAAATGTTAGCTGAGGCCTTCCATGGGTAGGAGGAAAGTGAAGCAAAGCAAACAAGAGTGTCTTATAAGTCAAAAGTAGCATTAGCAGCTTTAGATTTCTTCCAATACGCTAAAGGGGACTTTAATTCATAGAATGAATGTGAAAATATAGTACTTAGAAGAATGAGAAATGTACTGAGAAATTGAAAGAATTCATGTCAAAGTGTTGCTTTCTAATTAGTAGTGTTGGGGAAAAAATGGTCTTGCAGAAACAAAGATTTTAAGAGGGAGCAGATGTTGAACTGATTTCATATCTGCTCTTTCTGGCCAATCAAATGTGTTTGCTGCATGCTGGAGTTGACTAGCAGGTAGCAGATGTTCCCTGCAGCTGCAGTGTGCTGTAACCTCAGATATGTGCTAGCACAGTGGCAGATGACCTTCCTTGGAAGTTGAAGTGAAAGGGGCAATTGGATGCTTAGAGATGCCTGTAGAGTCTATGTGAGAGTTGAAGGTGTCCATAGAGGACATCCAGAGCTGGGAAGAAGTTCCGGGCCCTGTGTCCTGTTGGCCTATTTGGACTGATCTGCCTTGCTTGGTAGACAGACTGTTGGGAAATTCTCTGCCCACAAATGATTGCAACAAAGCAGATAAATTTAAGGTGTAAAGCTCTGGGAGCAGAGTCACTATGGAGCTGGTATGTGGAAGCAACTGTCAGTGTTCCTGCTTTGGCTCCAGGCCACATTTCTCCTTTTTGATAAGCTGAGTGGAACTGGAGTTCTCCAGTGGAGTGCTCTTCACTAGGCAAGTTTTTTCACTAGTGATACCCACTTCGTTCCTAACAAAAATGTATTCAAAAGACTAATGGCAGAACACTTGGAAGCTGGAACCACTGAGGACTAGTGATATAATTACTCTCTAAAGCCATTTGTAAAGCAATTATGAACTATTGTTCTGTATCTTTATAAAAATGAGCCATCTTGGCAGGCTGTGATGGGAATGCCTTTAGCTGGTTGTTATGTAAGAATATAAATAATTTGTGTGCATATTTATAAAATAAAAATGATGCTTTTAAAATGTGACTGAATTGTTCACATGTAAAAATCTTTGTGCAGGAACAGGTTGCTGTTAGAATTTCTGATGTGGCCACTGCTTTTCAATAGGTAGTCTTATAACTTCTGTAGAAAGTTTTGTTGCCCCTTCTAAAAAAAATGTTATTGAATATGTTATTCAGGTACTGGAGGCAGTATAATTATTAGAAATAAGAGCTCTCATAACTAAAATGTGTGTGTGGAGGGTTGCTTTTTATTTCTTTTTCCTTTTGTTTTCTCTTTTCATTGGACAAGCTTTTGCTTCCTAAGGTTCACACGTTTAGCAGTAGGGTTATGTACACAGCAGTAACCTGTCAGTACATGCTTGACTGTGGCTCCTTATGGAGGTTTCCAGCGGCGCGCTGAGCGAAGGTGCCACTGGAATTGGTGGTCCCCCTCGGTGTTCTCCATGTGCCCCTCTCTCAGCCAGGCCAGTCTGGTTAAAATATGGCAAAGCTCAGCAGAAACAATTTCATTTTCTGCTGTGTTGGAGAGCTGGACCGACTGAGGAGAGAGATTTGATGAGTGCCAGAGCCAGAACAAAGGGGGGATGACAGCGTGGGGGTAGAGTGAGCCAGGAATGGTGAGAAGCAGCCACAAGCCTTTAGGGTCACCACAGGGTTTTGATAAGCTTCAGCCTGACTCTGCTGTGGCTGGGGATGTGCTCGGTTTCAGCTTCTTCTTGGTAATGCAAAATACACACAAAACTATCCACCAAGTAGTTTTCCTGGAAGACATGTAGAGCATTAACGGTGCACATCACTGTTTTGACACTGGAGCATCAGTTCTCTTAGTGTGATAAGCATTGTGCTTCTTACCCACAGAACCTGTAATGTTTATTTTAAATCTCATATGAGATTTCTAGTCTAATCTATGTTGAATGCAGATGTTTTTTAGTTTAAAACTCTTCATCAAGGACTGTCTCATTGCTATGCCCCAATACTCTGTGTGTGTGAGTGAGAGCAGGTTAATTCTATACCAGCTTTAGCCTGGAGAGAACTTGCTTTGTCAGGGGTAATGTTTCAGACAGGAGGCACGTGTTTCTGTGACATCAGTCATTCTTTTGGCTTGATTAGACTGAAGACCTGGTGAAAAGGTGCTTTTTGTGTGCACTGGAGCTTATTGAATTGCTCTGGTCATGACAGAGAACATGAGTGCAAAGGGGAGAACTAATGTTAATGTGTAGGTAGTAGGAGATTCACAGGAAATGTTTGAGTAAATTTGTGCCATGAAAAATGTGTTCTGCCTTTCACAGGGGTTTAATGGGCTCAGTTTGTTAGGCTGAATTTATGTTGAAATATTAAATAGATTGTCACCTCAATTTATAGTACAAGTACTTACAAATTTTGGAATGAGCTCTAAAAAAATACTGATGTTTACTGATCTACAGTACAGAAATCCAGAAGTGTGGTAAGTGATCAGGGAAAGGTGGAGCTGAAGCCTGAAGAGAAATTCAATGTGTTCATCAAAATCTCAGGTGTAACAGAGAGGTGTGAGTGTTACAAAATATTTCGTCCATTTTATTTTTTTCATGTTTTCTGCCTAACCAAGGAGGAGAAACAAGCTGTTTAATGTGGGGGCTTAGAGCAGAGAACCAAATGTTTCCCCTCAGAAGGTGCTTTCCTGCTGTCTGTCCTGCTAATTCACCCTGTGGTTCTCTCTTGCTTTTTGTTAAAACTTGCCTTTTAGTGTAAAGGAGTGGGGCTCTACTGATTATAAAAACAGTGTTAAGGGTTAGGAATCCGTGTGGTATATGGCATTGGGTGTTTGCAAGGGATAGAAATAATTGCTCTCTGCAGTTTTGAAGGGGGTATCATTAAATTAGGTACCTAAATTTAACTGTTTGCACTCATTATTTTCCATTGGCAAAATATTCTTAAAAATGTGGTATCACAACAATTGTGCAAATGAGTTTGAAAAGCATGATCTTGGACTTCAAAAATGCTGGAGAAGTTGTCTTTGTTACATGTTAATCTCAAGCTTGGCTTCCTGTGCATCACCGAGTCACTTCTACAAGAAGAGATTGCACTCTCAGAGCATTTATCTTCTTGATTTTTTTATATAATAGTGAAACACAGGGTACGTGACTATGGATCTCAGTTTGAATGAGTGATCATAGGAATTTGTCCAGCTTTATAGCATTTAGCTCTTATTTTCCACATTAAAATCCTAAATTCAAACTTTGAAAATCCGTATTAGATCATGCACTTGAGTTCCCAGGAAATACTGAATAATCCCTAATGGTGTTCCCCCTGTTTTGTTTTAGTTTTGTTCTTTGTTGTTTGTGGGTTTTTTCCCTTCCAGATAGGTTACATGGCTGTCCTAAGGTTGAATTTTCACTTCTGCTACCTGGTGGTAATACAGATAGGCAACTTCCAGTTTTGTTGGCTGGGGTCTTCTTCACTGGGAGCCCGTGCTGCTTTTATGGATGCAGAGTACAGTGCGGCCAATGATGTGTTTGTGAATGTTTCAATTTTAATTTAAGTTTTTCTCTCTTGAGTTTTTTCCTTATTCTGCTTGCATGTGACCTCAAAGAACAGGCCTAATGATGGAGTCTAGCTAGCAGTTTTAGATGTGGAATTAATTTTTTTTCTGTTGAAGTCTGAATGCCAGATGAGTGTGATCCAAAACGTTAGGGAGCTCCTTCCAGTGAATATTGCTGAGCTATGTATAAATCATCCTGAAAGTACTTCAGGTATAACATGAGACTGCTCCTTGAAGCACAATACAATTCTTTGAAGCGGAGGTGACTGCAACATTGAAAATACAGAAATTTGGCATGATAGCGGAAAAAACTGTCACAAAGTATTGTCAGTTCACCTGCTGAAGCCTTTTAAGTGCTAATTTAGATATCTAAACCAAGCTTAGACCAGAGATACTTCACAAATCTGAATTAAGCTACTTCAGGAAAAGGATTTTCTCTTGTTTGTAATACAATGGAAAGAAGATGGAGAACAGGAAAAGAACACAAATGACATGAAATTACTTATTTGAAGGCTCATACTGTCACATCATGTGAATGTACCTGCTTGCCCTTTTTGCTGCTCTCAGCCTGTAACATCTCTTAGCCAAATTTAACCAGATTTGAAGAAAGGCTCTCAAAAGCCTTATGTTCCTGCAGGAGATCAATTGGATAAAACAATCTTTGAGCTAAAGCCTGGGGTGTGAGCTGACTTCCTGCATTGGATTTCCCCATGGGAGGGTTCTTTTGTGTGTCTAAATTGTGGGAAAGTTGTTCCCCGTGTCAGGGAGCAGCAATTGCAGGACAAGTAGGGAGTCAAGGAGGTTGACAGCACAGGGTGGGCAAAGACCACTACCGTGGTGTGGGAGAATCCTGCAACACCTGGCCTGCATAAATAAACCTCAGAAGTGAAATGTTTTTTCCAAAGAACTCTCAGCAAAAGAATTTCATGTGGCTGCTGATTCTGATACTGTAGATCTATGATATTTCTTAAGCTTATCTGAGGAAGGGATCTCTTGCCAAGAATGAACACTGACATTTGCTACAGCTGTTTCCTGCCCAGTCTCCAGCCTTGGAGGGAAAAGTAGACACATGGTATTTGCAAAAGACGTACATTATTTCAACCGAACTTTGCATTTTCATATATGATGATTGAGAATGACAGTGAATTCAAATAGTTATAAGTGGCTTTTTTGAGCTGATAACATCTAGAGCAGGAGGGGGAGTAATTTATACACAAATTATTTGCAATGCATCTCTGTTGGAGCCATTTACTAAAAAAAACATTAATTATAATTAAATTAATCTGGTCCTGTGGAAATATAATCTTGACAAAGTGTTTTTCTTGCTGCCACAGACTGGTGTTAGCTCAAACTTTTATGTGTTGTTAGTAATTTAAATACTGTACCAGTCAAAATAACTGCAAATTGCTGGTACCAGATGTCATCAATGCAGAAAATAATTTCTTCATCCTAACTTTATTTTCAGTAATGTAAAGGGAAATACTGAATATATTGTGCCATTAATTAGGAAATTAACTGTTACCTAGTAGTTTTGCATTTTGTTTTCTAAAGAAAAATCTCTCTTCTATATGCAGCTTGGGGAATGTAACATAGCATTGTTATTAATTTCCTCACTGGAGGAACTGGTGGGGAAACTTTGACTAAGCATTTTTAGTTGGAAAATGCAGATAATTGAAGTCAATCTTTTTATGTAGCATCTTCTGTGAATGAATTAAAGTATCACTGAAGAAGTAGGGAGAACCAGGACAACAGTCTATTGACTTTCAGTGGAACTCCTGGCCTACTTGATTGGAATGGCCATGATTTTGACATTGAAGTTTGTAGCTTGTAGTATGTGAACAAGCTGAGCAGCCTTGCACCTTTTCATACAAGTGGTGCAGAGCTAGCCTGAGAGTTGTGGATGTAGAAGGGGAACCATAGGGATTGACTGCATCCTCATTACACAGTTCCCTTTTGAGTGGTAGAACAGTTACTAAGATGACTAAAGTATTTTCATGTGGAGAAACATGGTGTGCTAAAGGGTAGTTTAATCTAGCTCAGAAAGGCAGAAATGAGAAGCAGTTCCTGGAAAGTGGTACCAGAGTAATGCAAATTTGGAATAAGGCAAGTATCTTTAACAGTGAAACAGAGGACCAAGAAAGAGGTGAATTTTTGTGTTCTCAAATGTCTTTGTGTCGGTATACTCCTTTTGAATGTTTAAATGTCTTTTAATCTAAAGTTATATGGAGAGACAGACTTATTTACTCTCCTTTTTAAGATTTTCATCAAATAGATGAAGCTTTTGTCTCAGAACTGCCTGGAGCTCACACTGTGCTTTACCACAGGCCCTACTTTCTGTTTACATTACTATTTTCCTGAATGTCTTCCGTTATTCTTGAAAGCAAGACCAGGAAACAAAAATCAAACACACAGTTTTTCATGAAGTGCCAACTGATGGAGGATAAGCTTGCAGGTTGTTGCAGGTGGTTGTTGGAGAGGGTGTTGTGAGGACAAATATGCCTCATGTTCCAGCCCGATGGGGACTGGCCAAGACAAATGTGGTCTGAAAGTGTAGCTGAGAATGTTTTAGTCTAGATGTGAGGGGAAAGTTCTTTCAAGATTAGATTTACTTGCCAGTCAGCAAGTATTTGTAATATCAGTTCCCTCTGCTCAGTTTTCTTTAGTTAGTTCTCATTGACAGAAGCTTTTCTTTGTAAAAGGTCTCAACCCAATCCCTTCAGGAGTGTGCTAATTATGGTGCCTCAGACATCATATCTTCATTAAAGTCTATGTTTTCAAGCCAGGTAGATATTTTTAATCCATTTAATGTGTACTTTAGTCATGCTGTATTCTCAGGTGCTAATTTAGAAGTTTTATATGAATCAGAATATTTGCACTATTAACTTTTAATCACTTGGAAGACAAAAATCAGATTTATTAAACAAGAGCTAGTCTACAGCAATTTCTTTTTTCCTGACATTTATTATATTCCTGGCTTTACTGTGGCTTGAATGTTACACTAATTATTGTATTCATCTGCACTTATGAAGTATGGGAGTAATGATGCAACTGCAATCTTTGGAAATTGACAAATTTAGCCTTAAGCCAGAAGTTAGTCTCACTTTAAATTAATATTATCACCTGGAAGGGTAAAACCAACAACCCTGAATTTTTGGACACTGAAGTTTTTTCACAAATTTTCATTGAGATTAAAAAAAAAAAAGGCAATGTATAAAACTGGTTTAATATATAAAAAGTCACTCCTTTTTTTCCACCTGTCTAACCATTGCTGTGTTATTGAAACTAATAATTTCCTTTCCCCTATGGAAAGGAACTCATGGTGCTGGCTTAGGGAGTCGGGAAGGGCAGAGTGCTGAGCCATGTGCTCCTGGTTCCTTGCAGTGCTGGGCTGGGGAGTAAACGGGGAGCCTTGGAGATGGCAGGTGCAGTGGGACAACTTTCAGAAGAAATGGATCAGCTTTGAGAACACATCAGGATCTGTCAGCACAGCCCAGAGCCATAAATATTTCATTTATCTTGACCCTTTTGATGTTGGCAATCAGTGTTGTTCTCTTCTACTGCAGATCTGGGACTATTATGCTGAAAGTGATACCAGTCAGTCTGTCAAATGGAATGACACTCTCTCTCCAGATTCTGTTCTTCATGGCCAAGGCGATTCTGTCAGAAGCCTTTGCACACAGTACATAGACTGTGTGAAATTTATAGCTCCAGTCCTGCTCAGAAGTAGAACAGACCAGCATAATTAGGTAATATATCTTGTTAATGATAGCTTTGTGCAACAAGGTATACGAAGTAAAATTATCTGTCTGCAAAAACCACATCAACTAATGATGAAATTCTGAACTCTTGTAAAAGTCAAATGTTAACATTGTGGTTTTGCTTTGCCACCAGTTTTTTTCGTTTATCATTGCATTAAAAATATTTTAAAATATTTACACTGAGTTAGAGGTATGGTTTATCTGTAGCAACTGTTCCTTTTTAGCTGACTTTACCAATTACAATTCTTGCTGAGAAAACAGTGCGGTTGTCTGGGAATTACAGTGGCACATTGATTCCCTGAGTCTAGAGCACACATCAGGATGGAGCAAAAGGAGTGTTTTAGTGAAGCAGGTAAGTCAGGTGAAGTGAGGCAGTTCAAATGGTTGTTTGGGTCAGCTATCAAAGAAAGGGAGAATTATACCTAAAGTAAATGGATAATTATTGCTCATCAGAGCAATGGTAATTTTTATGTACCACATTTCACACCAGTAGGAGCTCAAAAACATATGGTGTTCTGTGCAGCCCCCTGAGGCAGCAGGTCTTCTGTGGAGCTTGGTTCTGCTTAGCAACATTTACAGAATGATTTATAGATCAGAAGTAAAGAATGGTGATAGGATATAATTTCATCCAACTTCTACTGATTTTGTTAGTCATGAACTGCTGTGAACAAAAACCACACACACAGGCTGTTGGCAAGAAAAAGCTAACAACTAGCAACCACTTTATTATCAGAAAGCTTGTCTTGATAGTTTTTCTTATCTGTCCACGTGTACACATGTCACACTCTATTGGCCAGGCACTCCAGTCCATGAGCCTTAGACCATCTTCTGATAGGTAG
Organism: Campylorhamphus procurvoides; assembly: GCA_013396655.1. Lineage (NCBI taxonomy): Eukaryota > Metazoa > Chordata > Aves > Passeriformes > Dendrocolaptidae > Campylorhamphus > Campylorhamphus procurvoides. The sequence continues at coordinate 68,446 of WBMV01006235.1, read as the reverse complement.
TTCATGTCTCTCCTCATGCTGATAAGTCTCAAAACACATCTTGTTATTCACACTTGTTTTTCTCCTTTCTTCTACTTTCCCATGCCTGGTACAAGGCCACAGGTGTTTTCTCCTCTGCTTTCCCATGTTTACAGCTGCATCTTCTCAAGGCCAAAGCTGTCTTCAACTCAGTAATCTTCCACAAACAACACACTTTAGTTGGTTTCTTTGTTTGTTGTTGTTTTTGTTGTTGTGGATTTTTGTTGTGCTTTTTTGGGGAGTAGTGTAGTTGGTTTTTTTTTCTTTAAATCCTGGTTAAAATTGCCTGCTGCTTTCAGGCTGTGACTGAACCGTGCCACAGGCAGGTGATCAAGTGAGCTCTGTCTGTTACTGAGGTGTGTATTCTGCCTGGAGAAGCACCTCCTCAGCACTGGCTGGTGTCATGGTGTCTGAGAAAGGCAGTGAGCAGAGAAATTCCAGTACGTTTGCTCAAATGTTTGTCAATAAAGCTGGGGACCACCTGTAACAGCTAGCTGCAAAATCACACCAGTTTGGGAGCATTTTCTTATGGTCTATAACCAACTTTGCTTCAGAACAGTGTTGTGTCCAGCCCTCAGGGGTCAGCTGAGTGACCTTTCAACAGGCAGGACAGAGGGGCTCTTTCACCCTGCGGCTCTGGGCAGGGCCAAGGAAGGAAACCAGTTCTGTGTGCCTGCAGGGCTGGGCTGTGCTCTGCTCTGCTAGGAATTGGTCTGTGCCCAGGGAAAAGCAGCATAACACCTGTTCATTTTTTTATCTCAAACTGTATTAATTTAATTAAAATTTGGAGAAACTTGAGTGAAGGGATCAGTATGGGGAGTTGACTAGTTTCAAAAGAACAAGATAATGGTATTTAGTTCTCAGTTAGAGAGATTAAATGCCTTAGGGTTTTTAATATTTTCTTCTTAATCTATGATGGATAAAACCAGTGTGATGAAATGCAGTGTGCAAATAGGAGTTTGGGTTTTTTCAAATAAATTGTTTAACAGTTGACAAAAATAGCTGAATTAAAATGTGATGGAAACCAGAGTATAAACATTTACAAAGGAGAATGATCAATCGGACTAAATATTACATCTTAAGAGAACATTCACAGAAAATTTGTTCTGAAAGGAACTCTGCCTCATAGGATAATAAAAAGTGTCACCAAAGCAAATAGGAAAAAAGAAGTGTGTTGAAACATCCGCATCCTGAAGGAGCAGGAAAATTCCCTGTTCCAATTGTACAATGGCTTCGCTTTTATTTAAATGAATTTTGCAGCAGTACTGCAAGATTTATGTAATGCAACATGAATGATTAAAACCATTTCCTGAGAATTTCTTCTCCCTTGCACACAGAACATCTTGTGATAAAATTCTGGGTTTGGTAAAACTAATACATTCTTTCAAAATCTACCAAAATTTTCAGATCTGCTGTACAGTAATTTTATGTTTGTGCAGATTTAAATATTGGATTTATGTTTTGGCAGTATCAACTAGATGATACTGGCTGAATTTAAACCCACTACATGCATTAAAACAGGAAAGTTTGTCTGGGTAAAATGGTCTGCACTCCTGCAGAGGAATGCTTTATCTATTTCACAATTATTTCTATAATGATAACAAGTCTGTGAATACAAATTGAAGTGCAATTTGCATTGCATTTAATAATACCTTTCAATGTATAACACTTCCCAAGTGTGGGACTGCAACCTCCTGAGGAAGAAGACAATCTCCGATCCATTGGTACATGTCAAAGCCAAGGTGTGGCCAGCAAAGTGACAGTAGTAATCAGCTATGATGGAATCAACAGGCAGTCCAGCACCTGGGTTGATGGATTTTCTCTTCCTTTAGATATGTTGTTGTCTCCCAGCTGCACTTGGGGCCAGAGTGTTCACCCCAAGACCTGTATTTTATGATCTTCCTTAATTTTTCAATTCTTTGCTATCAGCTTAGCTGCCAGGCTTAGAGCAGCGTGAAGAGTGCACATGCATTGCTTGTGGCTCCAGGAAGGAGGGCAACAATCTGAGCACTGCAGATGTAGCTCCCCTCAGTCACCTGAGGCACACCTGGGCTCACTGCTCCAGTTAGTACCTGGCTGCTCCATAATTCTCTGCCATTTTTTCCCTGAAAACTCTTTGTGAGTTGCTGAAGTGCTTTTAGCTCCACTTCACTAATGGGAATTGAGTTTCTCTACAGTGTGAGGAGACACAGAGTCCCCTTCAGATGCTGCAAAATGTTTTAGACCCCTTGCTTAATAGGTGATGAATTTCGCTCTGGACAGACCCATTTCTCTGTAGAAGCTTAGGAAAACACAACCAGCTTGCTTAGACATGTACAATTACTTGCTGGTGATTGCCTGCCTGGAGGGATGAGACAGGACTTTCCTACTGGTTTGAGTCACAAAAAACAGATCAAGTGAATACCCAAATTGCATTGTTCAGGGAGGTTTGTGTTCTTGTTCAAGAGAGAGCAAATGCCCTGGCCAATGCTTAGCCATCCTTCTTGTTCCCCACCCAGATTTGTTTGCTATCTATTCCCCCTTTAGAATTCCCTCTGGTGAACTTTCTAGTGGCGACCTGTGCTTATAGAGAGGTTGGGTGTGGGTGCTGGTATTTTATGTCTTTGCTATTTTAGTTGAGGCTTGAATGCTTGAGTTGTCTCATCTAGTTGGGATCTGCGTGTCAGAAGAATTAAAATAAAATTAAACAAACAAAAAAACACTGTATCTGCATTCTGAAGCCATAGAAACCTCCATCCACTAGTGTTTATACTGTCATCAAAACTTTGGAAGTTATAGTTGGGTTGTTTTGATCCACCCTGATGTTTTTGCATCTCTCTGTTGTTGTGTATTTATAACTTACTGGAGTGCCTTACATCTAGAAATGTATTATCCAGTATGAAATAATTGTATATCATGTGAGTTTCAGGCTTTGGACAAATTACTTTTTAAATTTAAAGAAGCTGAATTGACCTATTGTTCATCAATATGGAAAGGTAACTACTTCCAACCAATGTTTATGCCAGTCTTACTTAAAATAGAGCATTATAACCTCAGTAGTGTACTAACTTGAAATAGTTAAGCCAGGAAACAGAGGGAGTTATTTGTCTTTAGGATCCTTGTTATTTTGTGCTTACAAGCCTTATTTTGCATATGAATTTTAAAAAAAAGTGTGTGTGTGACAGATGGGCTGGAATTCTTTCCTCTGAGGAATCCAGTTTGCAAATAAAATGTATATTATGTTTTGTTCCTGTCTTTAAAGAAACACAGGTTTTGCATTTTCTCTGTTTTGACACTCCCGTATAGGAGTGGGATGCAACATGGATGAATTGAATTGCATGTAGTTTTTGAGATGTGTTGATATGTTTGCCTGCATTCCTTGCCACCACAGCTGCTGATAATTCAGGACTTTTAGGTTCTTGCTTTGGTTTGTTGAGGTAGGCATCCAGAATGGCACAGGTCCAAAAGCCTTGAATATATGGAAGGTTTTAGAACCATTTTGGAAGGAGAATAGATTTGATTTTCATGTAAAGGCAGTATTCTCATGTTCTGGCAGTGCTAGAAGGAGTGTGAATGTTATAGTTTCAAAACTCAGTAGGAATTCCCTCCAAAAAGCTTGGAGCCAATGCCTTAGTGTCGGTAAAGATGATTAACAACGGGCACAATGAATATGCATATCCTGATGTTAACTGCTTTAGCCAGAGCCTTTTGTTCTGATCTCTCCCCAAGTCGGGAGGGGGAGGGAAGACTGGCTTGGGTGAGGGAGGGGGTCACAGTTTCTGCACTTTCTGCGTGGGTCAGGAGGGCAGNTCTCCTCTTGAACTAAGACAGTGAATAAGTTGTACAAGAATGAAAGGTCCTTGAAAAGGAAGGTAGTAGAAAGTTGTTCATGTTGCAAGAATAAAGACCAGCAAGGCACAGCCATGAATAGAGGGCTGTGGCAGGATATATTGGATGAGAGGTCGAGGTACAGTCTGTCTGACACTGTACAGTCTGGATGTTAAAAGCAAGTAGTGCAGTCTGATATGAATTGTGTTATCACAGGGGTCTTGGAGAATGCTGTACTTACTTTAATGCCTTAAAATCTATATTATAAAAAATTTCAGTATTGCTCTTTTAGCTCTTTAAGTATAGCACTTTTAGCTTGCTAAGTACCTTTGTACAAGATTTCTGAAAATGTTGTNGGGCACAATGAATATGCATATCCTGATGTTAACTGCTTTAGCCAGAGCCTTTTGTTCTGATCTCTCCCCAAGTCGGGAGGGGGAGGGAAGACTGGCTTGGGTGAGGGAGGGGGTCACAGTTTCTGCACTTTCTGCGTGGGTCAGGAGGGCAGCTCTTGGTGGAGTGAGTGAGGATGGGGACACACCAATCCCGGCATTACTGGATAGCCTGGACTGTGCTTTTTCCCCTCCCTAACTTGACCATTTCATCCATGGGCGATCATGGGCACCACAGAAGCTGCTGTGAAGAAAGAGGGAGAGAGAGAACACCTGTTTTCCGCCCTTGTGAAGACGGGATTGCTGCTGCTTTCCTTTTGACATTGATTCTCATGGGAATTGACATGGGGACTGTCCCTACCGTCTCACCTGAGACNAATGCTGTACTTACTTTAATGCCTTAAAATCTATATTATAAAAAATTTCAGTATTGCTCTTTTAGCTCTTTAAGTATAGCACTTTTAGCTTGCTAAGTACCTTTGTACAAGATTTCTGAAAATGTTGTTTAATGTTTCTTATCAAGAATTCCAATGGACAAAGATTTTTGTGAAGTGAAAAAACACCTTATGGGTAAACATGTACTTAGAATAAGACATAACAGAGTCACACCACTTGAGATGGCCAATCAAAACTACTCAGAAGTCTTGAAGCCATTCTCAGAAGGTCAGAGATGATGGGGGTGACAAGGGTTGGGAGGAAATGGTGGTCATTTTGGGACCACCGAGTCAAATTCAGGAAGTGTGGTGAGAGTGGTCTGATGGGACAGTTTTGAGAATGGGTGTAACTGACTAGGTAATGTTCAGATATTGTAATTAGATGGTATTACATAAATTGTGAAGGCCTATACTGCTGGTGTGCTCAATATATTTTGTGCACCTAAGGCATCACAATTAAAGATCTGCTTTCTACTTTTCTATACTCAAAATTGTCCTGAGAACTATTTCTCCAATTTCAGGCAACAATTTCCAGAGCTCCTGCTGCCCCTGGCCAGTTGATTAGGGTCTGCTCAGCCTCTTGTCCTGAACTGTGTTTGGAACTAAGTTTGCATCACATGCAGACATGTTGCAGCTCACACCAACAGCAGGGAGGGGCTACACCCCCTGGGATAAATAACTGCAGATGCAAGCATCAAATGGAAATACTGAAGCCAAAAACTGTGTGAAGACTTTCACCTTGCTAGACTGTGGCCAAGTGTTTGGGTGATGGGACTGGACTCACAATCCTGGTGGTTTTCCCTTCAAGGGAAATTACCATCCTGAACTCCAGGCCCATCTGCTGAGAATGTGGCTGGCAGCCCTGGGTCTGTGCAAGTGCCAGTTGAGGTGCTGGCACTTTGTGCACTGTCAGCACACGATGGTGCTTTCTCTGGTGTTTCAGGCTGCACCCTTTTCATGGATGGGTGAGAAAGGTACTGCAGGGTCGCTCCAAATGCTTGTACTCCAAAGCTTCCCACCTCTACCAGCGTAACACCTGCCAACTGAAGGAGGTGGGATCCTCCTGCCACAGCCCTTTCCTGCCATGGGAATGGGCAACACAATGCACCCAGCAGGCTGCCCATGGGAGGCTGGGACAGGCTGTCCCGGGTGTGCAGAGCTCTTGGCAGTCACAGGTCATCACACAGAGCAACGGCTCCTAAACTCAGCCCTCTCTGCTGGGACAGCACAGGGGTGCCTGGAGGCACTGGAGTGCCTACTGTCAGCAAAAGGCAAGTGTGGATAGTGAATGTGAATTGCTATTATTAATAATAATAATATTAATGAAAAAGCTCCTGAAGATCAAGGACTTTGAAATGAATTATTCCTAGTTACAATATACAGCATGAAAAGAGGCTGCCTAAACCAATAATAGAATTCTCGTCCATTTATTAAATTAATTTTGTTTCAGATCCTCAGCTTTTCCCCCATCTGTGCAAATTTTTAATAAATATTTAAAAGAAGAATTAGAAAGAAAAGATTAAGGAGAGTGGAAACAGCAGTGATACAGCTGAGAAAATGGTATGGAAAAAAAGTAACTTATGAGATACCGAACCATTTTTAAATAAATCCTTCCATTTTTATGACTACTATAATTCTTTTTCAAATACTCTTATGTCCAGACCTTTTACTTCTTGTGCATTTAAATCTCCCATTAACCTCAATGCCATAGTATCCAAAGGGCTCCATCTTGCCTTCCGTGCTCTCAGTGGGACTTTGGATTTGTGAGGAATGAAAAATTGCACCTTTAGGGTAATTGAGACATTCTTTTATTCTAAAACTTATAGCAGAGATTGAAGGTAATCAGGTACTTCTGCATGAATCATACTTTCTTCAAATATGGTTGTTGCCTAGGTTAACCTGAACTATAGATGTGAATTTTACTGCTATCTGTCTGTATTAATTAATGATTCCTCTGTGGTTAGCTGGCTTTCCTCTGAGCGCTAAGATCTGCCTAGAAAGCCAGAGGTGATATCCTTTTTCTGTTGAAATCACTGCAGAATTCTTGCTGACTTCAGAAAGTCAGTCTAGATCCCTCAACAGAATTATGCGGGAAAACATTTGCCATTATCAGTAGACCCTTCAGAATTGTCCCAGAATTCTTTGCTCATAGACCTGATACTTTTGTTTAGGTTAGGCTGTTTAGTCTAAGTCTATAATTTGTGAAATGTGTTGAACACCACAAAAAGATCAAGCAGTGGAAGTTCTGTTCTAGTTGCTTGGTGTGCTTTTTGCCACAACTCTGCATAATAGCATGATTTACACATGGGTTTCCATTGTTGGTATTTTATTTATGAAACATTTTGAGTTGATAATTTAAAAGCTTACAGAATCTTTTGTAAGTATTACTTAAATATATAATTTAATTCTTAGTGAGGAGTCTCTATTTTACCCATTCAAGAAGAATGACAGTATAATTGCAAAGTGTAGTGCAATTAAAAGGAATTGTTTTAGTCAAAAGGGAAGAAAGAGAGAAAACATGTGCTTTACTCTTCTGTGATTCTGCCCCCCCCACACGCACACTCTGGCCCCTTGTAAATCATAGTCATAGTTTCCTAGACCATAGCCATTTGGCTGCCTAGCTGACTCTTCATGCCTGTGATCAGCTGGAATATACTCAACATAAGAGGAATTTTGCACACCAGATATGCATATCCCAGCAGAGATTCCTGTTCAGTGCAGCCTGAAGGCAGCTGGGAATTTGCAGGGGGAAGATGCCTGGGGGGCTGCGGCAGAAGGTGTTGTGGGAGTGGAATCTGTCCTGCCTTTACCAAGAAAGTGGTGTTAAAGGGCTATTACAGTCCAAAGTGTGAGTTGCTGTGGTATGAATTCACCCTGAAAATGGGGGGGAGCTGTGACCCTTCCTTGGCAGCCCCCTGTCCCTGCTGTGAATCTGAGTGGGAATCTCTAAGTGACTCCTGGATGTGCTTGAAAAACAAGTGTCAAATGTTTTCCCATTGGTTGTGAATAACTGCCTGCTGAGCCACTTGTGCTGTGTGTACCACCCTACTACAGGCTGTGTCCTAATTTCTCTGTTCATCTACTTACCAGGAGAGATGTGTGCATAAGGCATAATATCTGCCATAAGTGTTTGCTCAGGTCTGCCTGAATGTTTGGATTCAGTCATACTCAGGACCTGTTTTCTCGGAAGCTTTGAGCACACAACAAGTTGGTTTCAGTTAACCCTTTGTTCATTTCTAATTTTGAACTCTCTTGTTTAGGGGAGAAGAAAAAACCCACCCAACGCACCTCAACTTTCCTCCTGCTTGAGGTCTGTCTGGCCTGCCCCGTGGTTGCTGATGGTGTGTGGAGAGCTCTCATAACTCTGCAGCTCATGGGGAAAAGGTGCTGGGGACTCCTGCGGGGAAATTCTACATCAGGGGTTCCAGCACATGATTTTGATTGCCCCTAGGGGTGCCTCTTTCCCTTGTCAGTAAAAGAAGCTTGTGTGCACCACAGGTATGATGATTCCTGTCACAGTAAGGCACGACTATATGCTGTCCTCTTCCTTCTTAAATTTGGTCATCAAGTACAAACCTTGTGTTGCTTGGCATACTGCGAAGCTCATTGACGAACAACCGTTCTAGGTCTTGTGATTGTCGTCGACCTGCACAGGAACAGTCTGGACTTGAAGAAGGTCCCCATGGCAGGAACTGTCAGGTGCCATCAAACAGTATTGAATGGGATGTTTCAAAATGATTTTTTGATTACATGAAGATTTTGGGATGCCCTGCTTTTCAAAAAGAATCCAACTACAAAGAAATCAACAATTGATAAATAGAAGTCTAATTCTAGCAGATTTCAGTCATGTTTATGTCCTAAGGGTAAGACTGAGAGTCTTGATAGTCAATATCCCTATCCCCTGTGTTTAAACATGAAAATGGATTTAGAAGCACAGTTATGCAGCTGTTAATTAACCTGTGCATATTATAGAAGTCTGCCTTTTTTTTTAATGCATGATATGGGAATTTTTTCTGGTTTAACTCTAGTAGAAGTTGATAAAACTATTTAAAAAATTAATTGCCCAGCTTAGAAAAAGCCTTAACTATATAGCCTGTTATTTGTATAGCCTCCTCTTTGTACGTGTGCCTAAAGTACATTTGTTGCTTTTTCATTTTCTTTCCCAAAGAAAACTCCATTAGGTCAGCACTATGTTTTAAACCACTGTGCAATGTCTATTTTATTTAAAAGAAGAACAGCCTTAGAATCTTCTTCAGGGGAGAAAAGTTAGTTAATAGAGGAAAGGCAGATGGAGATAAAGAAAAGCTTGGCAGGGAGTGGGTAGATGTAAGACCTTCCAGAGAAGCCTGTTGAGCGTGTTTGAGGGGACGTGTGTGCACACATGGCCTTGTTCCTTTTGTTTCTTGGATCCATGTGGTTCATAGCCTTCATGAGCATATTGAACCTCAGTGACATTTGATGTATAATAAGAAATTATTTTGCTGGTCTCACTTGGGGATATGAATTTATTACTAGTCTCAGATGTATTTCTTTTATTCTTTTGTAATGCTTTTAAGGGTGAGAGACCTCTCCTAACAAAGTGGAATTGTTAATGCAAAATTATTTTCTACTTTTCTGTTTTGTCATGGATTATCTTTAACTGTTAAGAAAAGAAAAAAAAAAAGAAAAAAGAAAAAAAAAAGGAAAAAAGGCAGATAAAAGCTCAGTAAGTTCTACATAGTGAGAAAAGTGAAGAAAATGTAGGACTTCCCTGTTGTAAAGGTGGCAAATATTTTGCTTAGGGAGTCTTTTGCTTGTTTCATATAATTATGATAAATTAGTATGGATAATTTTCTTCTAATTGATATGTTTAAGGGGACAATTCTTAGTTTATGTAATAATCAGTTGAATATACATTTCTGACCTTGCAGTACAGCTCTGCAAGGGTCCTTAGAGAATCTGTTAGTTCTGTTCCTCACTTTTCCTGATAAGCATAGAACTGCAGAGTTAATATTCCAGTGCTGCTTATACCTGGTGATGACAGAAGAATCAAATAATTGCAAACACTTTCTTTGTGAAAATTTGTGAAAGAGTTTAGTAACATCTGTAGGGTCACTCTCAGTACAACTCTGTGTTTTCTTGTCACTCCTAATCTGCTTCTAAAATGGCGCTGGAAAACAGGTAGCATTTGTAATCCACCTCTGCACCAGCTCATGTAGAGGTGATGAAATTAAAAACCTTTTTGACCATTAAGGCAAATAATAAAAGACCCTGACCTGACTAAGGAACAGCATTGATCTGAACTACTTAAAAGCAACTAAGGAGACAAAGTCCTTTAGAAGCAAATGCCTCTTGAAGATCACCAGGAGGCAAGAGTAACTCTCCAGGGCTTCAGCTTTTCATGGTGTACAACATGTTTGATCACTGAACTGTGCTGACTGGGGGGATATGGATTTATAAATCTTAATGGAACTTCTTTCCATCCCCTTTGTACCCCTTTGGTACAGATAATGACCTCTGGGATATTTAGTTTAAAGAAAAATCACTTAAAAAGAGTGGTTTGATTAAGGTACACAAAATGGGTCTTTGGTGAGCACAAACTGAAATACAGGAAATTCTATTTAATTCTAAGAAAAAAAACTATTTTACTGTAAGAGGTTGATCAAACACTGAAACAGGTTGTCTGAAGGAACAGCCTTGGAGATACTTAAGACCCAACAGGACACACTACTGAGCAAACTGCTGTAGGCTTTGAGCAGGAGGACTAGACTAGGTGATCTCCAGAGACATCTTCCAACCTCAGTGACTGTGTGATTCTATGAAATAATCACGGGCTAAAATGAAGAGCCACAATCACCTGGCTTGCCCTTTTTATATACCAAGGTCTTACGATTAAGTACTGTTCCCCTCTTCTGAGCATTCCTGCTCCAGAGAGAGTTTGGTATAGTTCAGCAGAAGAAGGAGAAGGTGCGGTGTAGATTGAGCGTGTGCTAGCAAGTTTTGTATTTCCATCTGTGTGAAGTGGAATGTAGCTCATTTAATGCTTGTATGTGCCTTCTGTCTTGGCTTAGTTAGCTCGTTCAATAGTGGTTGTACAAAACCATGTGTGGTCCGTGCATTCTAGAAATGAGAAAAGGCTGCTGCAAAATCTGCTTTAAGAAAAAAAAAAGTATGAAACTGAAGGGGAAAATGGTGGTCTTTTTGAATCACCTAGGAGTACATGTTCATTCCAAGCACATACTTGGCTCAGCAGGTGGAATTATTTACTGATCAAAGAACATCAGTCAGCATGACACGCTCTGGGCATTTCAAATCAGAAAAAAACTAATAATAAAGTCTTCCCCTGATTATATAACTCCTCTTTTTAATTTATTGTCCACAGTATGTGGAGAAGGTTGAAATCATAGTGGTGATTAAAAATGAGCAGGCAGAAATTTAGCAAAGTAATCTGTCAGTTTTGAGAAATATCCAGATCTAACTGGAAGAACAAAGTCTGCAATCACCTGCAGTGCCTTGCTGTGCTCCCAAAGCCCAGCTGCTGGTGTCTGGGGCTGCTCTCCTGCACCCACCTCCTCACACTTGGGCTGGTGACTGGGTGCTGAGGAAGGCAAGGGAGAAAACTAGCGGAACATAATTGGAGGTTAATGATATACTCTCTGCTTGTCTACAAATGGCCCGTGAATGAGCACACTTGGAAGAGAAAAAAGCTTGTGTTTTTTTGAGATGTGCGCTAAAGTTTCAGACTCCTTGAGTGGATATGAAAGATCATTCCCTTTGGGTAGTTATAGCAGAGAGTTCTTCTAGTAATATATTGTGTACTGAAAAATTAATCCAGTTCTGAAGGAATTGCTATAAGATCTCAAAAACTAAAAAGAGTGGGATTCTTTCATTATTTCAGCGTGGGGAGAGGGGGTGAAGAAATTATGAGATTGACTGTTTGGAACACTGGATAAAGTTGAAATAAAATAAATATTTATCATATGTGAAAGCCAGATCTGTGTCTTCTGCCAGCCCTTCCTAAGAGTACAGTATTTGAAGAAGAAACTGTCAGTGGTCCATAGTCTATGGAAAGTTCTGCATGTTTGGGAGGTCAAAACTAACACTTTGCAGGTCCTGTGTGGCCCATCAGAAGAGGTTTCTAGCAAAACCCAGCTCATAAAGTCATCTCTTCAGGAGGTCATGTGTGCAGATGTTTAAAAGACTGTGACATCAATATTACCCACTAAGCGCTTAGAGGTGAATATGTGCCCAGGTGTGCTCAGTGGGGACCAACGGGAAGCAAGTGCTTAACTTAATGAACTGCAGAAAAAGTGCCTCAAGTTCTTTGTAAGACCAGGGCCTCCGTTTTTCTGTACAGGAACTCTGTGCGGCCTTGCACATGCTGTCAGTGATTCACATTCAATATGCACACACAGAGCCTTTGCCAAGTGCAGAATATTAGCCTGCAATTAAACCAAAGTTCTTTCATTAATCCAAGGTTTAGAATTCATGAGGACAAATCTTATTTAAAGGCCTATGTAAACTTGGACAGTATTAATTCTCTAGCACTTTGACTTAAATCTGGGAGCTGCCTGCAATGCCTGAACTCAGAGTGACGCCACTGTATATTTTTCAGTTGCTTTTATCACAATTCATCTTAACCTGCTGCAGAGCATGGTGTCTTAAGCCACAAAAACTGAGAGTAATGACTGTTCAATTAGTTCTTTAGTTTGACACTACAGAATGACAACTTTCAGTTGTTAGTGCATTTTTGAAAAGCTTGATCGTATTTTGAAATGCATTGATTTCTCCCTGATAGGCTGGAGCTTTTGATTCTTGAATCCAGGAATGCTTTGCTGCCGTGCAATGAGGTGCTGCTGCTTTTCCACACCAAATGCAGAGTGCTGATCAGGAGAACAGAGTGCTGATCAGGAGAACAAATATGACTTCTTCAACTTAATATTTGAAACTTTTCAAACTTTCTTTTTTGCCCACTTTTATTTTAACGTTGTATGATTTTAATTGTATGTGTTCAGAATAGGCAAAGACTTTTACAGTACTGCAAAAACCCTTCTGTTCCCAATGTTTCCTCATCTCCCTCTTGCAAAAGCTGACTTAGCTCTAACATAGCAAAGTAACACATGCCATTGCTTGCTGATGACATCTCAGCATCGATTAAACTGAACACTAACAGCATGACGTTTTTTGCTTCCCATTGCACATTCCCATAAAAATGTTCAGCTTCTCTTTAAATCTTCCATTTTCAGTATTGCTGAGGTTCATGGCCTACTGAAATCCAGCTGTGAAGGACAATTTTGTCTGAACATGAATTACTTTTGATTTCTAAATTTTAATTAGGTGGTTAATTACTTATGACCATATTGAGTCATCGATGACAGTTCAATTTTTAAAATACACCGGTGTGTGAAGCTAAAGAATTATTCTTTACAATTCTGTAAATCTTGTTGTTGTTATAATACAGATGTGACATAGAGACTCATCATTCTGAGGACTTCAATTTCCATAAGTTAAATAACTTCAGTGAAGTTATCTGTTATTTCTAGAGCAACTCACAGCAATATAAAATGAACTGTGGATTCTCTATAACCATACTTTGGAGAGCAGGCTGAACATTTACTTAGTTTTTTTATCCATACTTTGTGGATTTTTAATTTGGCTTCATGCAATGCTATTTTGTTGGCCAAATCACATTAATTGTGGAGTGTCTAAAGGTGTGTCATAGGAAGTAGAAGTGGTATAATCATAGAAATAAACCAAAAAAGCTTTTCCCCCATCAAATCATAACAATTCCCTCCCTCTTCCCAGTTTTGGTAGATTAGCCAGACTGTCTCCAAAGGTGTGCTGTGTTCCTTGTGAGGGGGCTGTGTATCATCTGTCACTACTGAAGGGCTTTTGTGAGCTGTTTGAAGCACCCCTGTGGCTAATCCAGGGCAGTGGGGTCGTGTTCCTGCCCACCAACTTTCACACTCTGGGGGTGGCTGCACACAACTCTTAGCTCTGTGGCAGTTCAGAAGACAGAACATGCTCAGGTTGCAGTTTAACTCAAATGGTGTGAGTGTTCTCAGTTTGTATAGTACTGAAGAGTCAGTAGCCTCAGTATTTCAACACCTGAGTGCCCTGGGTTCCTGAATGTTCCATTCCTGGCTCTGGGCCTGCCTTTCCTCCTGGTCCCTCTCCCCCTCTTATGCCATTGACTGTTTCCAAACACTCATCCATCAAATTCTAAAACTAGTGAATTATTCTGAATGGGCTTCCACTGGTCATGGTTTGATTATGTGATTATCAGTCCAGCTGAAGGACTCCTGAAATGGGAGAAGTTATATATAATTTACATTCCAAGCTTAAATATCTGAGATTGAACTTGAATTGCAATTCTCTGAACAACTGGGAATGCAGCTTGGTTGAACTGAGCCCAGTGAGTGATGAGCAGGTGCAACACCTTGTAAATGTGTTCCAGGGAAAATAGGAATCCAAAGGGATGTGGAAGCCGAAACTGAGACACCGCAGAAAGCTTAACCCAAACAGCAGTTTTATTACCAAAGGTGGCCAAGTAAAGAAGAAAGAAACCCAATAGAGAGAGAAGAGAGAAAATAAGCCCCCAGGGGCAAACACCCAAATTGCCCAGGTGTCCCCCATGGAGTTGTCTCACCCACCCATGCAATGCCCAGACCTCCCGAGCAGTGGCTGCATCCTCAAGGCTCAGCTGGCTCACAGGTGACAGCGGGTGTCCCCGCCAAGGCAACGTTGGCCTGTCATGTGAAGCCAGCGAGCCCCAAAACATGAGCCAGCTGCCTTTTACCTACTTGAGCCAAAATGACATTTACCTGAGTGACATGGCCAGGGCCGCCCAAGCAAAGGTGTTTGGCACGGCCCTTACATTACATAACTGATACTTCTCTGTGCTTGGGTGGGTCTCTCCGCACCTGCACAGTCCATTTCAGAGGGTCTTCCTTAATTGAGTCTGGGGGTTTACTTCATCCTCCTCCTCCTCTCCTTCTCCTTCAAATGCCCATGAAGGGCCATCAGCCAATCATGAGAGACCAATTAATTTTAGTTTACACAGAAATCTCTCTCTCAAGGCTACAGACCATCTTTATCAGCCTGTTTCCCACAACATGGCATGAGAAAACCCAGCTTCTCACAGGTGGCTGGGCCAAACACAGACCAAAAATACCCACATGGAATTCTACCCGAATACAAAATGGCAAACAAATGGCAAATCAGTTTGAATATTTTCAGTGAATTGTCAACATATGGTCTGCAAGCATGAGTTATTTGTGAATAGTTTTGTATAATGCACACCTGCAGAATTTCACAAAAATTTCAAAGACAGATGAAAGGTGAAATGCAGTGAATAAATTATTCATAACAAATTATTCACCAAGCTCAATTCATCACTGGGATGAGACAGAATTATTGACTGGACATGGAAACAAAATTTCATTTCAGAAAGATGATATTAAAATACCAGTATGGTAGTGTAATTATGCTGTGACTGTAAAGACTTTACTATTCTGCAGTAAAATATGCCTTGGGCACTGCTGCAAGATTGATATTCTCCAGGGCTAGTACACTGGATTTTTCCTTTGGCTTCATAATGAAATTTAGGTATGCTATTGATCTCTTCCTGTATTGTGACAAATTTTTTCTTATTTCCTTTGCTTATAATTTGCTGATAGGTAAATGCTGTTCTCAACTGGATGGAATGAAGAGTGGTTAAAATGGAAGTGATAGATATGTATTCTTTAAACATTCTTATGCTTGGATGCCAGTCTGCAGTGTCTGGAGTGTTCCTGTGATGTGAGAAGGAGGGTGCCTTTTCTTATGTTCAGGATGTAAGCACGGGCCCTGCTTGAGCTCCATGCATGTGAGTACCTGCACGGATATGTGATTAATCTTTTGGCTAGACGGCTGGGAAAGAGGGGTTAAAATGTTATCTCTAGTGCAGCTTCCATCAGCATATGACAAGTGGATCTAAATTGATATTGTGATTGTGTATTCATGTTTCTGCAGCCCAAGGGATGCTCCCTCTAGTCATCTCCTTAGGTTTTTTAAATATTTCCCTTTTGATTTGCTTCTTAAGGTACAAAATGGATACTACCATGTTTGCTGCAGCATGTGCTTGATTATTTATTATTGGCATGACCCTAATGCTCCAACTCCTATATGAAATTGACGTGTCATTGTGCTAGAAGCTGCATTTCTCCAAAAAGACTGTTAGAGTTTCAAACCTCAGTTTGGAATTCCTTCCAAAAAGCTTGGAGCCAACTCCTTAGTGGCCTTAGTGTAGGTAAAGATGTTTAACAAAAGGCACAAAAGATGTGCATATGCTGATGTTATCTACCTTGGCCAGCCTCTTGTTCTGATCTCTTTCCAGGCTGAGAAGGGGAGGAAGAGAGGCATCAGGTGGGGGAAGGGGTTGGGGTTTGTGTGTTTTTTCTGTGCAAGTCAGGAGTTCAGTCCAGCAGCTCGATGCGGAGGAGGGAGGACAGGACACACCAGGTCCAACATTGCTGCGGGACCAGGATTGTGTCTTTTTGCTCTCTGGCTTTTGCCGATCACCCTAGAATACCACAGAGACTCCTGTGAAGAAGAGAAACACACCTGTTTTCTACTCTGCAGATCACTGGGTTTCTGCTGCTCTTACCACCAACCCCATACGAGCTGACTCGGCAACGGTGCTGCTGCCGTTCCCCCGAGAGAGATCCCAGCCGACCAGGTGTGACATCGTCACCTGCTGTCCGTAAATATAACTGCAACCCCTGAGAGAGAGTGAGCGGCCAGCGGTGGAGGTGCCACAGTGCCACCTGCTATCTGTAGATATAATTGCATTTCCCCTTTTTGGGGGGTAGCCAAAAAGACCTTTTTGACTGTTTGCCTTATCGTTTGGGGGTGGAGGGGTTTATTACAAACTGTTGTTGTTTGGTTATTTTCTGGAGATATATATATATATGTGTATTGTGGTTAAGAACGGTTATCCTTCTCTTTATATATATTTTTCTTAATTAAAGTTCTGTTTTCTAAATTTAAAGGAGAGGGATTATTTCTTGGCCAACATAGATATCTTAGTTCTCCCTCATACTAAGACAAAGACCTTGTATTTCCTTGAGCTGCCCTCTGTAGTACAATCTGTCCATGGGCTCTTAACATGGCAATCCTCTTAAACTGTTGGTGTATGGAGGCATAAATGATTCTTCTCCCCTCAGATATCATATTTGTCCCTACTTTGTGAACTCCTCGGTGCATGGTCTGTCTCCTGCAGAAAGTCTGCTGCAAGTACAGGATTGCTAAAGGGTATAACTGTTCCTCCTATGAACTCCTTGCCTGAGGGACAGAACATGAGATGAGTTGTCTGATTTTAGCACCACAAATCTAGTGTTGAGTCAGTCCAAGTAGATAATTTCAGATCAGGACCTGAAATCATTTTAATACTTCTCTGCTCTTTATAGTTGTCCTGGGCTTATTTTCAAAATCATATCTTAGAACTGCTGTTTATTCATTGCAGATGAGCACATGTTGGTTTATACTGGAAGGCCCAATTTGTTCCACTCCAGTTAAAGATGTTGGCCTAAAAATGGTAAAGGGTTACATGGACTGCAGGAACATGTTTGATGCTGCTCTGTTAGCTGTAGCCTTGGCTGTGGTTACTGAATTGCTCTCACCAGTGATAGACAGTCTTCCAGGTAAAAGGGAGGCTTTTCAAAATGCTAATAAAAGCATTAGTGCTCCATCATCATCATCTTGCAGAAAACAATGTCTAGATCAATCTATCTCCTTCTAAATCTTTAGAGAAACAAAATTTAAACTCATTTTGCCAAGGCCAAATGTCAATCATACGAAAAAAATCTATACGAAATTTTAATTGCAAGATGTTCAGTGCAAATTTAATGAGTGAAATAAGAGATCTGAGAATTCAAGCATGCTCAGCTCATGCATAATGTTGACTTAAATTGGCTCTCTAGAGGTGCAGGGAATTGCGTTTTTTGAATTTACACACTGATAGAGCAAATGTACTGGGCCCTGTAGGTTAAGGTCATAAATCAGAAGCATTTAACTGCCTTTGAGTGATTGCTGCAGACTATAATGGTTGGGAGAACTGGCTTCAGCTACAAGTGATCACTCTGCTTGGATTATTGAAATGCTACTCAATATTCATAAATCAGTAATCATTAATCCCCTAAATAGTTCCTGTCAGCTTTCTAAATAAATTTCCTACTGGCTAATTGAGATTGAAGGAGACTAGCATGCACTGGTTCAGAATTAGGACAAATGAGCTGCTTTGCCTACCTAGGATCAGAAACACATCTATGGGGGAAATGGAACCATACTGGGTACATATGTGGCTGCTAAAATTGTTACTTTTAAGCCTGTGAACTGGAGAAGCCTTTCTTAGCAGGTTTTGCTCTCATGAGTTCCAGTGATTATAAAAAGACTCCTTTATGATGAGGATATTTGTTTGCTAGTCATCAGAAGTAGCTAAGCTGTCAATGGATGTCATTCCTCCCAGTGCAGAGGGAAGGTATGGAGAGACAAGGACCTGCAGCCCTGGAGCTGCATTGGTGCAAGACGCTTGTCATTGTCTTCTCAGCATTGAAATAAATTAAAACTCATAGCTTTGGTGTTGGGATGCAATTGACATGTTATAGCTTGGTAGAAGTTTTTATTAGCCACACATATTAGTGTAGTTTAATGTTGTTTGCCACTGTAGCTGCTTATACTTGAATGTGAAGAACGTTTTACAGATGCTAATGGTTTGTCTTACCCCCCCTACAGCAGCCATGAAGTGGGT
The DNA here is from genome assembly GCA_013396655.1 of Campylorhamphus procurvoides. NCBI lineage: Eukaryota > Metazoa > Chordata > Aves > Passeriformes > Dendrocolaptidae > Campylorhamphus > Campylorhamphus procurvoides. Next base: position 50,027 of record WBMV01006235.1, on the reverse strand, counting down.
TTGCAGAATTCCAACACTGAAGGTCTCTGAAAGTGAAGTTGTGAACGGGAGGAGGTCTGGATTGGAGCCCATGCCAGTGATGATTTCTGTGGGTCCTGTGCTCAGTGCCACTTGTGCGTAACCCCTGAGAGCACAGTGCGGTCCTTCTGTACAGAACCATGTCAATGGCCCATGTGTCTGAAAAATGCCATCTAGGCCATCCTTGGCTCAGTCCCTGGGCATGGGTTATTTTGTTGACTCTCCTGAAGAGAAGAGGGTGCTGTGCCAATGCCAGGTGTCTGGTCTTCCTGCCCAGTGGCAATTTTGGCCCACATGGGCCAGGTTCCACCAAATATTATGGGTCCAGAAGGGGCTTAAATCTATCAGGTTCTGAAAACTGGGCAGGGAAGAAAAGGCCCTCCTGCTAATCCTCTGACAATGAAAAGTGGACCTTTATCCCACAGGAACCCCTGGTTTTTCATATTTTAACTGCTCACAGAACTCCTTGTTTTCTGTTGTCTTGTTGAAATGCTGCTGTTGCCATGGGTTTGGAGAGCATGTATTTTTTTTAAAAAAAAACACTATTATTGTTTAAATGCTTGCTCCTCTCTCCTGGTTTCTGTCTTCTCTTCATTTCATTTATGTGTGTACTTTAAGTAAGAAAAAAAAAGAAAGAGAAGAAAAGGCAGTATTTAGTGAAGAGCAATAGAAACATTGCAATGATATTTATAGGTAGTAGCACTGGCAGAACGCTACTCCATAGCTGTGATGATTTACCATATCAAAAGTCACTCAGGAAAGGAGAGATGCTGGTGCCTTGTTGGATTTATCTCAGAGTATCTCTTATTAATAGGATTTACAAGAAGATGAGCTTGGGAGAGGTATTTATTTTTTCATCTATTTCTTAAATACTTAAACCAGAATTGATGTATATTTAGATTCCTTTCATATCAGGATGACCAGAGCTCCAGATAAAAAGCTAATTGTATTAAGAAGCCATACTTATTTTGACTAAGAGCGATTATTTTTGAAACATGTATGGAAGTATTAAGCAGTATACTTAGAAGTGTTGCTATTGCTGCTGTAATCTGTCCTTTTATTGCTGTCAGCACTGACTAACACTGACACAGATGCTAATGTAAGTTCTTTAAATACATTACTAGTTTCAATTAAAAGTAAAGTTTAGGATGTGGTGAAGAAGCTTGAGGGGAAAACTCCTTTTGTCTCTCTTTCATTGTTGTTCCACTTACATTAGGTCCAGCCCAAAACTTCCATTCCTGGATGCTGTGCTAAAATGTAAATAGCCATCCCATTAGACAGCTACACCTTGGGATGGAGCACTCCCCCTCATTAACTGACACCAACTGATCTTTATTGCCCTGAAATAAGCATTTAAATTCAGACGGATACCATTGCAGTTCCTTCTGCTGGGAATGTTTTTTAATTCCCATTGCAGGCAGTTCCGTGTAGTACAAGGTCCCTAAAAAGCTTATATTTTGCACTGTATCATTAGTTAATTACTTTGCTGTATCTTGCAGTTCGGTTAGTGATAAACTGCAAATACCCTTGTAATCTCTAAGGCTTCTTGAGTCAGAGAATGACAAGTATGCTGAGATTCCTGCCTTCTCCAGGGTGGTTTTAACAGGCTTTGGGAAGCGCTGCTTCACTTCTGGGATTGGTGGCACAGTGTGGAAGTGGGGACCTTGTGTTGGTGGTGGATTCTGACTGCTGGGAAGCAGGCCCTTTGGGGTGAACTGAGGCTTCCACTGTACTGGATGCTGTCTGCATTTAGATCAGGAAGCTGCTCTAAACTTCAGTTTGCAATTAAAACAGAAAGTAAAAGACAACTCGTAGGCATATTGAGGAGCCAGAGGTGAAGTGCTTTTTTCCTTTTTCTTCCTTGCTGGTGTTGCAGAGGTGTAGCTCCACCTGTAGAGTTTTTCTGTAGTGCTCCATCACTTCATGTCATTTCTTTAAAACCATGTTGTTGTACCTGACCAGGCTGTCATGGCTGATGCTAGGAGCAGAAACCAGCTGGCGATTATAAAAGTCACCTTAGGTTTGCACTGGGATGGGACAGATTACATTGCTGTGTGTGAAGCCTGCAGTGCATTGTCCATGTCTGCTCCCCAGATGAGCAAGTTTGGAGAAGATGAGCTTCTTTCAGGCAGGCTCTGTTTGTGATACAAGAGGCAGTAAGCAGGAAAGCAATGCACAAAGACTCCTGCCACTGGAGGAGCACTTCTCAGTGTGGTTTCAAGCCTGGCTTCCCAGATATGGGAGGAGAATGTGAACAGAAATAGGACAGGACTGCTGAGGGCCAGGGTCAGTTTCTTGTTGGCCTAAACATCACCTACACCTTATTGTGACCTGTTGGAGAAAAGCAACCCTTGGGAGCTGTGTGAAGGCTGGGAACTTAGTTCATCCAGCCATGGTGTGTGTTGTTGAGCTCTGTTGTCATTGCTGTCTTCTGGTTTGACATAAACTTGACATTTCTTTAGCTCACCCACCCCTCTTACATCTTGCAACCTGTGAAGGGGGGCAAACAACAGTGGGGCTTTTCAGTTTTCAGCTTCATTTCCTAAATATGTCTATACTTGGTTGGAACAGAGGTGGAGAAGACAAAAATGATAATGTAATTGCAAAATCTATCCAAGTGTTTGTCTACATTAACTTTTCCACATGGATCACTCCAAACTGTGTTTTTTGCAATTATTTATTTACTCTTTAGCCTTTTTGTGTACCTGAAACTACCAGTATCTGGCTGTGAGGCTTTTGTTATTTTTATTTCCATTGCTATGCTCCCAGTTCTTACTTCCTTCTGCTATTGCAGTGCTTTTTCTCAAATAATAGACAGTGGTTCCACAGAGCTTGGCATCAGTAGGGGGCACAAAAAGATATTCTCATATGTGCATTTGCATGCTGATTTGCCACTTCTTCCTTCTTGTACTGTGAAAACTGCTTGTGAAGTGATAAATAACAAAACCTTGTTATGTCTTGCAAATAATCTAATCCCATTGTCATGTCAGATCCTCTAATCTTGATCCAAATGTTGTCTGTTGATCTAATTAGGTTTTTCATTTATTCCTTACAATTTCTGGCTCTTGGAGTTGCTGGGCTGACTCTTGAGACTGCTGAGGTGGAATGATCCATATGGTTCCTTGTAGCTTTAAACAGAAACATCTGTCAGAGATGAGCAATTTGTTGGTGCAGTTTAGCAGTGAGTAAACTTGTGTGTCACAGTCCCATGCCTGCTCTGATGGGGCTGAAGTCAAGAGACGTTCCTGGGGACAGCAGAGCCCACAGAGGTCAGCTCTCTGTACCAGGTCTCTACAAAGAACTGTGCTCTCTGAGGATCTTCACAGGAAAATGAAAGGTCCAGATGGACGATACTGACCCATTTCTTTTCCTTGTTCTTGTTTCCTTCCTTTCCTATTTTGGAGAGGAGGCTTCAGCATTTTATTTTTTACTGGCTAAAGATGAATTTTAAGTTTTATTTTTTATTTTTAAAGTCATCAGGGAAGGGACTTTTGCTGAAGTGTAAAGCTGTGAATTCAAATACTGTCCTGAACAGAGATGATCTGTGTAAATTAGAATCTAACTTAACCTGCTCTGGAAGGAGGGTACACATCTGTAGCATATATCTGATAACTATAGATACAGACACAGACATACATAAATAAAACAAAATTCTGTTTCTTTTTGTTACCTTACCTTGCACCATGCCAGCCATCCTTAAACAGCATGGTTTCAGAAGAAGTTACTTCCTTGGCATAGAGTCTGTCACCGTTTAAGCCATTGGCAGCACTTCGCTGATTTAAGAGAGTGGCACTTTGGCAGTGAGGAGGGGGAGTTTGTCAGTGTTTGTTTCCTTAGGCCACATCTCCCAGGGGAACAACAGGAGGCACCAGGCAAGGGGTTTAGCTTGTGGATGTGTTAAATTGCATTGTGGTCACAGTCCTGTTCATAAACCTGCAAGGAAAATCAAACGCAATTTCATTGTAATCCTGTTTGTTGCAGATACATTACAGAACACTGCACTCAGCTGCTGGGGCAGCAGCTTTGCTGGGCTTGCAGTGGCTCATGGGGGGATGTGGAAGCACCTGCTGTGTGCCCACAATGCCAGGGCTGTAGGAGAAACAAAACGCTGCTCTGCTGGGGCTGAGACATGAACCGATACAAAGCCTGCTGAGAGCAGAGACAGCAGCAGTGTGGGGGCACACGGCCGCCAGGCAGCACCACAGGAGGGACTTGCAGGAGGCCATTTGGCAAAGCTGTGACAGGAGACTGGTAAGATTGCTGCCAAAATTTGTTATTAGTATTTACATATCCAAGTAGTCTGCTATGTGCTGTAGTAGTTGTGCTGCATCTCCTACTAAATGCAGGCAGTGTAAATTTAAGTTGGATGGGACCTGTGGTATGTCAAGTGTAGTCTGCCCATGAACTGGCAGAACTGCCTTCATCCTGTCTGGGTGGGCTGCCTGACCCCTGCACAAACACATCACAGAGTCAGAATATGCCAAGTTGGAAGGGACTCACACTGAATCCAACCCTCAGCCCTGCACAGGACCAGCCCCAAGAGTCACCCCCTGTGCCCCAGAGCATCATCCAAACCCTCTTGGAGCTCTGGAAGCCTTGGGGCTGTGCCCACTGCCCTGGGGAGCCTGGGCAGTGCCCACCACCCTCTGGGGGAAGAAGAACCTTTGGCTGAGATCCAACCTCAGCCTGCCCTGCCCCAACTCCAGCCCTTCCCTGGGTGCTGTCCCTGGTCCCCACAGAGCAGAGATCAGTGCCTGCCCCTCCTGCAATGAAGTCCTCTTCTCCAGCTGAACACACCAAGTGCCCTCAGTGTCCTCATGTGCTTCCTCTCCAGACCCTGAACCATCTCTGTTGCCCTTCTTTGGACACTCTCGAATGGCTTCAGATCTTTCTTATATTGTGGTACCCAAAACTGTCCCAATATTGCAGGTGAGGCTACACCATATGGTCAAGCCTCCACATTGTACCCGTATGAGCCAGGAAGTCCTTGAGTTTGTGGCTCCAGCATGGACAAAACTGAACAGAAAAAGGTGATTGTGGGCCCTTTGCTTAGAACCAGGGCTGAGATCCCACTCTGGGTGCCTTGGTGCAGTCCTGAGTGTTACGGGTTTGCTGAGGCAGCTCTGTGCTGTGGCTGAGATATGTCTGTAGCACCACTAATGAAGGATTTATTCGCTTTCTGTGTTTCAGCTGGCAGCTAGTTATCAATTGATTCATATTGTTTGTTCTGCCTTAAGCACAAGTTCTCAAAATCTTGCACTGATCCTGTATTAAGAAACTCAAAAAATACCAGCCAACCAAACAATGAAAAAAAAACCCAAACAAAATTAAAAAAAAAAAAACAAAACCAAACCACCAAACCAAATCCTTGACTTATTTTATCATGAAATTAAGTGTTTTCTGACGGAGTGATGTTGATTGGCGTAATGTATATAGCATATACAGTTTATTCCAGTCCTCTCTACTCCAGATTCATAGGTCCTGGGTTGCTGTACTTCACAAATACTTCCTGCAGAGGATGTGAATTTTGGAGATAACAGAAATATGTAAAGCAGAACTATGCAGTTAGTTATCTTAGCTTTACTTTGCAGGGAAATTTAGGTGTAGCTTAAGTGTGATTCTTGAATATTTCTGATCTAACTCATAAAGCTGGAAAGTTGTCCATGGAAAATGGAAAATATGTTTTGTTTCTGTTGTGTTTCATGCAATACTTGGATCAGTTTTTGCTGAGATAAGATTCTTTTGAGCTGGAACGGCTTAAATTACAAGGACATGAATTTTGAGTGAAAGAATGTTTTAATGGAAGCAATGGAATGGATCCCAGTATGTCTAGTGAGAAGATCTTCAGTAAGAAATTTTACATGTTGCAGAAGCCATAGAAGTGCTCACCTTCCAGGTCTGTATCTAGGCACGCCAAGATCCAGGTTTGACTTAAATGATCAGCAGCTAACTGGGAACGTGGTTATTGTTTGCACCACACGTTTCAGTCCAGGCAGTGATTTTTACATCATTCTACACTAATTAGGCATGTTATCTCTAATCTTTTGTGGCTCTTCTGAAAAGGCAGAGGAGATGGATAATACTTATAGGTTCAATATTAGATTCTCTTTAGAAGTCTAATTATCACTCATGGGAGACTGCACATGCACAAAAAGCAGATATTATGTCAATGTGTAAATCAATAAAGCTGCCTTGTTTTTCTGGGTTTATTCCAATATTGATGGGATTTGTAAAAGCCTTTTTGAAAACAACGTCCTATATGTCTCACATTTTCAGCAAGAAGGATGGATCAGTTTCTTTGGGAAGGTTCTGAGAGAATATGCAAAAAACAGATGTGATCAGTGATTCTGAAAACCGAGATTAATCTCAGTATTGTAGGGCCTTGTACACTTCTGGAATATGTGCTGAGCCAGCTGTGAGCTGTGCTCTGGTTTCTTCAGAAATTGAAGTGACATATGGAATCAGAATTAAAATACAGCTCTGTGGAATACCTTGTCAGTAGGAAAAAATTGCATATGATAAAGCTGCTGAATTTCTGACATCAATTACAACACCATCTTGTGAGCACTGGTGAGAGACATTTAAGGCCAGGTTTCAGCAGCATTGTGCTTTGAATGAATGGAGAATTTCAGATCACTGTGTTTCCCCTTTTTGTTCCAAGTATGTGTGGGTATTCTGCAGGGGTTTTAAGAGATTAAATTGCAATCAGAGACATTCATTACTTCGCTGCTTGGAAAGATAATTCCTAAGAATGAGAAATTAGGGTGAAATTCATTCTGCAAGTTTAATGTTCCTAAGCCTACCAGATTTTTCAGGATGTTTCACAACTTGGTTCCAGTGCACATTTGAGAAGGGTAAATACCCTACAGCCTAAACAGAGCTAGGGCCCAGGGGACTCTGAGTTCTGGTCTCTCCTGCAACTGGTGTTATGGTGTCCATTATTTTTTAAAGAGCACAAAGCCAAACCCCAAGGATCTCGCAATCTCCCTACGACTTGTGAAATATAGTGGCTGATAAAATAAAACACTTGATGTTGCATGTTTCCATCTTGGATAGCATTTTTGAATGAAATTATGCAGTGATACTCCACAAGACAATCAGCTCCATGCTGGTGTGTTCTGCAGCTGAGGATCGTGGTGTACAACAGCTACACCCACACTGGCCTCCCAAAAACTGAAAGAGCTGCTCAGACCCAGACTTGTATGGGACTCCAGAACCTGGAAGTCTCTCTAGATTCTGAAGGCAGAGGCGCATGTCATGGGTACAAGTGTGCCCAGCTGGATGGACTCTTCAAGCAAGTAGCCATGTTACAAGAGGAGTGCAACAGGCAGCACAGTGTGTGGGGACCTGCGTGAGAGATGGACATGTGGTGCTGTGTACTGTCACCAGCTGAGCAGGAGTCTTGCCTTAAGTCTTTGCAAGGGGAAGGGAAATTTTCTTCCAGCCCTGAAATGAATGACTCAACTAACTCTCAAGGCAAAGGAAACTGGATTCTCACTGATGCTTGGGGCAGGAGAGGAATCTTCCTCTTCCCTCTCTAGTGCCCTAAGGAAACACATACGGTGCTGGAGAATGCTGGAGAATTCTTTAGCTGGGGCTGGAGAATGAGGAGGGAGTCAGTAAAAGGCAAGTCCCAGGAAGGGCCAACCTATAAAGTTGGTCTAACCATCTACCCCCGTTAGAACTGGTGCTCTAGGGGATCAGTAATTGGAGACTCCTTGCTGAGAGGCTCCATTTGTCATCCAAACAGTGTCTCTTGAGAAGCTTGTCTGCTGGTAGCTTCCATCCATGATGTCACAAAGAGGCTGCAGAGGCTGGTCAAGCCTACAGACTATCACCTGTTCCTGCTCTTCCAGGTAGGGTTGAATGACACTGCAAAGACATGACTCAGAAATACTATGGGAAACCTTGTGTCTCTTGGAACAATGTTCAAGAAGGCAGGAGATGAGGGTCTGCTCCATGTCCCTAGTTAGAGAAGAGGACTTGAGAAAAAGGCGGTGAGCTGAGCAAGTGAAAGACTGACTGCATAGCTGGTGCTGTGCTCAAGGTCTTGGCTTCTATGATTTTGGGCATACCTTCCCGAAACTGAGCCTGTTGATAATCTGTGGTCTCAGCTTGGCAAGACGGGCAAGAGTGTCCTGGACAGCAAACTGGCTGGACTTATCAACAGAGCCTTAATCTACAGCTAGAAAAAATTCAAGCTTTCAATTATTTTCCTATTTGTAATATCTGCTGTAAAGTCCTTCCTATTCTGGCTTAAACAGACTTTAAAGTTTGAAATCAGTATAATGCCTCGGTGATAGCAGCAAACAGAGGTTGCACAGCTCTGACCCATCTCACATCCTGACTGTGGGAGCAGGCTGAGAAGAACAGCAAAGGGCTGCTGCTGTGTCCATGTGTCAGAGGCATGTTGCTATCACTTGCCATCTTGATGGGACTGCAGGCATGTGTGTTAGGAGAAAGGATATCCTTGTACTCACAGAGATCCAAACCTTGCTGTAAGCCTCATCCTGGCTCTCAGCTTACGCTACAGATGAAAACACTGTTCTTTCTTTAACCATCAGTGAAAAAAAGGTGTCAGATTTCTTGAGCAGTCATAGCCCATAGCTCAGGCTGAACTTCTGGTTGGGCTAAGAAAACTTAATCACTGTGTAGCTCCACTGACCTTTGTTGTGCTCCAATTGCCTCTTTCCTAAAGTCTGATCCTGCTGCCTTATGGAATACTTATTGCCTGGATTGAATCTGTGTAGACACTTCACCTATCTTGTTATGGATTTATTCAAAGTAAAATTGCAGTTCAAGTGCTGATAGTAAAAAGGTCATTGTTGCACACCTTGATACACAGACACAGGACAGAGGGTTGCAAATAAGAAGAATGAACAGACTGGCATGTTATGAGGAAAGTATGGGCAGTATAAGTTAGGAATGTTACGTGGAATAGGAACAGTAGTTGCCTGAATATCAGCATTTTTTGTCCATTTGATTGGCCCCTGGTTTCTAGGCACCTCATCCTCCTGTGCCACATGAGATTCCTGTGAAGTTAATTCAGTCAGCATCGCATCAAGCAGAAATCCATTCTTTTCTATTAGTGCTCAGGAGCCTCCTGCCTGTGTTTGTTCCTGCATTCATGGCACCAATTACCATCGTGTCAAAAAGAGGTCTGAGCTCTTGATGACCTTGGTCAGAAAAACTTGAAAATCTTTATTTTGCAGGTCTTTTCTTAAACTGACATTTTCTGACACAGAAGATGTAACATCTTAGGTGCACTTGAAAGTATTTTCTGAACAGGCAAGAACACTTCTATGCAAGAAAATGGTCAGATTATTGTAAATTGTAAGCATCTGAGATGTCTGAGTATCGCAAAGTGAAAGCCTGAGATAGCAAATGGGAGTTGTGTTTCTTTAGTTTTTGTGAAGGTTGTGCCTTGAGATTGCACCTGTCAATCAGAGACACATTGTGTGTCACCTGTGCAACCCCAGGGTAGGCAGATAGTCCAGCCCAAAGTATTTAGCAGAAAGAATCCAGCAACCGAACACACATGGAGTAGCAGAGGGAAAGGATGAAGCAGAACGGATGCTAGTGTTGTAGCAAGTGCCCTCAGCACATTCACAACCTCTTTGCCCTGAGTGGACTCCCCAAGTCTCTGGCCAGTACAGACATTAATGCCAGTGAGAGCAGGAGAAATCCAGAAATTGGGCAGAGCCATACTGTCACACCCTCTGTCCCATTTCTTGATGTTGAGTCCTTTCCCTTCCAAGTTGACTCTAGTACAGCAGCTTGGGGTAGTTTATGACGCGTTGTCTTTCAAGGGCACAGACACTTTATAGAGGCCTTTTAATTTAATTCCCCTCTTCCTACTCTGTAAAGTTCTTGCCAATCTCCTCTAAGTTTAAAGTGCCATGTGCTCTGTACTATTCCAAGCTTTTCTTTTGGCAGAGAGAGAAAGGCAGGCCTATTGTGCTGCAATAATAGTCACCCTCATTCACCAAGGGTGCCATGTGCTATGTGTTTGAGCGAAATGTATTTCTGACTGTGTGATACCTAAATCTACTACCCAATATTTACCATGCTTAAGCTTCAATAAAAGCCATTCCAAGTTGCCTGTATTCGGAACAGAGTATGTAATATCTTTATTATGCCTGGCCTGGCTTTCTGGGCACATAAGTAAAGTTGGCTATGTGTCATGATGACTGTTTGTACGGCCTGTCAATAAGTGGAATAGAGTTAAATAAAATCACTGTTTTTTCTTCCCTTAGATAGGACTCATCAGCAGATGGGGAATGCTGCCATTCTTCCTTTATTTTTGGCATGGCTGATGGATCCCTGCTACGATGGAAAGAGATGGTTCAATGAGGTTTAGGGAAGAACTAATAATACGTCATTTGCTTCTCCCATGCTTGAAATATGGTTTAATTTGATCATTTAAAATGTAGGGGGTTTTAATCTTAAAGGAACCTACTTTATTACCTACGTCCTGGTTTGACATCTGTGTCACAAAATGTGAGCATTTGGAATATGCAAACTGAAATCAAAGTGTAGAATTCCCTTTGAAGCTTAGTTTCTTGCTCTTTTTCCTACCCACCTTTTAATATTCAGCCTGTTATAACTTTATTTCTCTGAAATTTTCAGAGTACTTGAAAGAGTGTTGAAGGAACAAAAAAATATTTACATTGCACAAATGCCACTTGATGTGATTAGTTAAAAGCAATCTATTTAAAATTTAATATGTGTATTAAACATATGTGTGCATGTGAATGTATGGGGAAACCAGTGAAATAATGTAACAGTGGGCCTGTGAAGAAGATGAAGAAACCAGCCATAATGCCTCTTTTACTGTATTGTAAAATGGATTCCTCTGCCTTTTTTTTTTCCCTGAGCCACCCTTCTCCTTCCCAAGACCCCTTGAGAGAAAACCCTTATCTTCCTAATTAGTATGCAGGTATTTACCTTGGCCAGGAGATGTGAAAACCCCCCTTATTGGTCCATTGTTAACCCTTTCCCCATTGATTCTTAACCCTTGAATCCTATAGGCTGTGACTAACATCCCCCAAAAGCCCTAGAAATACACCTGACCATGTGAATAAACATTCTCTCTGCCTCCCTCTTCTGTGGTCTCTGTGTGTCTCTTTGCTGGGACATTTTGGGACCATGTGGTCGGAGTGGGACAGGAAAGGGGGTGCGATTCCACCCAGCTGTTGCAAAATAAATTCTAAGTTTAGATGACTTAGAATCTTCCAGGCTCTGTTATCTAGAGACTAGATGATGCTGGCGGATTGTCTGAATAGCAGATGATGATTTTCAAGGAAGTGGAATTAACCTCATTTATTTATAATTTTTGAATGAATTTGTTCAGTGTTTTATGGTAAATTTAGATAAGGTAAGCAAGACATTTGATTTTTTCTATCCTTTTTTTTCTTTGCCTTATAACTTTTATCCATGTTACAAGGGTATGGAAAACTGCATTTAACCATTCCCAGAGGAGATTTAATCAACAGAGTTAAAGCAAGTTGAACAAAACCTCTCCAGACCTGCTAAATCTCATGGTTTGTGTAAGACTCTTTCTCAGCCCATTGATGGATACAATAGTAAATCTTCTCAGTTTCTGGGCTTCAGACAATTTCCCTGGGCTCTGTGGTCCAAGGGGTGATGAAGCTGCAGCACACAAAAAAGCACTTTGGGTGTGCAGCCCTGACTGCCCTCACCCCTGTGCTCCAGGGAGGCTGCAATTTCAGCTATCATTGCACCTTAGGGCAGTCTTGCATGACCCATAAAAAAGCTTCCAAAAGGAAGGGAGAACAGGCCAAGTGGTGAGCCAGATAAGCTTCAACAGGTATCAGCAGCTTAGATTGATGCTTTTCCCTGTTACCTCTTCATTTCACTATTTTGAAGCACTTGTAGCAGGGGTGTCCCAGGAATTCTTTTGTGCCCGCTATGGTGGTTTGAGGGAAAACTTTGCTTGTATAACCCTTGAGAGCCTTTGAGTGGGGTAGTAAGAAAATAGAGCTGGATTCCTCCAAGTGTTCTCCCCAGGGGGACATGGAAATGCCAGAGAAATTCTTCTTGCAGTTTTGACCCTAAACATGACTCTTTGGTTTGGAAGTTCTCTTTTGGATGGTGGCTGGTTAGAGAGATTTCTGCACAATGTGATTGTTATAATGTACCTAATACTGGAGATGCTCAGATGATGCACATCTGGAGGCGGAGGCATCTAAATGCGTCCATAGGATTTATTTGCATGAGGAAAGTTTCAGAGGCATTTAAGTGTGAGCGACATTGAATTCCAGTCTGTGATGTTCTGCATTGCATTTTGACTGTGCTGCTTTGCACAGTCAGCAATTCCTGCAAACCTATATCCCTCTGCCCCACGTGTGCCATAGACAGACATCCTGTGGCAACAGTGATCCATCAAGGAAATAGATATTTTTCTTATGGTTTTCCCAATATTCTTAACACTTTCATATTGGTCTCACATGGCTTCTGGGGAACTAATGTAAGGGTCAAGATTCACCAAACCTGATCTGTCAGTTACAGAATTCAATAGGATTTAATATACGTTATAATAAAGCCTGATTTCCCATTACTTAGAGAGTTGCTATAAATGGCTGTATTAAAAGGGTATCTTAACAAAATCACAGACCATGGAGAAGGAGCCATGTAGTGTTTTTGTAGTGGATGTCTTTTTTTCCTATGATCATGTTGTAATGTGGCTTTGAAAGTTGCCCAGCAGTACAGTATTATTTACCTTTGCTTTAAATGTTAAAACACATTGTCTCTTTTTTTTCCCCCAATCCAAGAGAGACCTTTATACGGAATATAAAAATCACAGTATCACACGTAAAGGACCATTAAGCAAGTATAATGCTGGGGAAAGGATGCTTTGAACATTGTTTCCATTATTTAGAATACATCAAGCTTCATCCCAGATAGAAATGAAAGACTATTGAAGAAACTTTGCAAATACCTGACGCTTTCACTTTGCTTTTGTTATCTGTCTTGATTAAGGAAGAAAGGAAGATTGTTAAGAGGCTGTACCATTGCGAGTGGTATAACCATGAGCCTGTCTTAACTATCAGCATTTGTGAAAGTTCATCGGTAGCCAGTAAATTCCCTGATTTTTTAAAATATTTTTCTTTTATATCTTAAACTAAAAGGATTAACATATTCTTGAAAGCAAAAGAAAACTTTGCATAATTTCCCAGTATTAATCATGTATGGGTTGTATTTTTGCCTGATGATGAAATTATGCAATTGTGTCCCATGGAAAATAGTTTGTTACCACCGCAGGATTGCTAGATTTTACAAATCCCAAACTGCTTTCCCTTGATTTGGAGGGTAAGGGGATTACTGGCATGTAAAAGTGTAGCCTTAGTCCTCATAGTGTTGATCATTCAATAACTGTTTCCTAAGGGATTTATTGTATCCATTTTCAGATAGTTTTCTGGCCAACTTTTTAACATTTTCCTTCTTTGCTGGTGCTGCTGGGCTGTCTGCGCTTTGTTCTAACCAAATCTTACCCAGAGCACTACACAGCAGACTCACGTAACCAAATTTGGTAGTGATAATGACGTTTTACTTTATTTTTGGGACTGTTCAGTGCTCAACCATCAGATAAGGCCCTTTAGAAGATGCTGTTGCAAGCTTAGACACTTGTTCTTATTCATGAATGTGTATGTGCAGAGCTGGTTTTATTTAATTTATGGATTCTCAACTGGCTGTGCCCAAGCTACAGCACATCAGCATTTCCTCTGGGTACAGCATTCCAGCACATTCTGCCACTAGTTTTGTAGGGAGAGAATGCTAATATTTGTTCTTTCCCTACTCTTTCTAGAGAGCAGATGTTTGTACTTTCTCACAATACTGTTGCTTTTTAGTAGCTATCTATTTTTTTCTACTGTGACAATTTAAAAAGAAGACAAAGTGGGAAAGACAATTATTATTTATTTCAGTTCTTATCACTGTTTTGCATTGATAGAGCAGAAAATACAATAAAAGAGGTGAAGGTGGTAAATCAGAGATGGCTTTTTTAATTGCCTACTCACATCATAAGGATTCTTACTCTGAACTAATGTATTCTTAATCTTTCTTTACAATATGTGGATGTTACTCATTTAAATGGATTTCAGCAGAAGCAGAATTCTCTAATTAGACAGTAACAGTGAAGGAATTGACCATTTTCCAGTTATTGATTTTTCAGGCAGTCTGTATTAGCAGTTGTGCTTCTACCAGCTATCTTTAAACATGGAAATAATGCATCCAAAAAATTATTGTTCAAAATTATTTTCAATAGTTAATATATTTTTAATTTTTTAAAAATAGCTTATATTCATTGGCAAGGGGCTAGAGTAATCAGATTGGCTCAATCATCTCACTTATTTTACCCCTCTTAGCTAATGACAGGTTGCATTCTGATATTAAACCAATGGAGAACCTGAGATTTTATAATTTTCTTTTGGATAATCCTGTCAACAGTGAGTTCAGGTTAAGAAAAGGGCCTTATAGGACAGAAGTAAGTGTGCAGAGGGTTACTTTGGGAGTTCATCAGTACTTTGAGTGATTCTTCATTATTTTTCTTTACTGTATTCTTTGAGGCTCATCTGTGTAGGGAAGCTACTGAGCAGGGTATGAATTCTTGGTGTTTTATCTGTAGTGTGCTTGGGTCCTTTATCTATGCTGTGCAGATGCTCTGGGAACAAGATACAAGGGAGCTGATTTCCTCAAAGGCATCACAGCTGTGATCAGTGCAGAGAGGTAAGTGTGGGCTTTACAGTTATCCAACAGCTCTCTTAATGTGAAACTAGGAGGATGTGTTTCACAGAAGGATCAATGGGGGAAAGCCTTTAACACCCCAGACACCTTTTCCATAGTAAAACATCCCACAAATCACTCTGACCTCCCTTCCATCTGTAGACAAGCTCTTTATGTTAACATCTCCCCAGTGCAGATCAAATTGTCCAGCACACTAACATTTAGACATTTCAGTCCTTGATTGGAAGTGAAACATTGGAAAATATGTAGGTCCTGGGTGTACCTGGGAGAAAGATGCTTCCAGAGAGGTTCAGAACCCACAGAGGGTGTGGGGGCTGGAGCTCTGTGTCCAAGGCCTGAGGACTGTGCACTGACATGTTCAAGGCAAGGAGCAGGCGCTGCCCAAAGCAGATGCCTCCTCTCAGTTCCGGGCCAATGTTTTATGTCGCTCTAATGCATGTCAGTAGCTCAGAGAAGATTGACCTGCCTGTGCCAGTTCAGTGTTTTAATTGCATGACACTTTGCTGCGTATTTGCCTAAACAGGTGTTTGGCTCATTCTATGAGGTGTGTGATGCGATAATGTTACCTGGATATTCCCTTGGTTACAGCTACAATAATTATTACTTGTTCAGCAGCTCCAGGCTATTTTTGCTTTGCCAAATCTTTACTTTAAGGGACAAGCTCTAAAGTAAAGACTCAGGTTGAAATCAGGGCATCATAAAAGGCAGGGATCATAAAGGAGGCCATCAAAAACACTTTCTACCTGTAATTTCTTCAAACAAATATGGATGGCAGGTTAGTCCATGTAGCTGTTCATATTTACAGCATCAGGCAGCACTCTGGGTAGGAAGTTTCCCACAGAAGGTCTCACAAACTTAGGCAGATTAGTTGATTATATTAGCTGATTATAAAATTTTTCATTACTTTATAGGAAATAATTTTCCACTGGCAGATCTGGGCCACAGAACTAGAAAATGCATTTAAACAGCTCTAGCTATGAGACCAGGTGCTACAAGTCTGGATGTTTTCCACTTTTCAATAGTCTGAGTCTTAGCATTTTTTGAGTCCTGTTGTTGGAGTAGTGCCCAAGCACTGATAAATTAATGTCTTTGTAAATAACAAATGTACAAGTCTGGTCAATGCAAATACAGTGAGTTTATGTGTAGAATGCCTCTTGTAGGTATGTAATGTCTGTATGGCCATAACACAGAGTTGAAGATATTAGCAAGTGAGGCAGTGTTCAATAAATATTGATTCCTTTGCAAACAGTAATGTACGAAATTAGAAGAGCTAACACAAA
Source organism: Campylorhamphus procurvoides (assembly GCA_013396655.1). Taxonomy (NCBI): domain Eukaryota; kingdom Metazoa; phylum Chordata; class Aves; order Passeriformes; family Dendrocolaptidae; genus Campylorhamphus; species Campylorhamphus procurvoides. Next base: position 33,963 of record WBMV01006235.1, on the reverse strand, counting down.
CAAAGATGACTATGCTGAGGGATAGTCAATGTGCACACTAGGATTCGAAATCAGAAGTCATTTGCTCTGGGTCTGGGATGAATCCTTTCCCTATGATACTCCACGGTCAGGTAACATGCAGTCAGTCCATTCTAGAGTTGTAAAATTAACTCTTTTCTCCAGAGTTTTGATTTTGTCATCCTTTCTGGGTCAGCTTTTACAGTAAAGCATAGCAGAAACATCAGTAGACTGTGGGTAAAATTATTTGTGTCCACTCAGGTGTTCAGTAGTAGCTATGGCTTAACTGTGTCTCAGGGGTGTTGTGGTTGGATCCTGGGAGCAGCATATTAGTGCAATGATAGTGCAAGTCAGACCAGGAGAGACACAGCATTTGTTCTCTCCTACCACTCCTCTGTCTGAGAAGCTGTCGTGTTTTGTGCTGGCTCTGGGACCTCTCCAGAGCTCTGTGATGTGCATTGATAGGCATGTTGCAGGCTGCACACCTGTATTGCTGGTCTTATGTAAAACTGTGGATTGTATCTTCAAGGCATTGACATGCTAGGACACAGATATTTTCCAATCGGTTAAATTTTCCATAAAATTGAGTTTCCATGGAAAAATGCTCAGTTTTGTTGAAGTGTAGTGGATAAAGGTTAATAATTTAAGTACATATTTTTCTTTTCTGAAAGGAAAATGATTGACTAGATGCACTTTGTTTTTCATCCAGAAATCCCAGTTGTCTGAAATGAATTTGCATGTGAATGAAGGTTGCTTCTCCAGCGCATCTTTTGTGTCTGGTTATGATTTGCTCATAGAGATTCTATAGTCATTTGCTGGGAATGTTCTCATTCAAAAGAATGCAGACTAAATCTGCATCCTACAAGCTCACGTACTGTTGAAGATTCAGGGGGGATAGTTATGAATTAAATGCATGACAAAGAAGATCTGTTCCAGTTTCAAAATAAAGATGATAAAACTTGCAGCTGTGACATAACAGATGTGTTCTGGCTGCGGGCTGTAGGGTGCTGCTGGACACTGCCATTTGTACACCTGTTAGACAGCCCAGAGAAACTGGCACATGCCTTGGAGTTGGGATGCACAGGGACCAGGAGACCCACCACAAAACAGGTTGCTCCTACTCTAAAAAGTATGCAGCTGTTTCAGAACAAGTCAGCAGCAACTGAAGCTTTGACTTCCATGTTTACTGTCTTCTGAATAAAGAACTAAAGCAATGCGACCTCTGATTTTTATTCTGGACAACAGATACCAATAACTCCTTGAAAAGTGTAAGTCTGATTTTCCAGCACTTTCAAATTGGAAGTTTCTTATTCCAAATGGCATGAAAACAAGAAGGATTGAAATTTAATTGAAAATTACTTCTGCAAAAACATGGATTCTTTTAATAAATGTATCCAGACTTTCACCAGATTTCTGGGTGCTTAAAACCCAGAAGGCTGGGAGTCTTGGAGTCAGGCTTGCCTACTGCTAAAAGGCTTTTGAGGAGCTGGAGACTCTAGAAGCAGTGGAGTTTCTGTAAATTCAAGGCTGTTTGCCTAGGGATTTACCAAGCTGGCAAGGAGCCTTTCAGACTTGGCTTGTGAAGTTACTAGTGGTGAGTTGGGTTTTACCTCCAGGTTTCCATCACCCTGCTGGGATGATTGCAGCAGAGCTATGAGGAAATGAAGTAATTTTTCAATGGTAACCTGACTGGTTTTCATCAGAATTTTAGCCAAATTAATAAACTAAGATGTTTTGATGAACTTGATTTTTAATTTCTTCTTCCTAGTGGAAAATATTCCATTGGAAAGTTTCTAAATGGACACAGGGGCCTCTGCATCTTGTTGCATCCTCAGTGGTGGTTGCTGATTGTTTCAATTTCTTTTCTCTAGATGATCTGGCTAATGCAGACATCATGCCTGACATCCTTAATCACCAGATATTTTACAAGTCTCTGTAATGTAGTTTATGAAATGACCTGTTACTACCAAACAGAAGAAACATACTGTAAGCTGTTTTACTGGGTTTCATACGTGCAATGGTTTATTAGCATTGATTCTTTGCTAAGTTCATAAATATAAGCAAGATTACAAAAACCTCTACAAATGCATGTGTTCCATGAAACTTCCCTACAATAAAGGTTGTCTGTTCCTGCCTTAGTAGGAATCCTTATTTCCCAGTAATGAACAGGAAAATTATATAAAAATTAATTTTTGTCTTTCATGTTGTGCTGCTTTTACAAATCACCTATTTTAATTCTTGCTTGATGATACAGAAGCACTAACTGATGTACTCCAGGTGCAGTTGAAATGACGCCCACCAGTTGTGCTCATCTTGAGGAGGGAGGGATTAGAATAAGTGATTTGGGGAAGAGAGAGATAAGGAAGCTCCAGAGATGGACAGTGGCTGATGGCCATGCACAGACATGGTGCATCTACTGAGGGTACTGGCACAGGAGGAGTACCCTCCTTGGATTCATGTCTGAGCACACAGTTTGGTCAGAGCTGTGGGAATGGAGTCTGAAATGGCTCTGAGTCAGCAGCAGCAGCTGCAGAAAATGTGGCCTGGGAGAAAATGGAAAGAAAAGCATGCAGTGTGTGGAGTTGAAAGAATTTGCCCTGCAAAACTCAGTTAACAATTCTACCAGTGCTGTACAAACCAGATGGGAATCCAGCCCTGTCTAAAACCTGGAGAGAATCAGCATACAACAAAATGCCATAAAATTTTTTATCATAAAAATTGAAACGTGTTGCTGAGTACCCACTGTGCTCAGATGTGTTCTGTGAGGAGTGTTTTCACATGTCTTCAGGGGCAGCTACTCTTTATTCTGGAGCAGCCAGCTCCACAGGGCCTTAAATACAACAGCTTTGTACCTGTGCAGGGAGACCAGCAATTGCCTTAGATCTCTGGAGGCTGTCACAAATTTTGGCAAATGTTTTAGGATATTTAGTCTATCGCTTGAAGGAATTGTACTATGTGAAACAAAGCATCCAGATTAACACTTCACAAAGTTTGGTTTCAGATGCTGGTGAATTTCACATGCAAAGTCCATGCCAGCTCTTGCTTGAGGCTATAGGTGCCTGGGAACATTCAGTGGGAATGGCTGCATAAAGAGGATAACGTGTGGTCTTATGTTAGTCTGGTGTCTGACTGATGAAGGTCTTTGTTGGGTGGGAGTAGCTGACCTCCTTGCTGCAGCAGCCGAGTCAGGCTTGGAGCCTCCAGGCAGGGTAGAGGTGTATCCCTTCACTTGTTCTGATTTATACGACTCTTGTGTCTCAGAGCCCACGGGACTTGGGCTTCAGTGACCGTATTTTTTGCTCTCTATCCTGTGGCTCGTGGAAAGAATCATCCTTCAGTGGTTTGATCTGCTCCTGAGAATATCCCTGGGTGGTGAATGAACTTGCAGGCCTCTGAAGAATATGCTGCAGCTGGGGTGAGTTATTATATCTCTGTTGACTTGTAAACTGAAATCTATATCCCAGCAAGTCTTACTGTGTAGCCATCATCTCTTTACCTTTGGATTATTGATTGGATTAAAATGTTCACTTTGTACTGAACACAGACAGATATGCCACTGATTGCTTTTATTCATGTTGCCACTTGGAAAGGTTATTTATGTGAGACCATTTCCAACATCAGTACCAACCTGGAAAGCAGGATGCTTTTTATTATTTATTGCAAATTTTTATGTTACTTACTGAGATAAAATACTAATTAAAGAAGAATTCAAGGGAAATCTTGCCCTCCTTATTTACTTCATCTCTTTTGGTGCATCATCTTCAAATTAAGAAAACATCAAATCTAAATGGGTTTCATGTTTTCCTAGTTATGCAGAATCTTGAGTTCCTAACAAGAGATCACCCAATCTAGGTTTGTGGCAGAGCAGTTTTAGTCATACTAAACATGTTTGCAGTGTCATGCTGTCATATGTAGGTGTAGATATAATTTTGTGTATACAAAACACATTCCATACTTATTCCTAGCAATTTGCCTTTTGTATTTTCAAATCACAGAAACAAGTTCCCGTGCTGATCAATCTCCTCTTCAGTCTGTCAGTAAAACACAGACTTCACTATGTAATTATGTCACCAGGATTTTGATTTTTGAATCTATCAGGCCTAGGACTATCCTGTTTTAAACCTTTACACGAGGCTTTGGCATTCATACTCCAAGTGTTTCTCCTTCACACCAAGCTGTTTCATCAAACAGAACCTACTAGAATTTATCACAGACCACAGGGTGACCTCAGGCTGAGAAATGCTCTGTGCTAATACAAGTATAGTGAAGTTCAGCCCCTACAATTCTTGGAGAGGTTTCTATAGTGAGATCCTCAACATTTTCCACTAACCTAATAACCTGACCAAGCATTAGTAAGGCTTGCAGAGCTCTCTTCTTTCCACAGCATCTGGGTGCATGTGGGGAGGCACCAAGACCCTGGTTGGGCAGGTTAACCTCTCTCTTGGGGTTCTGCTGTGGCAGGAGGTGCCTGCTGCTGGTCAGCTGCTGCTGCTCTGCTGCAAGGAGTGGGAACTGCAACAGTGTGAAAGGAAAACTGCTTCGTTTCAACACTCAAAGTTTTAAGTTAGCTCTTGGGTGTTTTTACTCAGTATTGCTGAAAGAAATCTCACGGAAGAAATAAATAATGGTTTATTTTCAACTGATTAGTTACCTCAGCCTCTAATCATAAGTACATATGCATGTTTTTTTCAGTGCAATAATATTTTATTCAAATAAGGAAAGTATTTCATTTTTATGCAGTGGCCAACTGAACCAATTATCCTTTGAAAAATAGCTGAGTATGGTTCACAGACTGCAATCTGACTTTTTGCTGAGTTTGTTGTGGTTTTTTGGTTGGTTTTGGTTGTTTTGTTTCCCCCCAAATAAGCCTCCCACACCTAATTTGCACAGGAGTAACTGTCATCTCTTGTTTTCAATGACAAGTCAAAATTTGTTTTCAAATCTTGTTTTCAGTTCTGGCCACAGATCATTAGAACCGTGGAGCTTGCTCAGGCTTGGAACCCTTTATGCTGTTTGCATCCTTATTGTAACCAATATTTTCCGTGGAAAATTAGTTCCTTAACCAACTGAAACACGAATAACAATAGTGTTTTACTTCAGGTTGATAATGGTGGTAAGGCAGAAGACAGGGGCGTGAACCCAGAGCAGCTTCATTTTGATAGTATGCATTGCAGAATCTGTTAAGTGAGTCTTGGGAGTCAGGCTCAAGGACCTCTTGATTACGAATTAAATTACAGGTATGATTTACTAAATTTGTGCTTGGGGAAAGAAGGATTTTGATGATGATGTGATTGGTAAACTAAGCATTTCCTCAGCAAGATAATAAAGTTAATGGGAATAGCATAACCAGACATCCAAAATGCTTCATAAATCTTAGGAAATACATTGTCATGTAAACTCATCTGCAGAACCAAAAATCTATGTCAGTAGTTCCCTTACTAAAGTAAAAGCAAGGGGAGAGCAAACCTGGCCCCCATTCTGCTCAGACTGAACTTTTTTCTGCTGCTAAGGAAGATGTATTAAGCTGGTGCATTAACTTCTTTATCTGATTGTTTGTGATAATTTTCACGTGATGGTTCTACATTAAAATGCTTTGAAACAACTTGAAAGCTTTTTTTCCCAATGGCTAGGTATTTTTATTAGGCTAATTTAAATTACTTTTAAATTTCTTTTAAAATTGCTTGAAATTATACTTGTTATATCTTCTTCTTTGTGTGTGAGTTTGGCATAGTAGGATCCTTAATCACTTTTCAGGTTTCAAGATGCAATTGTGTAGAAACAACGCTTGATAACAGAGTTTGGAAGGAGAAATAATACAGCTGTTGCTGACTCATGCTGGGAAGGGACAGTTCCTGCACTGCAGTCTTGGTTCAAGAGCTTGTCTCTTTTTGTCACTCTTTTCTGTCTGAATTGTGTCTGGCTCATGGCATTCAGCCAGCATGAACATGTCAGTGTTGCCACTTCATGGGATGCAAAATCATGTGTAGGACATCAAAAAAATCTACATCATTTAATGGTACTGTAAATTGACAGCTCATTTGTTGTTTGGCTGTCTTAAGGTAGGCAAGTTAGACCAGTGTTTTGTTGGGTATTTTGCTTCCATGGATGCAGGTATTTAGGAATTCAACGTATAGGAGTAGGAGGAATGATATGGGAATGGTCAGAGTCAAGTTTTTGAGCATTCTGAGATAAGAGCAGTTACTCTGAGCTGGGAGGGCTTTCTGCTTGCAGTTCCAAGGAGTCTTACACCTGCCAGGATTTGACAGAGTGGGTAAGAGTTGCTCCCACTCTATTCATCTGTTCTGCTTCACTGGGATTAACAATTGCCCTGTTTTTCTAAAACCTTTCATTAGCAGTCACTGCGCCTTTGGAGCTTTTGACCAAGAGCAGCAGAGCTTTGAAATTAGAACTTTTTTATAGTGGTAAAAACGGCCTGACTTAGCTCCAGCCTGTATCTGGGTTCCCTCACCTGCAGACCCAGGATTCATTAAGGAGAGAACAATCAGTCTTATCACAAGAGCAGAGAAACGTGAAAGGCTGCCTTCTTCTAATATGCAACAAAGCATGTAATTAAATAAACAAAATAACATTAACCATAAAGTCTTTCAAAGCCATGACTGGATTTTGGAGTCTCTAAGATCTAATCTGCTTGGATTTCACAAAGGCATTAGCTACAGAGCCACGTTGGAAATTATTAGTTAAGCTAGAAACTGGTACAAAGAAACAGCTAGAAAACAGCCCAATTTTGTGATGTTCAGGGGAGTATTGGGCTGGGGGACATTAAACTGGAATGCCCCTGAACCAGTATGTCACTAACTGTAACTACAGCAGGAATGGCTTGGAAGTCACTAACTAATTATTGGAGATGTGATGTTGGGAGCTTTGTCATAAAGTGCAAAAGACCAGAACTGGGAGCAGAGGGTGGTCGTAGGGACTGTTAAATATATTGGTGTAAAATTCACATGAGTCATTAGGGGATAATAATAAGCATTTCATTTATAAGGCGGGTCTTGTAATTTTGAAGTATCTGGAGAGGAACATCAGAGCAAGTCCACTGTACATACAGTAAATCATTGATGGTATAGCTATGGTGTTTATTTTGCTGTTGTGTAAGGCAGGAGTGAGTGTGTCTGGAATACTTGCTCAAGTAAGGTCACTTGTATTCAGGACAAATGGATTAAGACAGGAGCAGCTGTGTAGAATCCAGAGGACTCCTGAGCTGAAGCTGAAAGGCTGGGCTAGTTCTGCCATGCAGGATGAGCACTGGGGCAGGGTATGATCATGTCTGTGATGTATGAGGAGAGAAGGCTGAAGAAGGGGGAAATGCTTAAATGACACAGACAACAGTGGTGCAAGATTAAAGACACATACATTGACAAACACAGATTTAGACTTCACTTAGGAAAAGGCTTCTAGCATTTAGGGCAACTTATATTGGAATTTTTTGAAAGAGTTTACTGGTAGAGTCAATGGGAATGTAGGTATGTGCCTTTAACACTTACACTTACATGTGTGTAAGGTACACTTGTGTGTTTCAATGGCTGATGGATTTCAGTGACCCCGAACACTCCTAATCCTTCTGTGTTAATATATTAAAATGTGCCTGGCCTTGTGGAGGCTTTTTGAGAATGTCAGTGCATGTACAATGACAGGGATGCTGGTGGATTTTTTCCAGGTGTAAATATTTCAATTTCAGTGCTTAAAGCTGGTTATAAGTATGCTACTACAGGTATTTAGGATATTTCATGTTTAAGCAATGGTTATAATGAAAGTTCTTGTTAATTCTGCTCCGACAGCATTTGAGACTGAGATAGAGCAGCTATGGGAAACAGCAGTCAAAGAGCACTAATAAAGACTTAGCTTTCAATAAACTTGTGTTGCAATGAGCAAATTAATTGACAAGGGAAAAAGACAATATTGTCCTTTGAAGGAATGTGCTGATACAGAGAAAACTCTGAGTAGTTAAATAATCTTTTGATTTGGAGGAAACTCAGAAATATGAGTCTGGTTCAGTAATGTCTGCATTTGATGTGTCAGAAGGAGCAGCACAAAAATTTCACTCCCTTAGAAAACGACAAAAAATAATCCACTGAAGGAAAATGCATGCAGGAAAACAAGGGAAAGCTTTAGAAGGCGCTTCTTGCTGTTGCCTCTCCCAGCTGTGATGTGTGAGGACAGGGCTGTTCGCAGCCTGTGACCAGGACTGTGCCTGCTGGATGGGGCATGCAGTGAAAAGAAGCCTCAGACATCTTCGGTTTTACTACTTGTTTTAAAATACAAAAAAGTTTTTCCTCGTGAAAGGGCCATCCTGAGGAGGAGCCCATTCTGCTCTCTTAAGGTGCTCTCCAGTGGTTACACTCAGAGCAGAGCCGGGAGGTTGAGCTGAGCTTATGGTGCTGTAGCAGAAGCAAGAGATTCAAGGATTGCTGCTTTCTAGGGCTTTGAGTTCTGGGGATTTTTTTTTGCAAGTTGTCAGAGAGCACATGCTTGCATTGTAGTTTTGATTTCTGACTCTGGTACAGGAATGTTATTTGAGACCTTTGAATTTGTGGTGGATTGGGAGCTTTCCCCCCCCAGTTTTAAGCAAAGTCTTATATAAATTTATTCAGTATGAGTCTCTGGGTGCTAACAGTGTTGGTGTGTCCCCTTCATAAAACGCTGAAATAACTAATTTTAGAAGCTTTGTATTCACTGGGATGAAAATGGTAGGTAGGAAGATGGTGACAAAGGCCTTTGTGAGCACCGGTAGCAGTGCAGTCCTCAGCTCCCTTTGGTAGCTGGCTCGCTCATGTAAATCCTCTGTTTACAGAGCCCTTTAGTTGAAGAATAGTTTTGGATCCATGTATTCTGGGATTTTGTGTTCATGATTTACAGTTGTTTATGTTGGCTTGTTGCATCAGCTGCAGGGTGTTTGTGCTGCACGTGCCACGTCTGAGCCAGCAGCTCCTCTGGCAGCAGAGAGCGAGTGCTGGGGACTCACCTGCCTGCACAGCCTGGGGCTCCCCTGTCCTGGGAGCAGGGAAGAAGCTTCTTTTGTGGGTCTGTTTAGCATTGGTCATGAAAACTAAATCCTCTCCTTAAGAAGAGGAGAAAGGGGGAAAAGAAGGAAATAAAAGGGAAAGTAGCTCAGGTTGGTCATGTGCCATTTTCTGGGTTTCTTTTGTTTTCTTTTTCTGCCCAAAGCTCATAACTTGAGGTCATTTTAGGATTAATTGAAGCTAATACCTTCACTTCAAAGCAGCACAAGATCAAGCCAAATGTACATGCATAGCAATTAAAGACTTGGCAAAGTAATATGGATTGGATTCCACAGCAGCAGCTTTCTCTGTGTGCTGTTCCACTTGTTCAGGCTTTTGATGTGCTTCAGAGCACAACTAGCTGGGCCTGTGCTTAAACAAAGGAGCATTTGAGCACTCAATTCTGCAGAGAGTGACTGTTGTGCTATAGTTAATATTTCTAACACTCTCTAAAATTGGAGAGATTATGAATCTGTGTTATGACTGGCTGCAGGAGAATTCTGTGGATAATGAAGAAGATTGCAGGGGGCAAATTGAAAGATTTCTCTTTTATATTGTATAGCATCAGTATTCCTTTAGTGCTAATAAAGATGAGGCCAATTTAGTATAAATCTTCAAAGCAACATGTGTGAATTTATCTGTCCGGTGCTCATTACAGTTAATGAGAATCACGTGGCTGGGACTTTGCAAGTGCTTTGAAAGTGCTCCTTTTACTCTTACATTAGAGACCCCATCTTAGCTGTTTTGTTATTATTTTATATTGCTCTATTTGTTTTCTTGACATTAAAAAAGTGAAAACAGTAAACTAATTAAAAACTGCATCGCCCCCTCCAGTGTTGAAATAGAGTAAAATACCCATTTTCTAAAGTAAATAAAATATTACTTATATATAAATCAACTTGAGACACAACATGAATCTCTCTTGTTTTAAATGGTAGTAAAAATCCTATTGCTTGTTGCATGCTAATTAAGGCGAGTTTAACTGGAAAGTCAAAATGTTGGTCCAGATATCTGTGTTTGAATTTTGGTCTTGCTGTGCTATTAGTCACCATGTGTGGTACATCATCTATATCTCTTTAGGGATATCCTAAAGTGGATATAATCTTTAGGGAAGCTGTAGGGAAGAAGAAAGACATAATGAAAACAGGAAGTTATAAGGCAGGTAATGGGCATAAAAGTGCACCTACACAGATGAAAGAGTAAATTGATGGAAGCTTGGTCTTATTTAATGTTTTGATTGTTGTGCTATAAAAATATATGAAGAGGGATATACCTTCTTATGGAAAGGAGGATTGTTCCCCCCCATTTGAAAATGGGATAAATTAAAGAAAAATGTTATAAAATCATTTGAAACACAAGAATCATAAAAGTTTTTCAGTGTGGCATTAAGTGAAATGCTCTGGGGTTGAAGTGAAGAAGCTGCCTTGGTTTAGGCCATGAAGGAGATGGTCAGTGATCTGTGTGGGCTGGATGTGATGGTGTCTGGTTTCTCCCACAGTCGTGTTTAGTGGGAGCCATGAGAAAAATACCTTACAAATCCTTCTTCTCGAACAAAAAACATTCTTCTGTGTTTCTTCTGGTGGTTCTGTGAGTGTTTAGCATAGTGTTTTAGCTTCTTTTAGATCAAAAATGTTAGTCAGAACTCGCATTCCTTCCTTCCTTTCAAGTCAGGCTTAGCCCACAAAGGTTGTGTAGCAGTCTGGGTTTTAATTTTTGTATTTTGTTTGTGTGACAAAGTTTTGCTAGTGGGAGGACTACAGATTCTGTGTCCTGTGGAGCCAATGCCAGCTGGCTCTGAGACAGGTGTGCCACTGACCAAGGCTGAGCCCATGAGGGGTAGCGCCTCTGTGGTAACAGGGGGAGGCAACGGCAGCCAGACAGAGGAGTGAGTATGTGAGAAAAACATCTCTGCAGACCCCCAGGGCAGTGCAAGAAGGGCAGGAGGTGCTTCAGGCACTGAGGTTCTCCTGCAGCCCACGGTGAGGCAGCTATGCCCTTGCAGTCCATGGAGGAGCAGAGATCCACCTGCAGCCCATGGAGGAGCCCATGCTGGAACTGGGGCAGTGTGAGGAGGCCTCCCACTGCAGAGGAAGGCAAAGCAGAGACAAAAGTGTGATGAACTGACCGCAGCCCCCATTCTCTGTCCCTCTGTGCCACTGGGAGTAGGAGGGAGAGAAAATCAGGACTAAAGTTCAGCCTGGGAAGAAAGTATTAAGGTGTGGGGAAGGTTTTAAGACTGAGTTTTATTTCACATTGTCCTATTCTGCTTTGATTGGTAATAAATTAATTTCCCCAAGTCCAGTTTGTTTGCCTGTGACAGTAATGGGAGAGTGATCTCTCCCTGTCTTAATCTGCACCCATGAGCCTTTTGTTGTATTTTCTTTCCTCTGCCCAGCTGAGGAGTGGAGTGACAGAGCAGCTTTGGTGGACACATGGCCCCCACTCAGGGTCAACACACCATGTTTTTAAAAATTTTTAATCTTGAAGTTGTTTACTCTAAGTGATACTGCAGATGAGGGTGTTCTTTTCCTCAGAATGGTTTCTGAACATTCAGGTGCAAGTGGTTTTAGAGAAATGCCAGATACTATCGGGGTCAGCACACTGAGAAGCTTCTGTCTCACTGTGCCTGGTAAGGGCACAGTGTCCAGTCACCTCTACCACAGGTCTGGCCAAAGACCAAAGGCAGTGTCAGGGTGGCCTCAGGCCACTGCAGCTCAGGTGGCAATGCCTTTGCCGGGTAGTGCTCTGTGTTATGCAAGTTGTTCTCAGGGACAAGGCATGTTTGTTTGCTTTCTTTTGTTTTCAGTCGGTTTGGAGCAAACTTGCAGGCCACGATTTAGGAATGAGCCTTGAAAGAGATCCAAAATGGGGGAACATCGTCCCCTCTGTACGAAAACCTAAAGGATTCAGGCAGATGCTAATCCTCACTCCACAGAAGAAGCCATGCTTTTGAGGCTCTCCAGACGGGCAGACAAAGAGCAGACCTGGGTTCCCCAGTCTGACTTTTATTTTCCTTTCATCCTACAGCTACATATAGGAGACCAGATTTTGGCCGAAAGGCACAAACATCCCCACAGCAAAAGCAAAATTTCCAAGATTTTTCAACAGAAGTTAAAGAGGAGAAGCTGGAAAGAGCTCTACACTGGGGCTGCTGGTGTGTAGGTTCAGTGGTGTTCTGGGAGGGGTCCTGAGATTTCGGGAAACAACAATTTTTTGGATAAGAGGGAGGTGAAAACTTGTTGTTTTCCTTTTTCTTCCCTCTCCCTCTCTCTCTCTCTCTCTCTATATATATATATATATAAACTGCTTTAGTCCTACTGAAGTTTGGGTCCATGGTTTTCTTCCCTCTCTTCCCCCCCGCCCCGTGGTCGGGAGGGGTCTTGGGGGCCTCTCTCCTGGGCCCTTTTGGGAAATTGGCATTTGGCCAATTTCAACCAGTTACAACTTTTGGTGCCGAAACCCGGGAACAGGGTAGTAATTATCTCCTTGTTTTGGAACAATCTCTGGGAAAACAGCCAAGTGAGGTGTGTAAGAGGTGTAAGAAGAACACTGAGAAGCACTGAGTGTGGACACTGTTGACCAGGCATGTGCTGCAGGGATGTGTGTTATAGTTTGGTATCTCATTGGAATTCCTCCAAGGCTTGGAGCCTAAGCCCTAAACCTCGGTGAAGATGGTTAACAAAAGAATGAATGCATATGTATATCCTGACATAAAGACTCAGACCAAAGGGCTTTGTTCTGTTCTCCTGGCAGGAGGAGGGGGAGGGGGGAAAGATGGCTGGGCCGAGGGGAGTCACTGGTGGGACGGATTTCTGTGGTTTCTTTTCTGCACAGGTCAGGAGCTCAGCTCTCGGCAGAGGGAGGAGGACGGGGGACACACACTCGGATCCCAGCATCACTGGATACTGGATTGTGGGGGTTTTTTTCCCACCTCCANCTCCAACTCGACCATTTTCATCCGTGGGTTATTGTGAACACCACAGAGACTGCCGTGAGGAAAAGAGGAGAGAGAGAGAGCGCCCTTGTTTCCTGCCCCTGCAGAGACAGGATTCTTGCTGCTGTTTCTTTCCAATTTTCTCACGGGAGCTGCCCTGGGAACTTTGCCTGCCATAACCCATTGCCACCTGCTGTCCATAGATATAATTGCATTCCTCCCCCTTTTTTGGGGAGGGGGTAGCCAAAAGACTTTTTAAGGGTTTGCCTGGTCGTTTGGGGGTGGAGGGGTTTATTACAAACTGTTGTTGTTTGGTTCTTTCTGGATATATATATGTGAGTATTGTGGTTAAGAACTGTTATCCTTTCATATATTTTTTTTTCTAATTAAAGTTGTTTTCTAAATTTAAAGGAGAGGGATTGTTTCTTGGCCAACATAGATATCTTAGTTCTCCCCTTGAACTAAGACAACATGCCAGAGCAATGGCTGGCACCGAGCTCTGCCGCAGCAAACAAATTTCTGGGTATCAACTTTCCACTTGCAGCTGTCAGAGGGAGCGAGATGAGATAAATGGGCTATAGCAACAGAAAATCTGATTTATTTCAAAATTATAATCCTGGGGTATTGCCAGTATTAAATGTACTTAGCACTTTTGCTTGAAGGTAAAAATGTGACATGAGAGAGGAGGGACACTTCAGGGAAAAGGCAAACTAAACACAGTGTTGTGGTGACTGGGCTCTGTGTTTTGCCTGCAATTACAAACTGTAGTATCAGCCTGCGTGTATTGGGGCTCATTCTGTATTGTGATTAAACACTGAGGTCTCAGCTGAGAAGAGCAAGTTGCCTCAGCAACATAGTTTGTGCAGCCTACACAGTACACAGTAGAAAGCGTCTTACTAGAAGGACTGAGAAACAAATCCCTTTGGAATGAGTTATTGGATCTCTCTTCCCTTGGAAAAACTACAAGAAAATTTTGTCCAGACTGTCAGATATGCTGTACAGGTTTTGCAGCTAGTGTGGTGTCCTGATCTGAAGCCTGTACAAAGCCTAGTACTTCCAGTGGATGAGAAGTGAGAAGGCCTCTCTGTATAGAGGAGAATCCTGTAGCTGAAGGAAGTGACTGGTCTGAGGGGTAACTGTGCACCTAAGGACTTCTAGTGCAACAAGGACCTTCTAGAGGTCAGAAAAGACTCCTTGCAGGAAGTTCAGATCAGAATGATAATGTGATAGTATTGGTAATTTCAGGTGAAAAGAGTACTACATCATGCAGTGACCCAATCCTTCCAGTATTAATGCTGGATATAGTGCCTCTTTAACTTAAAATTAATCTTTCTTGGGCACAAGCAACATCATAAATGGTTTTCTGGCCGTGGTCTGCATGCATTTAATCACAAGATAATTTATGTACTTAAACAGTTCACAAAGACAATGGTGTAAGTTCGATCTAATGACATACCACCTATGGGAGGGGAAGTGTTCAAAGTAACATTCCTGCTGCCGTCCAAGGCAAAGCATCTCTGTACTATGGTCTGTAGAAGTGGACTAGAGTCCAGTTCCAGGATTGATCCAGGGCTGAAGCAATGACTGAATTTGTGTAAGGCCATGCCTGAGACCCAGAAAGGCTGTGGTGGGACTGGGACAGCCTCAAGACAATAAAAAGAAGACCAAAGAATTTTCATGCATTCATATGGCAATCTTTAGTTTAGAGGTAACCCGCAAGGTGTTTTCAAATAAAACAAAACATTTCCATTTTGTTACAGTTTTTTGTTCTTTTTTTGCCAGATGGCATTTCCACTCTTAGAGTTCAATCCAAAATATTCTTGGTGGAAATATCTGGCACATTTGAGCTGTGCAGTGTACTCTGTAGGGTACAATGTTAAGCTTATTTTTGGTGAAAATTTATGTTAGCAGTGCAATTTTTAAGTAAGACTGCAGTTATAGGTACTCTGTGATACATAATGGATTTGTAAAGAGTATGTATGTGCTGCCAGGACCATGTCAAAGCAAGACTCCCTCACACCTCTGAGATTCTGTGTGCCACATGGAGCCATGGGGAAGGAGCATTAATATGTGATCCACCTTTATGCCCCTTCTGAAAAAATTAGGCTGAAGATTTATAGATTTAAAATGTTTTAAATTTAATGTAGAGGTCTTTGCTTTAGTATCAAATCTAATGAAATGGCTGATGAAATCCCTTGAGTTCTGTAGTCTCTCTGCCAGGGTGTCCTGATCTTTCATGCAGGTCTTTGCTGACTTGGTGCCATTAGTACATGGGAAACACATGGCACAGAGTGTTTTGTGACCCTTGAGCTCTGCCCTATCACAGACATTAAGGAACTGCTTACACAGGTTCAGATTCTCACTCCAATTCACTGTCTGTATATGTCAGCAGGATGAAGTAAGTTTAGGAGAACTCAAATCTGCTCTAAATTGAGGTAAGAATATTGTACTAACAGACACTGTACTTTCTTTTTATGTAAAGAGGAAGCTAAATTAGTTTTTTCCATGGAAAGTTCCTGTCTCTCATACCTTCCTTGAAATAATGCCATAAGTTCAGTTTTTCATAAGAGCTGTTGATGAAAATTGTGTTGTGACTTCATCTTTAAGCAAACCAAACAAAAGACATCCAGGTTGAAAAGCATCACTATGGTTACCTGATTTAAAGGCGATTGTTAATAAAGGAGAGAAAATTGGAACTGAGCGAGGCAGTAATTGCAAAAGCATAGAAAAGGTTAGACTAGTATTTTTCATCAAAACTTGAACTTCATGTTTTGTTCATTAAATATCCATTTTAAGGTGCCATCTTAACTCAAAGGGTATAGCTAAGAAAATGCAAACTTTCCAATAAGTTTTAAACAATTAAAAGAAGACTTTAAAAAGGACAGCATTCATGTTTTGAATTCCTGGCCTAAGGGGTCAGGGTGGAGTCTAGCTAAGGTTTAGAGTAGGAGGTTTTCCCCTATAGTATTTTGAGAAGAGACAATTTGTTTTAAAATGGTTGCAGTGTGCCTCTTAAATTACGTATGTTCTGATTTTTCTTCCCTGTTTTTAACATGATGCATTAAATGGGACCAGAACCTTAGAAGCAAGGAATATGAGCTTGAGCTGAAGCTTGATTTAAAACCCAAGCTTAAATATTTTAATTGAAGACAGCTAGTATATAGCTTCCAATCTCGGGGTAGAATGTTGGCTTTTCAAAAATCATAAATATGCCCACAGTCTCTAAAAAGGAGAGAACTCCATACCCTGGTAGCATGGTTTGTGGTGACAGCCACTGGCTTTGCCTACAGAAAGGCACCAGTTCAAACCTTCATGGAATGTGTTCTGGTTATTTCTTTTCTGGGGTACATTTCTCTTCTTGTGAGTTCAGGGAAGACAGACCAAAGCTGGTTGATAGCCTCCATTTATGCAAAAAGGGCTTGTTTACTTTGAAAATATGGGTTAACTGCTTAATATCAGCTTTCATATTAGCCTTCTTTATTACTTAAAAGAGATGTTTTTCAAGTAAAATATAAAGATACTACATACGAAAGGTTAAGGAAACATGTTCTTTAAAAATTAAGTTAAATTAGAAATGACATTTCTTCTTCTAATATTGATGTTGTAGCTGCGAGTTAAGCTATAAAAGGAGTCAATTAAATTCTCTGCAGCCTTGCTGCAAAATCCAAATTTAAACTACATAGTAAAGCAATCATCCTAATGCTGGCAGTTTCAAACCACTCATTTCTAGAACTAAGCTGGGGCAAAAATATCAATCCAAACCTAAATCTCTCTGATTAATATATTCCTGTGATGTCAAGATCTAAAGATGAACACATCACAGGTGCAGTCTTGTTGCCTGGTTTCTGACACCAGAGAACTCTGAAGGGCTGTTGGGAAACTGGAGTGTTTATTGGTATTAAAAATGAACACATCAAATGTGCTGTACCCTTTGCTGCAGGGTTACTCCAGTGCATCACAAATGCTTCCCACTGGTGCTGGTACCTCTGTGAACAAGCCTGCACCCGGCTATCCAGCAGCCTTTGGGTTTGGTTAATCATGCTCTTCACAGAGAAATCAGGGAGCACTTTTTGTGGTTTTAGGCTTTTTCAGGGAAGAAAGACTGCTGAATACTATGGATTTTTATTAGTCTATTTAAATATATTGACTCAAAATTTGGAACGTAGGTCCTTGAGATCTTGCAATGTCAGCCCCAAGGACACAGGGAGTAGAGCAGTGTGAGCAGCAGGTCTTCTCTCACTAACCTCATTATTGATTAGGTTGCTGTGAGGGATGTGTAGGAGCAGAGGGAGCTTTGGAAATCTTTTTGGGCAGAGGAGTCCCTCAAGGCAGTAATTAAAACAAGTTATCTAACCTGAGAGCACAAATCCCGATGTTCAATGGGATTTCAGCTCTCTACGTTCATCACGGGTTTTGAGAATTTCTCCATCTCCTGTACTTTGCAGATACCTGTAGGAGAGGAGTCATAGTGTTACTGTAGGTTGGATCAGTCTAGCAGGGTGTTTTTCCATTTGCAAACTGGTAGTAGAAGCTCTTTTGGTTGAGTACAAGTAGGTTAGACACTGAGGTGCTGGAGCATGTCCAGAGAAGGGCTGTGGAGCTGGGGAAGGGTCTGGAGCAGCAGGAGCAGCTGAGGGAGCTGCGGGGGCTCAGCCTGGAGAAAAGGAAGCTCAGGGAGAACCTTCTCACCCTCTGCAACTCCCTGACAGGAGGGGAGAGCCAGGGGGATTGGGCTCTGATCACAGGGAACACGGGGCAGTACAAGGGGAAATGTCCTCAAGTTGCACCAGGGGAGGTTTTGATTGAATATTGGAGAAAATTTCTTCACTGAATGGGCTGTCAAGCACTGTCACAGGCTGCCCAGGGCAGTGGTGGTGTCACCGTCCCTGGAAGTTTATAAAAAACATGTAGATGTGGTACTTGGGGATGTGTTCTAGTGGTGGGCTTGGCAGTGCTTGGCTAATTGTTGGACTTGATCTGAAAGGTCTTTTCCAACCTAAACAATTTTATGATACTATGATTCTGTACAGAGAATATAGGCAGATATTCTATATGCATTCTATATACAGAGTAGGATTGGGAACCTCTAAGGCCCTGAGGTCTTTGGAGCCAAAGGATCCCCAAAATAGAAACCCACAGATGAGCAAAATCTTTTGTTTCTCCTCAGTGGTTGCTGTCAAAGTTAATTCTAAGGCTGATCTATAATCCTAACTCCGGAGTTTGCTCAGTAACTGCATTTTATAGCTTAATCTTTACCACTTGATTATTTAATGAAGATTTTTCAAGTAGTGTACGGAAGATTATTCCTCTTGGCTAAAAACTGCAGAGAACTATCTTTCCATTTATAAGTATATATTAAATATTATCTGCATATTCTTTGTGCTTCCTGCTATGGCAGGATTTTGCAAGCAGTCTTCATGTCTTCTTTGACCACCTCTGCAGCAGCCAAGGCCCATCTTTTAGCCTCACACTGTGCAGACCTTGGAGTAAGAGGAAGTGGCCCTTGTCCGAAAGAATTTAAACTCTCTGAAAAATTGTGCTGAAATAGAAAAGTGGTGTTAATTTCAAGCTCCATTAGAAGCAAAAGGGCTGATATTTATATCCATCCTCTGTGCTGTAGTTTGGACCCTTTGATATTTTGTTTTAGCATAGTGCTTAAATATTGGAATGAGGAGTACTTTCAACGTCAAAGAGGAAATGGGGAGTGAGTGCTTGTTAAATAAGTGTTGACAGGAATCTCACATTAAACTCTTTTTAAAAAAATAACGTTCTATTGCTGTAGTGCAAACAGTGCATTTGAGGGATGCTTCTTCCTCCTCTGGCCACTTTATGATCAAAATGTTCTGCCAGGTTCTGGCAACCCTGTTATGCCAAGGAGAACCATGAGTAATTAGTCCTTCTCCTACCCTAAGCAAAAGCATGTGTGGAGCAGTGGAGCAGTGGGGTCTGAAATGGGAGCAATGGGATGGGTGGTGCAGCTGCTGATGGAGACTCTCTGTGCCACCAAACCAGCCTTCAGCCTGAAGAAGAGTTGCTGTCTCTTGGCTAAACACTCCTATGAGAGTTCATCCAGTGCAGAACGCATCCCTCTGTCAGTGCCTGGCTGAGCTGCTGTGGCTCAGGGTTTGGGGTGCCTGGATCCACCTCTGTGGTGGCACAGTGCTGCTGCTCTGACACTTCTGACAGTGCAGGGGCTGGGGCTCCTGACATCACTTAGTTCAGGTTTTTATAGGATGTTTTTTTCTGCTATGTTTGTCTCCAGCAGCTTCTCTTCCATTGGGTTCATGTTTAATGCAGTTTCAGTTCCCATTCTAGAGGTTTTCCAAATTATGTCAGGAGTGAGCTAACAAGGAATATTTAAGAACAATGCCAAGAGGATTTCTGCTGCTCTGTGCTGTTTGGAAAACCAGCTGTGCAGTGAGGAATAGAACTGTTCCTAATGAGAGTCCATTAGTTTAAATACAAACATTTTTTATGTTTGTCCTAGTTATCCCACCTGTAATCCAAACAAATGAGGTTTTGCCCCAGGGCCATCCAACCACTGTTCTTAAGTATTGGAATCGTGATGCCCCTTGGATAGCCAGTCTGCTGTTTCTAGCAGAGTCTGTAGAAGTAGAGGATTTGGTTCCAGGGAAACTAGTATTTACCAAAGCTGAAAGTTAATCTGATCCTATTTGTAGCTGGCATTCATATAAATGTTTTGGACAACTCTGTGCAAGGCCTCCCCTTTATTCTGCATTTAACCAGTGCCTATGCCAACATAAATCCTGATCCATACCTGCCACCTCCTGTGTTAGTACATGACTGTGTTTAATCCTAGTGATGGGCCTGACACATTTTGTAAGTGTACAAGGAACATCAAGCATTTAGAGCTGTTCCAGTGAACATCTGTGCCGGCAGACTTGTGTCAACCAAGAGTATATGAGGTGTTCCCCTGGCAAAATGCAGGTACTTGTTGAACCTGCAATGCGGAGAACAGCAAACCAGCCAAGTAACACAAATGCAGTGAAAAGAAACAGTAGTTTATACTGTAGTTAAGATGTATCATATAGGTGTATACAAACTTAATTAGTGTTTAAAAATAATAGGTTTGAGTGAATCTTTTTCTTACATAGAAAAATGTTAATGTGGCTATATAAATTCAGTCTTTTGCAATATAAAGGCATTTATAAATAAAAGCTTATTTAGGCATAAAATGGTTTGCAACAGTGAGTGTTTAGAGTGATTTCCCTTTTGTGCCAGAGGAAAACAAAAACACAAAGAAATGCACACACTGGCTCTGGGTTTGTTCTCTCATGCTGCGAGACATAAGTATGGCCATTGCAGGGAGTTCTCTTCTGGAGTCTCACTCTGTGAGCAGTCACTCCACAAAAGCCCATTTTTACTTTGAGAGGGCCAAGGCTCCTATGAGGTGCTGACAGATTTGTGGCATTTCTGTCTGGGCCTCACAAGCTGCAGCTTAAGGTAAAATCAGAGCCAGTTCCCAAACTGGCTGTTGACATCTCCTTCAGCAGGGACTGTCTCAGTGGGCAGGACCTCCTCTCATCCCCTCTGCCCCCTGACCACTGAGGCTCTGGCATGGCAGTCCCTGACCTTGACAGTGCTGCTGCTGTGCCACAGGAGTGACCCCAAGGAGCACTTTGAGGCTCTGATGCAACAGCACCCCAAGTGGGAAATGAAGTTGAGGCAGCAGAGTGAAGAGTTCTGGTGCTTGCACCTGGTTCAGGTCCACATTTTGGAAAGGTCACTTCTTGTTTGCTTAGATATGAAATGGGATAGCGATGTGATGCTTACTTCACCCAGAAAACATTTTTGGATTGGTCGATGAAAAGTCTTTTATAGGACGGACATATTATATGTTTTTCCTTGAGAAATTATAACTAAACTATGAAACTTCACTTTTCTGTTGCCAGCCTCAATCTCTTGTACTTTACTCAACAAGAATTCCCCTTGCTCTCCATGTAAAATAAACATAATTTAAAGTCACTTTGTTCCTTTGAATTTTAGACTTATATTTTTCCATAGCAGCGTCATTGCAGCTGTGACTCAGAGATGTGATTAAAGATGTAAGAACGGCAAGCTTTGCATTTACATTTACCTCTCACATTTGCAGTATACTGACAGATAGAGGTAGTAGATGTGTTTTCCAAGGAAGATGAGCTATTGAATTAATTTTAGGGAAATAATGTTAATAAATTTTGTGTTATTTTGTTTTTAATGATTTGGAAAATACTATATATGGTGGGTCTAATATGCCAATAGAGAAATTTATTTTCCTCTTTTTTTCTTTCCGGATTTTAACCTACCTGAGGATCTTCTGTGACACAGCCATAATGGTGCCAGACATTATAGTCTCTTGTGTTAATAATTCATTAATTAAAGCATCCCCCAGCAAGCTCTGAATGTGATAGATTGTATCAGTGCTGGCCTGGACATGGTAGACTGGAGCTGTTTGGAAAGTCTGCTGTTATCAATGATCTGCTGCTTCTGAGGACACCTCTGGAGGAGGGTGGAAGGAGGCAGAGGAGGGCTGAGAACAGCAACTTCAGCTCTGTCCAAGGTTAGAGCTCCTGATAGAGATGGAAATCTGGAAAGAAGAGCACATGGTGCAAGGAATGAACCAAACAGTAGATCTTGAGGCACTTCAGAGTAGATTGAGGGTGCTTGTCAGATTGCCAAGGAGACCAAAATACTTGGAATCCCTTGATAAAGAAAAGCAGAAGTCTCAACATTAAAAATAGATGCTTTTTATCTTCCATATGATATAAAATCTCTTGTGATATGGTATTTTTCTATTATACTTTAGTAGCTCTGAGCAGTCATGGATTAGGCCTGTATCACAACAGTAATTCACAGGAGGCTGTGTTTTGTCTTGCTATGACACCAGCTACTATTGTTTTTGATCTGCAGCCTCTGAAGAGGGATGCTGCATCTTCTGTGGGAGGTGTTGTGAGTGCAGATTAGTTAGACAAGTGCTGTAGTGAATGCATAAGTAGTGATTTTGCATAATGAGGTATGTGAAATCCCAGTGGAGGTTGTTAAAACAGATAGACAGCCTGTGGTAAACAACAAGGAAGGTAGGCTTTGAAAACAGATGGCTTTGAAAACCTGGCAAATGACTGTTCCATACTTAAAAATCAGTTTTGTCAGTGGAAAATATCTTATTTAAAAACCAAACCAAAACAAAAAAACACCTGAAAAAGCTTAGCCTGCATATTTTCACAAATCTGAATGTTTGAATGTTAATAAAGTTCTGTGGGGAACCATACATCATATGTCTTTCCTGCCATACGTGTGTGTGAAGGATGGAGGCTGTGTGGCTCAGAATGTTCTGCAGTGATCCACCAGGCTTCGTGGAGCAGCTGCTTATACCTGGCAGGTATGTTGGTCTCCATTACAACTTTGACTCTCTCTGGGTGTGTACTTTTCATTGGGAACTTAATCTTGCATTCAAAGGCTTAATTTATCTTGAAAGACAGAAACTACAGGTAAAATGGAAATACAGAGGAATATTTCTGCTAGTTGGAAAGGGCACAGAAAAGCCCACTGCTGACCTACTACAAGTTAGATCTGGCCAGAACATGAGGTACTGTTTTGGAGCTTTAAACTGTTGCTGTTTTCCATGTCTGTTATGCCTTTGGTGTAGGAAGGAGGAGGTGTGAGGCTGGGACTAGCCTTCTCTTTCCCATAGTGTGTTGTAGCCCAGTCAGTCTGGAAGGTGCCTGTGAGCCATTCCACTGTCACCTCTCTGGGGCTTGTACTCTGCACCCTCCTGCAGAGTACAAGCATATAATACCCTACCTGCACTGGTAGAGTTAACTCCAAACAAAACAGTTCCTGCAGTGTGTCAGAGGCCCAAATCAGGGGTTCACCCCCAGAGCAGTGTCACTGAAGCACTTGGTGACAGTGACTGTCAAAGACCTTCCCCATGACCTGAACTGAGGATATGAGACCACTGCAGTAGAAAAACGCTTTTTATTCTCTTCCAGTGTGACTCCTAAAAGCTTTCTTGTGTTGGTACAAGCCTGTGGGTAAATGACAAACCTAAATTTTTCTTTCCTTGAGTATTTTTTGATTCCTTGTTAGAAATTTTTGACTTTAGCTGTGTCTGCAGATGGAGATCACTGGGTGAGTGGCAGCTGAAAAGTCTCACAGGAGAGGAAATTGGTTTTGCTTTCTGCGTGGAGAGAAACCTTTGTTCCACGGCACCTGATCGTAACTGACAATTTCTGCTGCTTTTTAAATGAATTGTCTGTGTTGTCTCCTTTTGGGTGTTTGTACTAACCACTGAGGTATTTCCAGAGCTCTTCTAGGCCCTGCACTATGGACGGCATCATGTTTAAAAGCTCTTTTTTTTTTATTTTTCCCAGAGAGACCTGCTCTTCATAAAGTAACACTCTCAAATAATTTTTTCGAAAGCACTTCAGTTAAAGCAGTAAAAACTTTCAAATTTTGATTATTTTTGTAGTCAAATAAGAGTTGAGCTTTTCAAAAAAATCTCGGGTGTTTTAAGTTCCATTATTTTTTGTGTTGCAACAAGATTGTTACAAATGTCTGTCCCAGGTGTATGAAGTTCTTACAGAATAATCGAGAAGGGACAGTGTCCTGTCATTCACAAGGTAACAGAGTCAGACACATCCCCACACTGAAATATTCCCTGGATTTTTCAGCTGCAGGGCAGCAGGACGTTTTCTGTCTGTCACTCCCCCAGCTCTGTGATGATGAAAAGCTGGCCCATTTCCCACGGATCGCTGTTAGGAGTGTTTGTTGCACACGGGGGCAGTAGCACATCACAGAGCTGCTGTGTGGGAGCCCTGGCTGGGATGATGTCTGGCTGTGACCATATTCTGGGATTATTTAGCTTTCCTTACCTGGCTGAGACTCAGACAGATATTGGGAAAAAATATTAACTTACATCCAAGTTCATCTTACCTAATCAGTGATGAGCAGAGACGTTTGTATTTGTTGTCTTAAAATGACCTATGAATATTTATCCTTCAAAGATTTTTATTCCAGCTTTGACATGTGACCACTTTCATCTGTTTATATGTTGCAGGTGCCATCAGAAGCCAAACGTGAGAAGACTGCTCTTGACAGCAACACGAAACCATTCTTCTTGTGTTTGGAATCAGCAGTTGCATTACATTGCCCTATTTTGTCTATGCTATTTTTTAAGCTCTTTTGAATATATTTTCTGTGATACTGTTAGTGGAATAGTTGCTCTACGTTTTTAAGGGATAACCAAGTGCTTAAGTGCTTTGCTGGATCCAGGCCAGAGCCAGCATCTTGCAGAACAGAGCTGATGACAACTCACTTCATCCCAAAAATCTCAGTTTTCTTCACAAACTTCAGTAAACAAGGTCTCCTGATAGCCTGTGAGTGCTGGAGCAGCGGCAGTGTCCCTGCTTTCCAGATGGCAATGAGCATGGCTAACTGAGGTGCTCAGGGGAGCTGGGAGAGAAGGTGGCTGGGCAGATGCTGGAGACGGGCTCCAGGAAGGATTTTGTTGACTGGCTTTATTACATTTGTTATATTCCTGCTGCTGCCTGGGTGGTGTTGATTGAGCTGCAATTGCCTGAGTCTGCTCTGTGAGGTGTTTTCTAAGAGAGTATTTAGAGGTCTTAGATGGAAGGTGAAGCGGCTCTGGGTGCTCCTGAGTGGGGGATTTGAGTGACACCAACTTGCTCCCAGAGTGAGTGGTCAGAGTGCTGGGGGTGAGGAGTTGCAGAATGGTAGAGCTGGTGCTTTGGTCTGCCCAGTCACTCCTAAGCCTGGATGTGTGAAGAGGAAAACAAACAAGCAAAAAAAGCCAGAAAATGAACAAATAAAACCACTGAGTAACACTTTTTTTTATCCTTATTATTTATTATCTTATAATTGCATTTGCAATTTATGTTAGCAGTAGTAACTCTGGTCAGGAAATCACCTGAAGCAATTATCCAGGGACTTCCTAATAGTATTTCATTATAACACAGGGAGTTACACAGGGGTTATTTTAAAGTAATATATTCTCTCTATTAATCATTGGTTGTTATTGACTTGGTGACACTTTGCTGTTGGTGAAATGAACTATGATATAATTAGTAGCAAATAATACCCATGTATGCTGTGCTAATTATTTTTATGTGAACCCAATTCATTGCTAATATAAATAGCAATATTAATCACAGCAAGTATCAATATTTATGCAGCATGTTTCCGTTTAAGTGTAGCTGTAGAGAGCACTGCTCGTACATACACCGAAGAGAGGCATATGTTGGGTTAGAGTTTTAATCACACCTGGATGTGTTATGTCCATTCCATGACATGAGGCTAATGGTTCTGTGGTTAGAGCAAAGAGTGTAGGACATCACCCCAGGCTGCTCCTCTGCAGAAGTTCCAGGTTATCAGTAACAAACTGAACGTGTGGTACGTAGAGGACTTGTATTTATATTTGTTCATTTTTGCCTCTCCCCATTTCTAACCCTACTGGCTGTTAGCACCTCTTGGCCTACGACTTTGACATGGAAGAGTGCTGGTCACAGCAAATGTTTGAGAGGATCTGGGTAGGAAGGAGAAGTGTGTTCTGCTCCATTTCCGTGGAAATCTCTCTGAAGATGAGGCTCATTTGGCTGAGTCAGTGTCATCTTTCTGTCTCTCAGCTTCCTCATCTTTAAAAGGCAGCTGTCATACAAGTAGGGAAGAGTGGCAAATGGAAAACCCAGCTGCCCCAAGAGTGTTTTATTTCTGTAAAATAAAGCCGGGAGAGTCTGTTTAGGTGCCAGTGTCTGAGCATGTAGATCCAGGTGCTTTGCTTGTTCCAGTACTCCTGCTGGCATGTCATCTTTCCACTTCATGATTTTCCCAGCATATTGCCTATAATGAGTGTCATGGATTGTTTCTGGTTCAGTCTTATGCTGTCGTGCTCCAAAAAAAAAGCTGTATTGGATCGTGCAGGTGAGTGGTGACACCTGAGACAGGGCTGGCTGTGCAGACCACAGCAGCTGTGGCACTTGGAAGAGTCCCAGGGCTGGGAAAAGCAAGGCTGCGGATTGGCATGTGATCCTGACCCTGGGCAGGGATGTACAGTGCTTGCTGCAGAGGTGCACTCAATAAATTAGACGATGATGTATGGCACAGTACATCACATTCTTGAAGGCAAGGCATATATACTCACCAGATAATGTGGAGTATGTGAAGTATTGAATATATCAAAGAATTATTAATCTTTGTCTGGGAATAACCCTGCACGTTTTCTGTCTAGTTAAGTCAGTGCAACATAATTTAAAATGTGAAGGGAGTATGTCTTGTCTGTATGCAGACATGGGAGGAATATGTTTGTGTGTGTTCCACACTGGAGTGTGTCAGGGTGCCAATCTGTTACTCTTAACATTAAAAGATTTCCCTCCATTATTTTGCAGAAGAAAATGTTCTCTTCACATCTAAGGCCCTTCTCCTAAACAAGGATTAGGTGTCCCTTGGATTAAGCCTTGCAGGACTCTAGAAGGTACAGTGTGTCCTATCCCAAAATGGCCAGTAGTGAGTTTCATTCTCTCACATCTCACCTAGGGAAGCCGTGGCTGCAGAGTGTGCTGTGTCACTACTACCCTTCTTGACACTGCAACTGGAAAATCAAAGGACAGGAATTGTCAGAATAACTGTAGTGTGGCCATTTGGCAAGTATGTGCTTAAAAATGGCTGTTGTTCTGTAAAGGTGTCTATGACTGAAAGGTTAGCTAGAAATTACCCATCTGTGTTTTGTTTGTGTTTAAGGATTCATAGTTTTTATAGTTAAAATTGCTACAACTATTTTCACCTCAAAAATTTGCATCTGCTATGTTAACATGAGAATTTAAAACCTTGGTACAATGTATGAAATTATGATTAATTTATACCATTTATCTTGGCTTACTAATCATTCTGTTTTTAGCTGATAATTTTATTTGTAATCTCCAGAGTTAAATTGCCATAAAATACCATAGTTACAAAGACATTCATGAGCAGTTGAAAGGATATGGCACATTGTAATTTAGGAATTAATGCACACATTAAAAAAAAGCAAATTCATGAGAAAGCTGCTAATACATGTATATTGTAGGAGAAACAAAGCAGGAAAAAAAATTTGCAAGCCAAAAGATAAGCACATGAGCACTGCAGCTGTGTCACTAAGTGACAGTTTAAAGATATGGTGAATTCCATCCCACCATCTCTGAACAAAGAGCAACAAAGGGCAGAGAAATGTAACACAATCACCCAGCACTGAGGATGAGCGGTACCAGCTGGAAAACGTTCCCCACCCATGCCTGACTGAGCTCTGCCTCGCTGTCTCTGATATGGATAGCTACAAAATGTTTAGTGAAACTCAGACATAGCACATCCAGTGCAGGAGCACTGGGGAAGGACCAGGACAGGACCAAGACCTGTATTACCAGGTAATGCACAGCTGTGAGCAAAGGGGTCTCTGCTTGCAGTGTATGAAAAGAGTATGGGATGAGACCTTTGAAGGCTGCAGTGGTCTCCAAAGTAAAAACAATCTGCTGCATCCTCACATTTCTCTGCCCATCTGCATTCCCAGTGTTCTGGTTCCAGCCAGGACAGTGTTAACTTTTGCAGCAGCTGGAGGGGCATGTCCAGGTTACAGAGGTTATTCTGTACAACCTCACATCACCTGGGGGCAAGGGAGTCTGTTTCCAGAAGGAAGGGCTCTCTTGTAGTTGGAGTGTTGTGGTTGCAGTTGGATTGGGCTCCATGGTGAGCTTTTTGGCATGAGTCATTCTCTCTTTTGTACAGTTTTGTTGTTGTTGATATTGTTGCTGTTACTGGTTTTCTTATCTCCTTGCTCTTTCCAATAAATTCTTATCTCATCCTGTGATCTTTGCCTTTTTTTGCCTCCAGTTCTCCTCTCCATCCCTCTGTAGCGAGGAGGTGGAAGGGAAGGGCGGGGAGTGAAGGAGCTACATGTGTCTTGGAGTTTCAGTGGGGGCATGGAATTGGGAAGTACCATTTCTAAACAATGACACCCAACCAAAGGATGGCAGTGGGACTGCTGCTGGATGTGGGCTGGTGCCTTGTAGGGCTGTGTTGGCAGGGCAGGGAGCTCAGGGTTGCTCTACCTTTTCACACTGTAGTTGATCAAAGCTGGGGATGGGAACAGCAGCAGTGTCAGCCAGGTCCTGCTCATCTGCATCCCTACTTGGGTGCCATCATCACCATCCAACAGTGTCACAGAAGGGAATATCTACAATCTATAAGCAGTGCAAAATAAAACCTCTCTTTTCTTCAGAACAATGACTGGAAGCTTAAGAAACATGTAGAGGTGGTTGAAGTAGTCAAGATCATGACATGGATTTTGGCACGTTTCACATGCACTTATGTTTGTGGCAGGTTTATTTACTTAAATCTGTCTCCTGTAATGACTTCTCATCCTGAACTCCAGAGTAGATCCTCTAATTGCAGGAAGGAGAAATACAGAGCTATGTTTTCCTTTTCTTGACTATTAATTGTGGAACTCTGCTAAGGTGCACAGGGAGAATCATTTTCTCCATGGCATAAAGCAGTCATAAATTTTATGAAATTGAGGAAGCTGTTTTCTTCCACCCTGTGCAGACAACCCCTAACAATGTGTTTGTTCTTCATAGAATGCAGTCATTAATCTTATGCAATGCAGTAGGGAATATTATGATCAAGAAATCAAGAGTTCTACCATGCTTCCTTTGAAAGATGTTTTTACAAGGCACAGAATATCCCATGGCAAAAGTAATCCTTAGGAATAAAGAGGAGAGTTGAAGGTGGTAGAGGCAGGGTAGCAGCAACTTTTGGTTACTTTGAACTGTCTTGGGAAATGCAATTTATACCTACAAAAGAATGGAGAGTTTGAAGATTGCTGTGATAATATGAGCTAGAGCCTCTCTGTTAACAGATTGCAGTGTTTAATGGGCTCCTGGCTTGCAAACAGACTAATTTCCTTTCACAACACTGTCCATGGAAATGCACATGTCACTGTGGGTCAGTGCTGTCACCCTGCTTCCACTCAAACAGCCATTCTAAATAACAATGAACATTTAAGAGCTAGGAGAGAATTTTTTTTACTTAGCTCAATCCCTCAGGCACAACTATATTGTGTATCTTAAATTCCTGAATTCCCTTATTTTCTATTTTTAGCATTACCTTGATAATACATATGCTGCTGTGAAAGGATTTACAGTTTAGGTGAATTAACTCTTAGATCTTCAATAATTTAGAATACTAGATGCATTTTAATTTAACCCCCCAGAATAACTGGTCACTTTTTCTAAGTTGTTATTCTGCAACTTGTGATAGTCCCTGGCCAGGTGATTTCCGTGCCATTAGTGCTTAGATAATCGAGTTGGTTAGAGAAAGCTACAAGACAAATAACTGCTGTGTTCCACCAAGCTTTCCTTCAGCCTTCTGCAGGTTCCTGCTGCCTGAGTGCCAGAGTATGAGGGAACATGTTTTTCACTTGCCCACATCAAGCTGAGAATGTGTGATCCTCCTGCTTCCAGTTCTTGGCTCAGCATCTGCATCCATGCATGTTCAGTCTTCACATCCAGCACATTTTCAGCCAGGCACTGTCAGGTTTACAGGTCACAATATAGTGCAGGATCATCAGAATATCTTGCAGGGAGAACACAGGACTGAATGGAAGAGGCAATAACACTACTTTTTAACACTGGGTGTTTTTTTTCTAGAACACTTACCAGTAGCTTCTGGGCAGCTTTTCCATTTGTTTGTAATGTTCTCGCCACTGATGCTGTGCCCCAGTAATCAATAAAATTTGATTAAGAATAATAGTGAAAAGCAGCAGCCTGCAACCTCTTTAAATGTAAAAATCCAGTACAGAGCGTGGTGACCAGAGTAAAATAATTGCGACTTCAAGGACAAATATGTGGCTACAGAATAGAAGAAACCAAAGCTGCTATTGCCCGAGTTGGTTTTTTTTCCTCACAGATTTTGTCCCAAAAGCAGGAAGCTGCCACTTCCATGAACTAGACATAGAATTGTGGCAGGACAGGAGGATAAACCCTTCATTTTTAAAAGGCCTGATTTCTTCCCGGATGAAACCACATGGGTTCATTATGAATGATGGAGAAAACAAAACAATGAATGGAAAATTTGGGGTTGGAGGTGGACTGAATGCTTTGCCTAACCTTAAATGAGACATTTTATTTTGGTCTTGAGTAGTTTTAAATATTGTGTCTATGATTAGAAACAATTGACATTTTGGAGTAAAACAACATTCCAAATTTTTAAAAATCAAAATGTATTTTCCTTTCTTTGAATATCTTTTCAAAGTAACATTGTGATGGAAGAGGCACACCAATGCCAAATGTTCTGTTCGAATTGGGATGCTTCCATCCCAAGAAAGTCTAAGCGCCAGCAGCTATATTTGAAGGTCTGTGGTGGAAAGGAATCTGAATATTGATTTTTGGGACTGCTGAGACTTCCCCTTTTTAAGTATGGTGATCGAATTGGAAAGATCAGGGTTGCCAACTGCAATTTTCTAAAAATCATAGGAGTGCCTTGAAAATAATGAACTATTTCTTGAATGTAGTTGGGGATTTTTTGCTATGCCTTATGGTTTTTGGATTGTTACAGTGTTTGTAGTTAATATTCTGCATTTTCTGTACCCCCACTAAGGCACAATATTCACATTTTCATTAAATGGGAGTGTTACAGCTGAGCTGTGGCTTTAAACAGTAAAGCAATGTTGGAAATCTCTAAGTAGGAAGATTTCTCCTGGATTGTTTGGTTCTTTTTGGGAATATGGAGATCTGGTAAGGAAAGAACCAGTGTGCTCCAAACTGCTGCTGTTTGTTGTGGTGAAGTGCTTCAGACAGTGGGTACGTGAAGGGGCAAAGCTTTGTCTCTGGAGAATCCTGCCTTGCCAGGTGGGCCTGGGAGGCACAGAGGCTGGACAAGTGCCAGATGTTGGGATGGCCTGTAGGGAGGGATGGCTGGTTTCCTGCTTGGCCCCAGCAGAGGGAGGGACACCTCAGGGTAGGGTTGCCATTCTCAGATTCTCCAGTTCTTACTCCTCTCTCTAATGGCTCTTCAGCTGCTGAATGTTGGAGCTCAACCATTGCATGAGCAATGGTGCAAAGGCAATGACAACTCATGGTGTCTAAGGTGGTAGGGAAATAGGTAAATTCTGTCTCTCAAATCCACTGTAGCATTAAGTCAATGCTCCAATTATCAAATTTTGGAATGCAAAATGCAATGTTGAAGTGCCTGGTGGATTATAACTTACATGCTGGTTCCTTACTATGTAAATGCAAACTTGGCATTGCTCTTTACATTGCCCAGATAATTGAGGCTGTGCCTGAAATTGTTTCTTGGGGTTTTTTTCCCGCAATGGAAAGTTAAATGGAATCCGCTTTCTAGAAACTGCTTTTAATTTTGACCATTGAATAACATGATCAAGTAATGAAACCTATCCCTCTAGTTAAAGGTCTGTTGTGTAGTTTATAGAACCCATTTTCTTTTGTCATAAATTCCCAGTTTGATTCCTAGGAAGGCATAGCCACTCTCCCAGGAGACTTCCACACTGTGCATATGACAACTGTGAGATAATAACTGAGCTGGGGATGCTGAGTGTACTCCCAGCACTCTGCAAAATGGGGCGCTCAGCTTGGCCCTAGTAAGAGCCAATGAGGGGCTGTTTTTCTTCCAGGCACTGCAATTTTAGTGTGTAATGTTTTCCAAAGCAGTGACTAGGGGGAAGAGGGGCTGAGGATTTTCTTTTTGCTCTATTTATTCGCAAGTTTCTGACATGAATAGTTCTTGGAAGTGTCTTTAGGATGCTGTAGGGCATATTTCTTATTTAAAGATATCTTTTAAATGACAAAAGCCTTTAGATGTGTGTGTTTGTATTCATTATTCAGTGTAAGCAGAGTTACCACTGCTAATACACAGAGAAAGTCAGCTTGGTCAAGCTACACCAGGGTTGCAATTTCCCATAGTCCTGTGGTTGGGGACCTTTTAGATTAAATTCATTAGTTCTTGGTAGTTTTGAGATGTAACATAAGCCTCCAAAGGCATCTTAAGCTTCTCTTTTTTATTAAAATTAAATCTTCCCTTGGCATTTCTCTAGGCACTTCTCTAGTCACAAATAAAAAGGACAGTGCTGAAGGATATTCTGCTGCACACTTAAATGCCAGCAATCCAATTAAAGGAATGTTTAACCTTTTGTAAATAAAGCTATGGCTTGCACTGGCTTTTGGCTAAAGGGAAAAAAAATAACTAATTTATTATTAAGCTTCTTACCCGAGACTGATGTATGTATTCATGATATAGTTTACAGCATTGTAAGGCCAGAATACTATTGAAATTATTCGGTCCCAGAAGGTCAGCTGGCTTCAGATTCAGACACAGCTCTTGAGTCAGCTCTGCTGGGTGATCTTCTTCTACAAAGCCACCTTGGAATCTCACGTGGATCCGGATGTTTGACACTTCACAGAATTCTTTTATATTTCTGTGTTTTGAATAAAGTCTTTTTTAAAATGAGCATAATTTTCCCATTGCAAACAATATATGTGGATTTTGATAGGAGAGTGTTCAAACTCTGATGTGCATTGCTCTAGGCCATGGTCAAAAAGGATTTTCTAAGCTAAACAATTGGTTCTACATCTGGACGTCCCTTTTGTACTATCTCTAGACTACTTAGTGTAGAAAACTATAATTTATCTTTATTGCCTCTTTCGCTGCTATTCAGAAACTTGATCTGTTGGGGTGTTCTCTCCAGGAAGATTTGGTAGAGACAACAAGTTAGGCCTCATTGGGGCATAGAGAGCAGGGGGAAAATGAATTTTCAGCATCCCGTAACCATAGGGCTTTAAGGAGACATCTCTGTGAGGGTAGGGAAACCCATGGAATTGTTTTGGTGGTGAACTTGCTCTAAAACAAGGTATCCAAGTACAGGCTGAGCCTTCCATTAGGCTGGCTGATACACTTAAGGCATATAAGCATGCTGGAATCTGAATCAGAAGTAGCATGCTTCAAAAAAAAAAAAATTGCAACTGGACAGCAGTCACAAAGTGCAGATTTCAAATCTGCTACTTCTGTTTCAGATCTGTTCTATGTACCCAAAAGCCTGTGTAAGTTTTCTAGCAGTAAAAATGGGTTTATTTTTTATATATATATGGCCTTTATACATGAACCCTGGCTTAAGTTTTCTGGATATATTTTCTGCTTTCCTGCTGTAGCATCCCTGAGAGAGGCTGCTCTGGGAAATCCGAATGCCTGTGAAGGCATTTCCAAGGGCCCAGGTGGCTGAGGCCAGTGGACAGCAAGTCTGGCACGTGCTGCAAGAGGCCAAGAGGCAGAGCTGGGAGCCTGCAGGTGAGGCTCAGCAGCCCAGGCTGGCCTCACCTGAGTGCCCACACAGCCGTGGCCAGCAGCCTTTGGGACAGAGGGACAGGTTACACTATGCTGCAGTTACTTGGTCCAAATACCATGCAAGCAAAGGGTGAAAAATACACCTGTTCATTACACACAAAGGGAAGCCCTTTCTTCAGTTCATTTACGTACACATGCACGTAAATGTACACATGTGGAAAAGGGGTAAATGGTAATGAGAGAGACCGGGATGGAGTCAAGCACTTCCTAACTGTACATGGCTGTGTTCAGACTGAGTTTCTTATTGTTATGTACCCAAGATCTGAACAACTCTGATTTTTTCACTTTCTTTGGGATCTGTCCCTGCAGAGTGTTTTGTGGCTCTGTGAATGAAAAATGAATATATTACAGATGGGAATTGCCCATACAGCATTTGAACTGTTTTGTCCCAGTTGAAAAATCACAGACCAAAACCAGGCCATGTCACACCAGTTTCCAAGGTTTGTAGTGAGGTGCCCTGCATAAAAACACAATATAGCAATCAGTGCAGCAAAAGCTGCATAAAACTGCAAATGTAGGTTTGCTCCTTCATGTGATCTCCACTGAGAACTGGTTTTGCTTTGGTTCCATGTAAGTAACCATGAGCAATATCACAGCGAGACTTCACAAATGAAGATTTAC